>CM053623.1:303047480-303092920 GCA_028646595.1 Phalanger gymnotis
TTTTTATTATTTAATATATTTAGTTTTCAGCATTGATTTTCACAAGAGTTTGAATTACAAATTTTCTCCCCATTTCTACCCTCCCTCCCATTCCAAGATGGCGTATATTCTGGTTGCCCTGTTCCCCAGTCTGCCTCCCTTCTGTCACCCCACTCCCCTCCCATCCCCTTTTCCCTTTCTTTCGTGTAGGGCAAGATAAATTTCTACGCCCCATCGCCTGTGTATCTTATTTTCTAGTTGCATGCAAAAAACTTTTTTTTTGTTTTTGAACATCTGTTTTTAAAACTTTGAGTTCCAAATGCTCTCCCCTCTTCCCTTCCCATCCACTCTCCCTCCCTAAGAAGTCAAGCAATTCAACATGGGCCACATGCGTATCATTATGTATAACCCTTCCACAATACTCACGTTGTGAAAGACTAATCACATTTTGCTTCTTTCTAACCAATCCCCCTTTATTGAATTTTCTCCCTTGACCCTGTCCCTTTTCGAAAGTGTTTCTAACTATTTATATTAAGCATCTGAAACTAGATGTTCCATAAATATATTAATTACAAAATGTCCAAATTTACCCTTATTACATTTCTCCCCCTTTGAGAGCAGGGGCCATTAACTTTCAAAAAATATCCTTAGCTCTTAGCTAAGGCACATAGCACCTGGCACATAGCAAGAGCTCCATAAATGCACTGTATACTTGTTACAAATGTTTTTCAGGTTTTTTTTAACCTGCTTATCATTTGCTCTAAGATCTATTGAGCCTGTTTATCTTGTTTGGCCAAGTAGTGGTTAATATTTCTGTAGTTGTCTTAGGAATGGTGGAATTTGTATTTCAATAATGTCCTACAGATTTTTTTGAGGCTATTTTTCAAACAATTTTGAATTTTTACTGTTCTGAAAGTCTACATTAGGATAAGTATTGCATATATGCTAATTGATTTAAATGCTTTCTTCCCAATCATCTTTAACTTCAGCAAGCCAGTAAATCTCTTAATATATTCATCCACAGCATTCTTTTTGACACATCACAATGTGTCGAAGGCCTGTCACAGGCCAAGTTATTTATAGCTATTGACTTTATCAGCTGGCTTAATATGATCTCTGGAATAAAGCTTAAAACTTTTAGTCTTTATCATTCTTTGGTATTTATTAGGAATTTTCAATGATTGAAGTCCAAGTGACACTGTGATGTCTTTGGAGAAAGATTCCCAAAGATGAAGGAGATATGTGTGTGTGTGTGTGTATGTGTGTGTGTGTGTAAACAGTATTTTGTTTTTTCCAATTACATGTAAAGATAGTTTTCAACATTCATTTTTGTAAGATTTTGAGTTCCAATTTTCCCCCTCCCTTCTCCACCCTCTCCATTTCTGAAATACACCTATTCATCATTTCTTATAGCACAATAATATTCTATACATTTATATACCACAACTTGTTCAGCCATTCCCCAACTGATGGGCATACTCTCAATTTTCAGTTCTTTGCCACCACAAAAAGATATGTTATAAATATTATCATACATGTAGGTCCTTTTCCCTTTTTTATGATCTTTTTGGGACACATACTTAGTAGTCATATTGCTGGATCGAAGGGTTTTTGCACAATTTTATAGCCCTTAGGGCACAGTCCCAAATTGCTCTCCAAAATGGCTGGATCAGTTCACAACTCCACCCACAATGCATTAGTGTCCCAATTTTCCCACATCTCCAATATTTATCATTTTCCCTTTCCATCATACTAGCCAGTCTGATAGGTGCGAGGTTGCCTCAGAGTTGCCTTTCTCTAGTCAATAGTGATTCAAAGCATTTTTTTCATGACTATAGATAGTATTTTTACATATGACTATAGATCAACATTTAGACTATAGATAAAATAATTTCTTCACTTGACAATTGCCTGTTCATATTCTTTGACAATTTACCAATTGGAGAATGATTTGTGTTATAAATTTTACTCGGTTCCCTATATATTTGAGAAATGATGTCTTTATCAGAAACACTGGCTTTAAAAATTGTTTCCTAGCTTTCTCCTCTCATTCTAATCTTGGTTGCATTGGTTTTGTTTTTAATTTAGTATAATCAAAATGATCTATTTTACATCTAGTAATACTATCTCTAGTTTGGTCATAAATTCTTCCCTTCTCCATAGATCTGACAGGTAGATTATTCCTTGCTCTTATTTGCTTACGGTGGCACCCTTTATCTCTAAATCATGTACCCATTTTGACTTTATCTTGGTATATGGTATGAGATGTTGGTTTATACATAGTTTCTGCCATACTGTTTTCTAGTTTTCCCAGCAGTTTTTTCTAATAGTAGTTCTTATTCCAGAAGTTGGAGCCTTTAGGTTTATTAAGCAGTAAATTATTATAGTCATTTACTACTATGTCTTGTGTACAAAAACTATTCCATTGATCCATCACTCTATTCCATAACCAATATTAGATAGTTTTGATGATTGCCAATTGTAAATTTAGATTTCGGTACAGTTAGGTCACCTTCCTGTACATTTTTTTCCATTAATTCCCTTGATATTCTTAACCTTTTGTTCTTCCAGATGAATTATTATTTTTTCTAGCTCTATAATATTTTGGTAGTACGATTAGTATGGCACTGAATAAATTGATTTAGGCAGAACTGTCATTTTATTATATTAGCTCAGTCTACCCCTGAGCAACTGATATTTTTCCAATTGTTTAGATCTGGTTTATTTGTGTGAAAAGTGTTTTATAATTGTGTTCTTGGGTTTGTCTTGGCAGGTAGACTCCCAAATATTGTCTATAGCTATTTTAAATGAAATTTCTCTATCTCTTGCTGCTGGACTTGGTTGGTAGTATATATAAATGCTGATGATTTATGTGGGTTTATTTTATATCCTGCTACTTTGTTAAAGTTGTTAGTTATTTCAAGTAGTTTTTAAATTGATTGTCTAGTATACTCTAAGTATACATCATCTCATCTGCAAAGAGTCATAGTTTTGCTTCCTCATTGCCTATTCTAATTCCTTCAATTTATTTTTCTTCTCTCGTTACTAAAGCTAACATTTTTAGTATAATATTGAATAATAGTGGTCGTTTGGGTTTTTTTTTGGTGGACCCTCACACCTTTATGTCATTCAAATATGCTAAATTATTAATAAGATGATTTTGTTAACCTTCTTTGATTTGGAAGCTTTACTTTGCTCTATTTAGGAGAAATAATAAGGAATTTAAGGCTAGGCAGAACCTAGTTGGTGTAAAATTATCTCCCTGAAAAAAATATCACATTTCATACATATCTTTTTAAAGTTAATTTTTGAAATTCATTATTATTTTATTGCAAATCCAAATTCTCTCCCTCCCACCTCCTTCTCCACTCATTGAGAAAAGACAAACAAAACTTGTTACGCACATTTATATATAGCTGAGTGAAAGAAACTCTTCTAATTCTGCTCACTTCACTCTATATCAGTTTATACAAGTGTTCTGACCTCTCTGTGAAACTATTCCCTTCATCAGACTGTAAGAAAATTAACATTTTTATTAGTTTATGTTTAGTTTAATTGGTTTATTAATTAAATTAGTTTCATGAGGAAAGATCAAAGTATTGTCCTGCAGTACATGTTGTACCAACGATTGAGTACCTTTTTTTGCCACTATGATTAGACTGCTATTGCTGAATCAACTTTTGTTTAGAAATATTAAGACTATAAATAGTATAATTAAATATATATATGTATATTCTATTTATGTTGTAAAGCATTCGTGTTCCATCCAGGTAGCAATACTTTTTATTTTTTCTAATGTAATAATTGCTTTCTCAACAAAAATGTTTCAAAACTAGAATGGAGAAATCAAAGAATGTGGTCACTGGGGCAATAATCACTATCTATGTTTTGTTAAACACTCCATATTTAATTTGTGGATTCACTTTTTGACCCAATGGAATTGTAAAATGAGTTAGTTAAAAGTTTTGTTTCATTTTTTGCACATTACAATTCTGATTACAGATTGGATTCCTCTAAGTGGGTTCTTAATCCTTGCCAATGATGAGATTTCTCATTATCTGACACAGATAATACACATATGTGTTGTGTGTATATATGCACATACATCTATATACATGTATGTATATATGTATATATGTGTGTGTGTGTGTGTGTGTGTGTGTACTTTGCTGTTAATCCTGAAAGGAAGTTGCTTTGATAAGTGTTAAGAGAAAATGAGAGACAACAATGGTAACGTGGCATGATAAAACACTGGACTTGGAACCAGGAAGACCTGAGTCTGAATCCCGCCCATGACATTTACTATCTGTGTGACCAGAGGAACGCACTTAATCTCCCTAGGCCTGAGTCAGTAAACAACATTTATTAGGTTCTTACTAAAGTTCTATGCTCATAGTATAAAAATAAAGGAAGAAAAAACTGGTCCCTACCCTAAAGGAGTGTCATTCTAATAAGAGAGGCACTATGTAAATAACTAGATACGTAGAAGATATTTTCAGAGTAGATGGAAGGCAATCTGAAAAGGGAGGTACAAGGAGCTGGGAATGGGGCACGACCAAGAGAATTCCCTTTTGAGGCTAAGTCTTGAGCTGAATGTTGAAGGAAGGCAGGAGTGGAGGTGACGGCAGAACATTCCAGACATGGGGGCAAGAGGCATGGAAAAAGGAGAGTGCTTTGACCACAGACCTACATGTAGGGCAGAGTAGCCGGACTGTAGAGCCAAGCATGAGAATTCAGGAACTTTAGGAAGAGGCAAGATTATGAAGAGCTTTAAATGCCAAATAGAGGACTTTAAATTTGATTCTGGAGATAATTGTGAACTGGGTAATAGTGCAATAATAATGAAGGAGAGTTCATTGAGCAGAAAAGAGCCAGGGTCACACCAATATGTCAGGATGATCATCTTGACAGACAAGTAATAATGGTGGAGGACCAGAAAGTGGTACAGAAGTATTCCTCCCCACCCCTATAACTCCTCCACAAAGATCTACAAAAACACTATGGTGAGTAATGATTGGTAAATGCATACCTCCCCTCACCCCCCGATATTGCAGTGAGTCATTTTTCTAGCCCAGGTTGGCATAAGTTTGTAGAGGAACACTGGGGAGGAGTTCAACCAGGAGTGACCATGAAGGCCGGAGTAGGAACTAAAAGAGGGCTAAGGCTGTGCCAGCAGGGCAAGAAGAGGTTCTAGACTGAGAGATGCCCTAATGTTATGGAAGGATGCAGAAATAGGTGGCAGCTCTGTTGCTCACTTTCAGTTCTGACTAATAGACCCGGGATGGGCTGAAGAGAGAACCTGTACCTAAGGGTGGTGTGACAAAGTGAGGAGCAGTCAAATCCAAATCCTCACTTGAGCCTTCCATCTCAGCTCACTATTGTCCTGTTTCTCTTATGTCTTTTATAGCTAAATTCCTTGAAAAGGCCATCTACAATGGATGCTTCCACTTCCTCTCCTCTAAATCTCTTTTTAACCCCTTATAATCAGCTTCCAATCTTATCTTTGCACAGTTTCCAGCTTTTGACCCTGCTGATTATTCTCTCCTTTCTGCTACTCTTTCCTCTCCAGGTTTTCAGGACACCACTCTCCTGGTTCTCATCCTGCCCATCTGACCTATTCTCAGTCTCATTTTCTGTCTCAATCAGATCACACCCTCTAACGAGGGGAATAACCACAGGGTTCTGTCCTGGGCCCTCTTCTCTTCTTTCTCTTTACTACCTTACTTGGTGATCTCAGCTCCCATGGATTTAATATCACTTCTATGCCAATGATTCCCAAATCTACCTTATCCTGCCCCAAACTCTGCTGTGCTTTAAAAATCTTGAATCTCTAACTGTCTTTGAGACATCCAGAACTGGACGTCCAGGAGATATCTTAAATGAATTATGTCTAAAATAGAACTCATTATCTTTCCCTGCTAAAATCCTCCTCCCCATGTGCCCCATTACTGCAGTGGGCAACACCCCCCTCCCCAGACTCTCAGGTTTAGTATCTAAGAGTCATCCTAAATTTTTCACTATCTCTTACCTACCATATCCAATATGTTGCCAAAGCCTGTCAATTTAATGTTTTTCGATATCTCTCAAATACACCCCCTTCTCTCCTCTGACGCTGCTCCCACCCTGATGCAGGCTTTCGTCACCTCATGCCTGGACTATTACAACAGCTGCTGCCTCAAGTCTCTCCCCACACCAGTCCATTCTCCATTTAGTCACTAAAGTGTTGTTCATGTTACTATGACCCCTTGCCCCCAATCAATAAACTCAAATGGCTTCTTATTACCTCCAATTATCTTTTTGGCATTCAACGCTCTTCATAACCTGGTCCCTCCTGCCTTCCCAATATTCTTGATCCAATGACACTGGTCTCCTGGCTGTTCCACAAACAAGATCCTCCATCTCTTGGTTCTGGGCATTCTCTCTGGCTGTCGCCCAGACCTGGAATGTTCTTACTCCTCTGCTCGGACTACTCACCTCCCTGACTTCCTTTAAATTCCAACTAAAATCCCACCTTCCACAGGAAGCCTACCTTTAATTCTAGTGTTGATTATTTCCTATTTATTCTGTGTATAGCTTGCTTTGTACGTATTTGCTTGTATGTTGTTTCTCTTCTTAGATTATAAGCTCCTTGAGAGTAGGAACTGTCTTTGTCTCTTTTCTTAGCACCGAGTAGGTACTTAGTAGCTAATTAGTGATTAATTATCTTTGACCTCAGAAGTAGAGAAGGGTTTCTTCAGTTCCAGTCACAAGCCCAGAATGAAACTTGCTGCAGAATAAGGAGGCAAGAAATGCCCAGATCAAAGGTGAACCGATAGTTCTGTCACTGTGAACCTGTAGAGTTTTTTCACCTGGCTGATAGGGGCTGAGTCCAGAGGCACTCAAACCTGGGACAAGACCATAGTTGTGTTATCAAGAGAACTCAGACCAGGAAACAGCAATCAGACTACTTTGAGAGTCCTAAAAACTTACGGATACCCTACCTGAGTTTACTCTGAGATCCTAGAACAACACAACACTTGGTACCCCAAGAAAGCAGCATCAGGACCCTAGAGGACCCAAGCTTGGCCCAAAACAAGCCCTCTTACCAGAAGGCTTCCACACTAAGCTACTAGAACTTCAAACCTCCAATTCTAAAATAGCTCACCAGATTTGTACAAGTCCAATAGGATAGGATAAAGCCTTTGATTTAGTCAATAAAGATATCTACATCTTGATCATACCTCTGATTAATTAAATCAATATGTGTTCTCACCTGGTAAAGGTTTCAGTGCTTAGTGTGTAGGGAGGTGTGGCAATTGACCCAATTGGCTGAACTGACACTCCACCCTTGTACATCTATAACACAGAATTTGTTCTTGCTTGGAGAGATGACCAGAATTCCTATTCCCAGGGATTCCCAATCCCAGGGATTTCTGGACATTAGGCTCCACATTAATGGAAACTAGCCAGTCAATTAGTTATTGCATTCTCATTCATGTTTTAGCGATGAAAAGAATAGCTTGTGAGAATGTCTCAGACATTCCTCTGTCTTCTTACTAACAAAACTATTCCCTATCATAAAACTATTTCTTCACCACCTCACCCCTAGACTACTGCAGTAGCCTGCTGGTGTGTCTGCCTGCCACAAGTCTCTCTCCATTCCAGTCCATCCTCCATTCAGCTGCCAAAGTCATTGTGTTAAAATGGTATTTTATTCTGGTCCCCCCGACCATCCCCCTCCCTTCTAGTTAGTACAGTAAATTTATAAGACTCATCTGCCTGAGATCAAATCCATCCTTAGACATTTACTAGCTGTATGACTCTGGGCAAGTCATTTAACCTTGTCTGCCTCAATTTCCTAATCTGTAAAGTAAGCTAAAGAAGGAAATGACAAACTACTCTAGTATCTTTGCCAAGAAAACCCTAAATGGGGTCCTATTTGATGAGTCAGACCACCAATGAAAATTACTGAATAGCAACAATATAAAGTTAACAATAGTAAGAAGTGAGATTGCAAGGGGAAACCTGAAGTCATTTACAGACGGTCCCATAGATTAAGGGAGCATAATGTTGACTTAAAAACTGTCTCATAAATTAACTAAAACCACATCCTGAGACTATGTGTTAAATCTGGTGAAGCCAGCTAGGTCTTGCTCTAAGAGCCCCTTGGTCCTGTCAATGCTCCTGGTCTGTAAGTCCTTGAAATGTGGATGTGCTAATGAACTAACACTATGGTAGCAGAGATAAATAGTACGTCTCCCACCAAAATCCTAGAAAATGAGACCCCAAACTCCTGCCCCTTGAGCATTTCTCCATCTACTGTGGGGCCATGATGGCTGAATGCTCCCAAATCCAATCCATAAGTGACTCTCTGTTCCCATTCTCTTCCCCATGATGTCTGCCCCACTCCAACACCCCAATGCCTATCCTCATGCCTCTTGCCTTTGCATCCCTACACTGTTTGCCTTTGTACTCTCTATATAGACCTTATTAAAATACGCTTAGAGCATTACTCTGTACTGGTTGCCATCATTGTCTTTCCTGGTGAGTATCCAAATAAGTGGGTATGCCTGCCCCCCAGTAGACCCAGAATGACCCCACTGCAGTACCCTTAATTCCATAAATTAATTAACAATTCAGTGATCTTCTTAAAACACAAGTCTAACCTTGTTATTCTCCCCTGCTCCATAAATATTTCTTATTGTCTTCAGGATCAAATATATAATCTGCTTGGCATTCAACCTGCCCCACTTCCATCTTTTTATACATTGTACCCTGCATTGTACTCTTCAATCCAAGGACAATGACCTTCTTGCTGTTCCTAGAAGAAGATATTATACCTCCCAACTTTGGGTATTTTCACTGGAATCTCTCCATCTCTTTCTCTACTTCCCGCCTTCCTTGAAGCCCCAGCTAAAATTGTCCCTCCACCTTAATTCTAGTGTCTTCTCTCTGTAGGTTATTTCCAATTTATTCTCTCCATAGCTTGTCTGTACGCAGTTATTTGCATATTGTCTCCCCCTTCAGATTATGAGCTACTTGAGAGCAGTGGCTATTTTTTTTTTACCTTTCTTTTTATCCCCTGTGCTTGGCACAGTGCCTGACACAGCAGGCACTTAATAAATGTTTCCTGCTTACCCGACCATCAATCTCTACCAAACATAATTCTCTTTTGCTCTTATTGCATTTCAAAGTTCTTGTGTCTTCTTTTTTATGTACCAGTGATTAAGCCCAAGTTGTACATTTACTAAAAGGCAGCTGTTTTTTTTCATCCAAAGTAAGATGTTTGCTGAGCAGGATTTTTTTTAAGACTCAGATAATATAAAGTAGTCACACCCTAAGAGACTAGTCTACTCATAGCTCAATAGGCCTTATGGTCACAGAAAGGGCAGGGACTGGCTAAGTTAGTGTAGCAGCATGAGGCCTTTTCCCTGCCTCTGCAACATTACAGCCAGCTGAGCTTGAGGTCAGTAAAGCTGAGACATTCTGAGGCTCTCTCAGTGCCTGGATAGTTAGTGCAAAACAAGATAAAAACAAATCTCTTTTCTGTCATGGTAATCTTGACCTGGGAGGATCCTGCAGGTGTCAGAGGCATCGTGCCTAGAGGCTGCCTCCAGTCTGTGCCCAGAGGCTAGCAGCAGAGTGCTTACATGTTAAAAAAAAAAACTACTGAAGTTAAAGATTTCACGATAGTTACATATTATATCCGAGAAATAAACATGTGCTCCCTTATTAATGGCAAACCTACTATAAATAATTCATATCGAGCGTATTTTTCCACTTAAAATGAAGAGAATGGGTATCTATTCCCTTCTTTAATAGATAATATAATTTGATTGGTCAGAAAATAAGAATAAGAAATAGCAGGTAACTCACCTCAAATCTGTGGGCCTTGGAAGCAGTTTTCTTTTTCCAGTGAAGTAGCCCTCAAAATCTTCCATCTTAAGCCTGTGTGCATAGTCAATATAGCCAGACAGCTCCTGACCATGAGCATTTCGGTCACGAATGAAGATTATAGACTGAAAAAGAGCATAAAAGTGGAGAAAATAAATCAATAAAAATAATATCCTATTCTATTTGAACAAATGTTCAATATATTTATTTCTCTCAATCATGGAACTGCGATAGGTCTATGATTAAACAATGTAGCTATCTGCACTTCAGGTGCAGACTGCATCAACTTAAATGTGCCTTTTCTTTCTTTTCCACGTTCAATTCAATTTTATCAACATTTAGTTAGTTCTGTTATATAAAAAAAGTCTCTTCTCTCAACATGGTCAAATATCTCTGGCAAGATACATGGACACAGACAGGTAAATACAATAAAATTCGAAGAGGAAGAGAGTATTAGGCATTCTAAGAGGATGAGGTGAGATTCTTTACTTGGAGAACCAGTCTATGCTAAGGCACAGAAAAGTGTCTATGTAAAGAGAGGGGTCAAATTTTAAGTCCATGGGGACTGAGGCACACATATAAGATACACGTGGGGCAAACGGTAACTCACATAGCTCCTGGTCCTCTAAGACCTAGGAGTACTTTCATAGATGGCCTAGAATTCTCCCCTTGAATGCAGTTCTGCTGGGCAGGTCATTCCTCTGGATTCCTAGGATCTCACTCAGCCTTGACTTCATAGCCGACACTCTCCTGACACCATTAGTGGCCACTCTCTCTGAAGCGGCCACTTTTGCCTCTGTATTTCCCTATCCTTCATGTGTCTTTCTGCTCCACAGTGGATTCACTGTCTACCTACTGGTTCAGTCTGTTTGATGACACCATCAACGGGGAGGGAGAGAAAATCTTCTCTCTCCCCTTCGTTCTCCCCAGACACTTCCTCTTAGGGGCCTGATTCATACTCTTCTAGCTCCATCTCTCAAACTGAAATTCTGCAGCATTGTAAAGCCCCTTAGGCATGACCAGGCTGCCAGTAGAGCCAATCACATAGTTTAGATCAGAAGAAAGTCATTGTAGTTAGTACTTTGTCGTTGCATTTTTGGTCTTCAGTGTTTCTATTCATTTATATGCCCAGAAGAAAGTTTTTATTTATAGAAGAGGACCTGAGTGATATTTAGTAGGCAGGAGAAAGATGATGATCTCAAAAAGAAGATTCAGAATGAAGACTGAAAACCAGAAGACGGCAGTGTCCTACACTAGACAGAATGAGCCATGGTGTGCATCATAGAGCAAAGAGGTGAGGATGATATTTCCTTTGGCTCTTCGCAGACCACTGGGTGTCTATGGGACTGGCAGCTCAGGTGGCCCTGCTCTTCTTAGGGTCTCTTCTATCTAGGTTTTTATGACACTACTTTCTCATGGTTCTACTACCTATTCAAAAGCTCCTTCTCAGTTTTCTTTGCTGGATCTTTATCTATGTCATTCCCGGTAGCTTGGTATCCACCAAGACTCTGTTCAGGGCCCTCTTTTCCCTCTACACTCTTTCACTTGGGGGGTCTCATTAGCTTCAATAGATTTATCATCTCTATGCTGATAATTCCCAAATCTATTTGTCCACCCCAAACTCTTGCTGATTTCCAGTCTTGCATCTCCAGCTGCCAATTAGACATCCTGAACTGGATAAACTCTAGACAGCTTAACTCAACATGTCCAAACCTGAATTCATTATCTTTCCCCTCAGATCCTCCCCCTTCTAGGTCTCCCTATTACTGTCCAGGGCAGTACCATCTTCCCAGTCACCTAGGCTCCTCACTCTTATTCTCTTATCTCCAATCTGTTGCCAAGGCCCATCTTTAAATTTGTGATATCTCTCAAATATGTCCCCTTTTCCCCCCTCTCACACAGCCACCACCCTGGTACAGGTGCTTATCACCTCAAGTTTGAACTATTGTAATAGCCTGTTGGTTGGTTTGCCTGCCATAAGTCTCTCCCCACTCCAGTTCATCCTCTAAAGAGCTGTCAAAGTCATCCCCCTAAAGCACAAGTCCAACCAAGTTACCTCCTATTTCATAAACTCCATTGGTTCTCTATCACTTCCAGGATCAAACAGAAAATCCTCTGTTTGGCATTCAAAGCTCTTTATAATCTGTTTACCCAGTCCTTTAACCTTGTACCTCCCTCTGTTCCCCACTTCGATCTAGTGACACTGGCTTTTTTTTGCTGTTCCTCAAACAAGGTACTCCATTTTTGGAGTGGCCTTCCCTCCACGTTTCTGCTAAAATCTTATCGTCTACCGGAAGTCATTCTAGATACCTCTAAATTCCAGGGCTTTTACTCTGTTGATTACTTCCAATTTATCTTGTAAATGGCTTGTTGGTTCATGGTTATTTGCCTGTTGTCTCCCTCATTAGACTGTGAGCTCCTTGAGGGCAGAGATTATATTTCTCTTTCTTTGTATCCCCAGAGCTTAGCACAGGACCTGGCACTTATTAGATGTTTTATTGAGTGACTATATCTTAGAGGATGAGTCAATCTGTCTGTATCTGGGCTGAGGGGAGCTGGTCCTGTGCTAGCTTCTTATGAGCATTTTTATTTAAAGAATTGGTTATTTTTAAAAATGTTGTTATGAACACACTTCAAAGAGTCTGTGGTTTCACTTTTGCTACCTATAAATTCAGATATTTTTGTTTTCTTTCCACATTTTACATGTGAGATGAATATGCCAATTTCATTTCTATCTTAACCATCACCCTACTCCATCTCTAGAGCCTGAGAGTACAAAAAGGAATCATTTACAGATGTTTCCAAATAAAATCTGAGCTTAATTTTGCATGAATCAGCAACTTCCGGATATGATTAAGTCTCCAGAATAATTAGAAAGTTTAATATACTAGATATACTTTCCATATACATTCCACATACACTAACTCCCAGCACTGTATATATATTCCTGCTTTGAGAAAAAAAAAAAAAGCAGTTTTCCTTGGAAGTAAGGCATTGCCACTGAGAGATAGGCCATGAATAAGTGGATTTTGCAATGACAGTATAACAGAATCTAGCAAGTGTGAAAAGCTCCCTCCATCTGGTTCTCTACACATCTTAAAATAGTGGCGACAGAATCGCCACCCCCTCCCTCTTCACCTCCAACCAACTTGCCAAATTCTTGATGATTTCAGCAATGTCTTTATGACCTTGTTTGTTTGCTTTAATGTCTTTGTCAAGACACACAAAGTTATGTTCCTTTTAAAAATCGTTTATTATTATTATTTCTTAGAATGCAAGACAAAATACAAGTGTTAGCCTGGTCAAGGAGGTTTAAATCACAAACGAAGACTAAACACTCTCATGTCATGTGAGGAACACTGGACATTATCTTTTATTTTGGCTTCTGCTGGCCTCAGACAGCAGACTGCATTGCCACTGGACAGTAGCTGCTGGCTGAGGCCTCTGATACTTTAATTGGATTGGGCTAGGCTCTTCTCAGGGCTTGGTATCTATTGGCCAAGGCTCATTGGCCTGCTCTTCCCTACCCTCAGGCACGAGCTTGGCTGGAAGGTGCTGAGCTCTCTCTCTTCATCTGGAGTGGCCCTTTTCAGCAAAGTCCAATGAAGTTCTTTAAGCATGGGCCACAGCTCTTCCCATGGCCTCCCTCAAAACTTCAGGCATCTCCTCTTCAACAAATCTTTGCTGGCTCAAAAGCCCCTGGGTGCTCTCAGGAAGCTGCTCCATTTTGCCTTATGGATACCCATTTCAGTTCAGTCTTAACTCATACTCCTGTGGGAATTTTCTGTAGATGATTGGCTAGCAGGAGAATTACAAATGCAGTTTCTACTCTGGAAGCAAATCCGTGCCTCTGACTTCATTACAGACTGTTAAACTAGTGTCCCACCTCTTTTTTTTTTAAGCATCAAATGATTCCTTTATTTTTATTTAATATTTTATTTTTTCCCCAATTACATGTAAAAAACAATTTTTCATTTCTTAAATTTTTTTAATTAAGATTTTTTTACTTCTAGTTAACAACACATGATTTTGAGTTCCAGATTTTCTTCTCCCCCTCCTCCCTCTCCCTCCCCAAGACGGCATGGAATCTGATAATCTTCTACATACAACTTCGCACTGAATTTATTTACACAATAGGCAAGTTGTAAAGAAGAATTATGATCAATGGGATGAATTATGAGAAATAAGAAACAAAAAAAAATAAAATAAAAACAAGAGAAAAAAAATAAGAGAGCAAGCAGTGTGCCTCAATCTGCATTCAGACTCCATAGTTCTTTCTCTGGATGTAGATAGTTTCCTCCACCATGTGTCC
This sequence comes from Phalanger gymnotis, assembly GCA_028646595.1. Lineage (NCBI taxonomy): Eukaryota > Metazoa > Chordata > Mammalia > Diprotodontia > Phalangeridae > Phalanger > Phalanger gymnotis. Next base: position 303,061,645 of record CM053623.1, read on the forward strand.
TTTGGAGTTGTCTTTGCACCTTGTATTGCTGAGAAGAGTGAAGTCTATCAGGGTTAGTCATCACAGAATCCATATATCTATAGTTGTGTATAATGTTCTCCTAGTTCTGCTCCTCTCACTCAGCATTATATTGTGTAGGGTTTTTCCTGGTTATTATGAAGTCCATATCTTCCCCATTTCTTATAGCACAATAGTATTCTGTTACATTTATATACCACAACTTATTCAGTCATTCCCCAATTGATGGGGAATGTTTAGTTTGCATTTGAAGGTTTTCCCTTCACATTCTCACTAAGGTACCTTAAGGATAAACTGAGGGCCAAGTCTTTTATAATTAGTAAGTTGAAAAAAATTAAAAGACAAATTGCGACAATTCCGGGGAAGAGAGGGAGAGAATTAGATTAAGGAAGACACAGTAGGATATGGTAACTGAGTTATAATTGGCACATTCTAGGAACAGGTACTTCAAGCTGAACAGAGGAAGCATATTTTCCTATTGGATTAGACATTTCTCCTAGTCATGGACTTGTTTCTTTTCCCCGGGTTTTCAATACCTAAGTCTACTTAGTGGACTTTACAGTAACATCATGACCTTTAGATGCACACAAATAAGACAGGCCCAGGGTCTTGATTCTAGCTAGGTCATTAGTAATATTGGAGAGAGCAGTTTAAGCAGGAAAATGGATTTAGGAGCCAGCCTTCACAGGGCTGGGAAGAGAGTAATGAGAAAATGAAGACAACATGCGTAGACAACTCTGTGAATTTTGTTGTAAAAGGGAGAAGAAATAGAGTGTGAAAGCTTGAGGTGATGGTAGGATGAAGTAGGAGCTAGTGAAGGATGAGGGATACCTAGGTATGTTGGTAGGTAGCAGAGAAAGAAATAATGGATCTGAAGAGAAATCAAAGGAGGGTAAGAGTGGAGATGAGAGAGTGAACAATAGAGGGGATAGAAGGGTAGAATCAAGGACACGGAGAAAGAAGCTAGGCTTGGAAAGGAGAATGGCAGCTTGTTATTATTAGACTGGAACAGTGGAAGAGAGAATGGAGGATGGCATAAAAGGGTTTTGAGAGTAGGGAGAGGGGAGAAAAGGGAATACAAAATGTATTTTCTTAACTGGCTCAGCAAAGTAGCAGGGGAGAAGGAGAATGGGCAAGCACAAGAATAGCTGCTCTGGTGTGCTAGAGTCAGTCAATGAAATAGCAAAAAAAGTGAGGACCTGGCTGAGTCTAGTGGCTTTCTCTAACAGTGTTAGAATTTTGAGTCAATAAGCATTTGTCAAGTGCAGCGCTGTTCTAAGAGGTGAGGGTACAAATATGAAAAAGATGGTACCTGTGCTCAAGAAGGTTGTCCTCTAATGGAAGCAAAAATACACAAATGAGATGTCACACAAAAGAAAGCTGAAAAGGTATGGAGCTGGTAAGGAGGGTATTGCAAGAGGAATTAAAAAAAACGCAGATCTCAAACTATATCACAAAGCAATAGTCACCAAGATGAAAGGGTACTGGTTAAAAATAGAGCACTCAATAATCGGAACAGATAATTCACAAACTATATAAATGAATGAACAGAGTAGCATATTATTTGGTAAGCCCAGAGATCTCAGTTACTTATAAGAACACACTATTAGACAAAAACTTCTAGGGGAAACTAGAAAGCATTCTAGAAGAAGTCAAGTATACATTTGTCTGTTTGTCTGTCCATCCATCCGTTCACCCATCCATCCATTGTATAGAGACAATTATCTCTCACAATACACCAAAATGATACCAAATGTGTATGCATATGCATTTATATATACGTGTATATATATATACACACACACACACATATATATATATATATATAGGTACACACACAAATATATGTATGTGGAGTAGAGGAATAAGAAAGAAATTACCATACAGACCCATAGCTAGGTAGAGGAAGAGTTAATGGTAGATCAAGCGATACTGGGTACTTTCAGTCTGGAATGAAAAAGGATGCAATGGGGACTGAAGGAAAGCTTCAAACATGCACATTTTTGGAACTCCCGACCAAATAAAATGGACAATTGCTTATGTAAAATTAAAGAAAGTTCTTGCACAAACATAACCAATGTAGCTCAAATTTGAAGACAGATACTGGGGAAAATAATCTGTGCAGTAAGTGGTCCTTGATCTAATCATTAAATTGATAAATGAGAAGGCTGGACTTGGTGATCCCTCAAATTCTTTTCAGTTCTAAATCTATGTGCTTTTGTTGTTGTTGACTCATTAGTCACATCCAACTTTTTGTGACCTCATTTGGAGTTTTCTTGGCAAAGATACTGTAGTGGTTTGCCATTTCCTTCTCCAACTCATTTTCCAGATGAGGAAACTAAGGTAAGCAGGGTTAAGTGACTTGTCCAGGGTCACATAGTAGATAAGACCAGATTTGAACTCAGAAAAATGACTCTTCCTAACTCGAGGCCCAGCACTCTATCCCCTGTACCACCTAGCTGCCCATGTCCCACGTCCTTTGAAATCCCGTTAATTTATAAATGATTCTATGACATTTTAACATTTACTCATTATAATTAAATATAAATGACTGATATAAAGATCCTGTGATCTGACAATAACAATTTAGGCCCAAAGGAAGTCTACTTATTTTTCTAGCAAGAGAAATTCAATTTTAATAAAAAAATTATTGACTAGAAGTTAATGTATAAAGCAATAATAACAAATTACAATATTATTTTATGAGGGACAGGAGGCCATTAGGAACATGGGTCTAGAATTTCCTGGAAACATTACTCTGTATCTTTACATTTCCAACCTATCAAATGAAAACTATCCTTGGTACTTTCACTTGGGAACGAAAGATGATGCAATGGTGACATGAGAAAAGCTTCAAAGACGTACATTCCCAACATCTCTTTAGATACTAAACGAATTAGAAAAACACTGGACTTTACCGAAAATTAACAATTCAGGAAAACCCTACATATGAAGACAAACATTCTTTATGTTAAAGTGGAATCCCCTGACACTGAGGAAAGAGTACTCTCTGGGCTTTCAATTTAGTACCCTGGGACTTCAGCTTGGAGCATCTTTTCAATGAAAAATCTTATGTAAGATCTTGTTCTCTTTGCACCTCATGTTTTTGGGGAAAATAAAGTGATGGGAAATTTAGTGTATTACTATTTCATCTAGATCTCTGGTTGATTGTCTTTTCCCAGATGTGGAATATAATACAAATTCATAAGCTTGTGAGGAGCAATTACGTCCCATGTTGCCTGACATTTCTTGCCAAACATTAATGAGGAGATATAGACAAGATCCTTACTGAAAGGGAAATGTATGGAGAGAGAAGCCAAAGTAATTTTTTTTTAAACACACTAAGGAACATGTTTGGAAATTAAATATCTATTTCAGGAGTGTGATCAAAGTCAAAATATGCTGAGTTTCTTAAATATCTGTCTGAGGCTGACAGAAAGTATGCTAATAGAAAAAAATAAAGTAAATAATTCTTATCTTCGAAAATATTCATTTATAGTAGAGATTATTTTATTTATTTTGTAGATGTCTATTTCTGAAGAGAAATGGTTTCATAAATCCTAGGTTTTTTTAAAAGAAATATTGGTTAAATGTAACATTTTAGAAATCTTAAACTCTGGAAAAATCTTTTTGGGGGAAACTTTGTAAGCTAGGTATCCTTTAAAAGAAATTATAAAATTATTTCTGTATCTTACATACCGCACCTACATTTCCCAATGTATCTAGTGCCCCTTTCCTTTCTGCAAAAGCAGTCTCTTAAAATAAAAATTTTAAGAGGAGCAAAATAGTTTAGTAAAAATAGCCAACTTATTGAAAAATCTCTATACAGTGCTTTATATTCATTAGTCTCCCAAATGTGCAAATAAGGGGAGATAAGTAAGGCTTCTCATATGTTTGCTTTGAAGCCAATTGTAATATATAGACTTATCTTGTTATGTGTATTTCTGAGAACTTGGTTCCTCAGAAAGGCTACTGAATTCTTCCCTTTACCTGTATGTATATATGTATATATGTATGTATATATAGTCTCAAGATCTGATCCTGGTGAAAGCGAAATATTAAGAAATGGCTTGTGACTTTATATAAGCATCACGCTATTTTTTATTAGTTTTTACTTTGTATCTTATTTGAACTATGCCATTTTAATTTTGGATTGTAGATGGATGAAAGAATTTCTGGAGGTAGTTGTTTTTTATTAGACTGAATATTTTATATCACTTTTCCTAGGTGTGTGAAATAGCTAACATATCTGACATAGGCATACTTCAATTAATCAGTCAGTCAATAAAGACTATCTTTACTGAGGCAGGAAAGCACACATTTTGCTTGGGATATGAATAGAGTCATCCAGCTGGATGAAGGGTTCATGTATGGAAAATAAGGATGGAAAGATGGATTGGGGATATAATGCACATTTTCCAAGAGTCAGTGGGTAGTCATTGAAAGTTTATGAGCAAGGAAAAGAAAACATCAATGTAAGGTTTTAGAAAGATTGATTTGACAGCCATTGAAATGAGTGGGAGAGAGACTCCAAAGGAAGGAAGACCACTTAGGAGGCTATGACAATAGACCAAGCATGATCAGATGAAATTAGACTAAAGTAGCAGCAGTGGAAATGGAAAGGAATGGGCAGATTCCAGAGAGACTTCAAAGGAAGAATGAAAAAGAATGGTGATTAACTGGATATAGAAAATTAGGAGGCAAAGCTAACTATGGGCTTTTAAGCCTTACTGATTGGCAGAATGGTGCTACCAATAAAAGAAACAGGGAAGTGAGGAGTAACTCACTTCTGGTGAAGAGCAGGGGAGGAAGGGAAGATATTGATTGTAATTTGCGGCATGTTGAATTTTTGTTATAACTTGTCATTTAGTTACAAATCAAGCTAACAATCCATAAAGGAAAAACTAAATGGATTTGCCTCTTGTCTATATTGTGACATACAACTAGATGGTCAGACCACTGAATTAATGTATCATTACATATATATATATCTGGGATAGGCAATGAGTTAGCTTCAGAATTTAATAGAAGGAAGACAGCATGCCAGACTGCATTGGGGAAATTATACAGTATTCCTAATGATTCCAAGTTTCTACTAGTGGGGCCAATACCTAATGTCTCTAGCGAGTCAATATTCTCTGATCTGCAAAACTGGGATAATAATAGCGCTTATTACACAAGGCTTTTGTAAGGCTCAGATGAAATAATGTCTGTACAGTGTTTGGGAAATCTCAAAGTACTACATATTATTATAAAGAAGGAATAAAGGAAATTGTGAGAAATTATTCTGCCCAATAATAGGCCAATAAAAATGAAAAGATTAAGTGAATGTGTATTTATTAAAAAAAACAGAATCAGAAATAGAAAATACAAATCACCCAATATCAGAAAAAGAAATTGAATAAGACACAGAGGAACTCCTGGGTTGAGAGAAGAGGGCAATGGTGGAGGAATTAGGACCACAGGGACTTAAAAGTAAATTTTATCAAACATCCAAACAATGATTAACTTAAATATTAGATAAACTGATTGCAAAAAAATGGGGAAAGAAGATTCCAACCAAACTCCTTCTATGGTACACATATCATCCTGATACCAAGCAGAGATAAAGTGGATAAATAAAACAGACCAATATCTCTAAATGAATACTGACATATTGAAGAAAATCACAAGCTATGGGAAATATTAATAAAAAATATTAAACACTATGGCTAGACTGGAAAACTAAATATACACTACACTATATAGATGACAAAAACAATGCAAATCAAATGATTCTATCAACAAATGCAGAAAAATACTTTTGAAAAATATATGCTTTTTAAATAAACATTGAAAATATAGGAATACATTCACTTTTCCACAATGCGGTATATAGCACCTAGCTAAAACCAAGAGCTAGGATTATTTTTAATGGAGAAATTCTAGAGGCCTTCACAATGGGATGAAAGGTAAAGCAGAGATGTTCCTTATTATCACCAATATTTGGTAGAGTTCTAGAAATGCTAGTTATTTCAGTAAGATGAGAAAAAGAAATTGAGGGAGTAGAGGCAAAGAAGAAAAATAACCACTTTTGCCAATAATAGTACTCCAGAGAATCAACTGAAATTAATTGAAATAATAACTTAGTGAAGTAGCAGAATATAAAGTAAAGCTTCAAAAATCAAAAGTCTTTTTGTATATTGCCAACAAAACCCAGAAAGGAAAGATAGAAAAACAGAATCCATACAAAATAACTATGTTACACCTACCAAGAAATACTCGGGGAATTATATGAATAGAGTTACAAAGCATTCTTTATACAAATAAAGACTTAAATGATTAAAGAGATAATTAATTATTCATGCTTGGACCATGCTAATATGACAAAATGACTGGACTACTTAAAATAATTTTCAAATTCAGTGTCAAACCAATAGAACTAACAAAGGGTTTTTTTAGAGCCCAAAGCACGAAAATCGACAAAATGCATTTGTAACAGCAACCACACTGGCATACCCAAGATGGTTGCTAGTGTGGGTTCTTTTATCTGCTGTACTAGGAAAGATAGCTGTTTCAGGGATCAACAATCTTTTTAATCACATAAACTACAGACAGAAGAAATACAGAGAAGAGAAATAAAGACTAACAGATAGGGCTCTACTGACTAAATCAAAGCCTTACATCCACCACTGGATCGAGAGAGCCTTTACCTCTGAGGAGTCAGGGGGTTCTGAACATATGGCCACTCAGAGTCTCAACCAGGGAATCAAAACATCATTCTCATAAGCAAGCCTCCAAAGCAAAAGCTCGCCTCTCACAATATATACTCTTTTAGCTAATAGGCTCAGAGCCAGAAGGCATCACAACCGGACTCATTACCTAATTAGCTTATTAACAAAAGGTGTGCAAGCCTTCCTATAAGCAAGCTTCCTTTAATGGGTTCCACATGAGGCCTATTAATGGGCAGGGAAAATCTTACACCCCCTATTAACATTACAGCATTGTACTTTACCAGATTCCCCCAGGTGTGAATCTCTTCCTACATATCTTAAAAGAAGGCAACACATATCTATTATCAAAAGATGAGAACACTACTGACTTGTTAAACTGCAGGCCTATTAGTGTTTATGTCCTTTATACAAAGCATTTGCATAGAGAAAAATAAAATATTAGTTGAGGAGCAAAAAGTTTGTTCCAAACAGTTCTAGGGGTTTAAAGAACAACTGTTTATTGATTTATTAATAGTTAAATAAGTTGCCCAGAAGCTCTGCAACATTTATATTGCCTTTGTTGATTATTACAAAACCCTTCACTCAGTTCCACATTCATAGAATAGCTTATTCACTAGAGTATTAGGTGTACACATGGAAAATCGTTTTCTATTCATAAAAATAATATGCCATGTCCCTATCTTGATTTTTCTTATGAAGCAGATATAGCTAAAGAAATATGTCAATATGAAGTTAACTTTAGCATTAATTGAAACTCTCAGCACATTTAATAAAAAGGCCATGTTACTTTGAATTATTACTCTGTAATCTGAATTAAGTTAGTCACTACTATTACAGCAAGGTAAATAAAAAAATGTCACCTCCCTCCACCAACCCCACCAAGGAAAAGACTTGAACTAGGTATATTACACCAGAGGGTGGCAACCTCAGATTTAACTGAGTTTTAAAGAAAATGTCTCTCCATTTCTTTTTTTTTCTCCTCTTTCTCCTCAGACAATGGAAAAGGCTTAAACTAAGGCTGATCACAGGAGAGAAGAATTTGATGTTCATAGTGGAAGGCATGGATCCAAATACCAGCCCAAGGAAAGGAGCAAACAAACTTCATCTTGATATAATCCCCAGAAGAGAGAATACTTGAAATTTAATCCCTGAAACCTCAGAAATAATAAATAAGTAAACAGCAAAAAAGGACTTTGGTGATGCCAGATATGACAGAGACATACACTGGCAAGGGGAGAATGAAGTCAAAAACACCTAAAATCAAAACCTTGAAGGAAGAATAAAAACAGCTTTCCCACGTGAACAATTAGAATTCACCAAGGAAATAATGCAAGAATTTTTTTTAAATTATAAAGAAAAGCTATTGAGGAGAACCTTAGAAAAAGGACCAGCAGCTTAACTGAAGAGACACCCTACTATCAAACTCCATAAAAATCAGAATAGGCCAAATGGAAATTAATGACCATAGGATACAACAAGAATTCTTAAATGAAAGTCAAAAGAATAAGAAAACAGAAGAAAATGCAAGCTTTCTCATATGAAGAGAAAAAACTGATCGAGGTCAAGAAGAGGTAAGTTAAGTATCATAGGATCACCAGAAATCCAGGAACAAAAAGAACCTAGATATCATATTTCAAGAAATCATTACATTTCTCTCTAAACCATTAAATGCCCAGGGAAAATAGGACAAGAAGGCAACGTGAAAATAGAAAATATCAACTCATCACGTCTTGAAAGAAAAACCCAAAATGAAAACTCCCAGAAATGTCATTGTCAAAATCCCTATGTTCCAGACCAAAAAACAAAACAAAAAAAAAACAAAAACTACAAGCAGCCAGAAAAAAATCAAGGAATCAAAATCAAGATTTAGAATTTATCACTTCAAAGGATTGGAAAATATACAATGAGATATTCCAAAAGAAAAAAAGATAAAAAAGATTTTAAGAATAATGTGCATCAAAAAGGGAAAGAACAGTGAATTGGGCATGCAACTAAAAAAAAACTAGAAAAAGAACAAATTTAAAATTTCCAATTAAACATCAAATTGGAAATCCTGAAAATCAAAGAAGAGATTAATTCAACTGAGAGGAAACTATTGAACTAGGAGCTAGTTTTATTTAAAAAATAGAGTAGATTGACCATTGATTATTTTAATTAAAAAAAGTAAATCCAAATTACCAGGATCAAAAATGGAAAGGGTGACTGCATCATTAAAGGAAATTAAAGAAATTACTAGGAGTTGTTTTGCTGAATTATATGACAATAAATCTAGCAATCTAAGCGAAATGGTAGAATATTTATAAAAATATAAACTGCCTAGATTAACAACAAAGGAAATTGAATACTTAAATAGTCCTATATAGAAAAAAGAAATTGAACAAGTCATAAATGAGATTCTCTAAGAGAAAACTAACAGGAACAGATAGATTCACAAGTGAATTCTACTAAACAGTTAAACAACAATTAATTCCAATACTATGTAAACTATTTCGAAAAATAAGCAAAAAAGGAGGCTTAACAAATTCCTTTTACAACACAAATTTGGTGCTGATATATGAACCTTCAAGAAGAGCAAAAACTTACAAAAAAAATTTTAGGTCAATTTCCCTGATGAATATTGATGGAAAAATTTTAAATAAAATATTAGCAAGGAAATTACAGCAATATATCAGAAAGATCATACACTAGCCCTGTGACTTAAAATATTCTTTCCAATATGCCAAACTGACCTTCAGTTTTCCTAATCCATAAAATCAGCAAGCCTTCACATGGTGGTCAGAAGAAGCAATACAAGGACCCTCTCAAGATCTCTCTTAAGAATTTTGGAATTGATTGTGTAACATGAAGACAATGGCACAGGACCCCCCAGCATGGCATGCCCATATCAGAGAAGATGCTGCGCTCTATGAGCAGAATTGAGACAGCTCAAAGGAAACGCAGGATATGCAAATTTAGAGAATCCACCCTAAATGTTCACCTGTGGTAGTGCATTCTAAGCTCATATTGGTCTGATCAGCCACAGTCAGACACATTGAAACTTGGCTCATATTGGTTTGATCAGCCACAGTTAGACACATTGAAACTTGACTCTAGCATAGTGCTGTCATTTTGGTCCTCTTCGAGAACGAAGGACAACATCCAACCAATCTTGAAATAGAGTGGGATATTAGTCTACATTTAGTTTCTGCCAAGCTGCTTTCCAGTTTTCCCAGCAGTTTCTATCAGATAACGAGTTCTTATCCCAAAAGCTTGGATCTTTGCATTTATCAAACACGAGATTGCTATGGTCATTTACTAATAGGTATTGTAGAAAATCTTCAATAGACACTTATTCTCTTCTCTGACATTGCTACCACCCTAGTGCACACCTGCATTACCTTGTGCCTGAACTACTGCAATAGCCTTCTGGATGGTTTCCTCCTTCCTGGACTGTCTCAAGTCCGTCTTTCATTGCCAGGGTAGATCTGACCATGTCACTCCTGGCCCCTCTCCCCATTCAATAAAACTGCTGTGGCTCTTTATTATCTCTAGGACAAAACGGAAAATCCTATTTTGATTTGAAAGCCATTTCCTACCTTTCTAGTCTTCCTTCACATTAATCCTCCCTCCATACACTCTGTGATCCAGTGACGCTGGCCTCGGGGCTGCTCCTCTCAGAAGTTACCAACTCTGAATTTTTACTGGCTGTCCTCCCTGCCTGGAATTCTCTCCCTCCTTGCCTGTACCGTGGCTTCCTTTAAGTCTCAGACAAAATTCAACTTTCTATAAAAAGCCTTTCCCAACCACTCCCCCCTTTAATGCTAGTCTTTCCATCTAAAATTATCTCCATTTTTCCTGCATTTGTCTCATTTGTACATAGTTGTTTAACATGTTTCTTCTCGATTAGGGTGAGTTCTCTGAGAGAAAGACCTGTTTTTTGCCCTTCATTCTACACCCAGCACTTAACACAAGTGTGTGGCACCTAGTAGGTGCTTAGTAAATGACATGTTGAATAACCCAGCTTGTTTTTTTTTAAGAAAGAACTCTTTAGAGGCAGAGGTTTTTAAAATGAATTATTTTTACATGGATATACATGAGATCACTGTCAGTTTAAGGTATTTTTTTCCTGAACTACGAACTCATAAAGAAGTGTAAAAAGCCTTTTGCTTCCTATCCCCAAGAAATCTAGGTTCCAACAGCCTGTAAATTCTGCAGAAGCCTTTTCATATTATCCTAATGCACCTGCCTGATCAGAACGTCAGCAAATTATTTTCACTGGCAAGTAACTAATTAATGAATAAATAAGAAGTTGGAGCCTAAGAAACTGGAATAATAAAGTCAATTCCTTAAAGTATTTGTTTAAACATTTGCTTAAAATCGGTACCAAACTTTTTTATTTGGGAATTTAGAATTCTGTCAAGGAGAGTGTTTGGGAGGCAAAAGGAAAAGTGCATTTTTTTCACGTTACACCCTGTAGATTGAATTATTTTCTATGAACTGTTCTGGTCGAGCCTCAGAATGGTCTGTGGCAAGCTGCTATCAGCTTGTGTGTGTTTGTGTGTGTGAAAATATCAAACAAGTGCAAGCCTACCCATCAAGTTTTAGTTACAAAGTTTCCTCCAGGATGAACAATCACTCACTGTAAAGCTTTCTGCAGGTGTCCTGGGGTGTCAGCCGGCCTCTGTTTATTATTGGTGTGCTGTGTACAGGGTGGCAGGCCGGGCCATCACTAACAACTCTGTGCAAATGGGTCAGAGAAATGAAAATAAACCTTGGACAAGCAGGAACTTTTCGGGTCTGGGGTTTTGTTGGCAAACCTTGTCCTAGTTTCTCTTTAGGTGCTACTTAAAATTGCTACTTATTTAACTTGGAAGAAACTTCACACAGAGAAGTCTTTGTGAAATATGCATGGTAGGGAAACCAGGTGGAAGCAGGTGTGCAGCTGTTTTATTTTAAGTTTCAGTGGAGGAACACTTCCTTTGCTAGTTCTGAGCATTTTCTCTTCTTCAGAAGTCTGTTTGTGGAATTTGTTTTCCAGGGGAACAGAGAGAGAGAGAGAGAGAGAGAGAGAGAGAGAGAGAGAGAGAGTGTGTGAGTGTGTGTGTGTGTGTGTGTGTGTGTGTGTGTGTGTGTGTGGAGTAGGGTTAGAATTACTACAAAAATAATAAAAAATTAATGTGCATGTTTTGGATTTAAATAAAAAATAAAACTTAACATGTAATTATTTTTTTAAAAAGAAGTAAACACTAAAATTTAAAATTTTTAATAATTTTAAAAATTTATTTTAAATAATTAAATTTTTTTCCAACTTCAGTTTTATGTTGTTTGTGGTCCCTTTGGTTTCTTATGCACTTGGTTATCTCCACATACATTCTCTAATCATTCTAAATCTTATATTTGTTAGGCTCTTTTCCCCCTTGTTCATATGATCACAAAGAGTTTAAAAGGACAAGAGGTCACCAAATCCTTTCTCTGTCCCTTAAAATTACCTTTTATTTATTCTGTGTATACTGATATACATATGTGTGTGTATATGAGTGTGCTTATAAACATATACATTGGCATTCATATATGTACACATGTATTTATGTATAGGTGTGTATATGTGTACGTACACATTTTTACAATTTATATACACACATATATGTATATGTACATACACATACATATATCCTTAGAGGCAGTCTGATTTGTTTTTGTCTTTGTATCATGAGCACCTAGCCTTGGAGTGGGAAACCTTCAGTGGGAACCAAAGGTTCTAACCTAGCCCAATGCCTTGTACAATGAAAGTTTAGTAAATACTTGTTCATTTATTAATTCATCTTGCAGACAAGAAATTAGAGGTTTAGAGAGATTATGCTACACAAGTAAACTGAATCCAGCTCTTCTAAATCCAAGTCGAGGGGTTTTCCTGATGGGGTGCTCGGGCCCCAGCCCTAAGATCATGTCTCTAGAAGGTTCCCAATTTCTCAGTAGGCCCCTGTTTTGTGAGAAAATTGGTTCTTGTTGCAGAACACATTCTCTTATCGGGACAGACAGCGGGGTGCTCAGCCCAAGGATTTTTGTCCCTGGCTGGCCCAGGGACTCTTTCTCCCTCTTGGTGCCAGATCTCCAAGGTCCATTCCTGATGATTCCCTCAATGTCTGGTATACTCCTTATATACACTTTCCCATCCATAGCTCCCAAAGACACTTGGTCCTTAATTACCTAATTAGTATCCCTGGCATTCCTTTTCCATATTAAGCCCCAGCATCATTCTCAGTCTCTCACAGTTTCCCTTAAGGACCCATACCCTCTTTTGCTAAAGAGTTACAATAAACTTTTAGCCGCTTGACTAAGAGAAGGCTTGAGTTTGTGAATTTATTACAGGCAACTCTGCCTTGGCATTCTTGGGGTCCCAGCACAGCAAAACCTCACCAATCCCAATATACCCTATAAAATACTCTGTGTTAAATGTGCTTATATTTCTTTAGTTCTCAAAGTCTCCTTACTTTTTTCTTTTTCATGCGGAGACAACTGCCCAGGTTTACACAGCTAGTGTCTGAGGCTGGATTTGAACTCAGATCCTCCTGATTCCAGGGCCAGTGCTCCATCCACTCTGCTACCTAGCTACCTCAAACTTTCCCTGTTCCCCTTCCACATTTTGTTTCTAATCTTGCTGAAGATTTATGCACATTGTTTTCTCTAATCTAGACTAATACTTGATTTCCTTGGTGCAGCTTCTCATCTTTTAATACTCTCGCATTAACATCACTTCTAAGCTCTTCAGAAGTAAATCCACACAATGACTTCTTTTTTTATTTTAAATCTTCCTTTAACTTGTAGGTCTGTCTCCTCCCTTTCTGATACTCTGGCTTCAGCATCTTTTCCTCTCGTCCTGGAGTCACATAGTCTAAGAACGCGCAGATGTGTTAATTTGTCACATCAATTAGACCACCATGAAGTACAGAAGGCAGGTATTTGCTCTTGTTTTACAAACACTGTTCATTTTTACCACTTTCTCTCTGTCCTAGCTGCTAGATTCCTCATTCTGCCTCTGCTACCTGTGTTCTATACTGTGTATGGTATAGTCTTCTTAGGCCTACCAGTTTCTTCTTTCCTTTGCTTTGCCTTGAATGTTGCCAAACTGAAGTCATCACGCTGTCCCATCACATATGCCAGTGTTTCTTTATCTTGTACCACATGCCCACAAAATTGACCATGGCTTTCCAGACTCGACATCAGTTTACCTGGCTAGCCTAAACTTCCTGATCATCTACTGTCATCAAAGTGGCAGTCTACTTCCCATGAGATCTAAGTTTTTAGCAGATTGTTCCTCAAGTGTGTGTTCACATATGATGAATACTTTAGGGTTAGGTTTTGTAATGAGTAAGGATTTCTACAAGCCTTTCAGAATATATGAGTCCATTCTAAAAACGAGATTTTTTTTTAGAACAGTGAATGTCCTAAGATAGGGTTATACTAGGGGCAGAGAACCTGTGTCCTGGAGGCCACATGTGGACCTCTAGGTCCTCAAGTGTGGTGGTTTAACTGAATCCAAAGGGCCACACTTGGGGACCTAGAAGGCCACATGCATCCTCAAGGCCACTAGTTTTCCGCTTCTGGGTTATACTTTCTGTCCTTAAAAAAAAAAGACCATTTGCCCCTTCATAATAACTGATTTCATTTTTCCTTTTAAAAACCTAATTTAAACTCATACTTTTTTACCATGGTGTGTATCTCAACAACATCAACAAAGACCAAATTAGGTAAAGTCCCCAAAAACCAAAATTCTTCCCTCACCTTCAATGTATAATTATTTTGTGAAAGGTTCTGTTCTGTTTGCATGTGTCATCTAATCCAAATTGTCAACACCTTGTAGACCTTATCTCCATAAATTTTTACTTCTCCCTCTGTCTACAACCTCAAAAGTGATATACCATATACTTTGAGAGCACACAGTAAATATGAATTGAGGGTAATGAAATTTATTGTGACTCAATAATGTAGTTGTGCTATTTAAAAATTAACATTCTTCTGGAACATGGCCATAGATATATGACAGGCAGGAACCATGCTATAATCATTTTGTTCTCTCCAGTGCTACATAGGAGCTTCAGTTATAGTGATCTTTTCATTTTGGGCCTCCACATTTTAGGAGTAATATAGTGAAATTATAGCAGTTCCACAAGAAGGTAGGAAAATGAATGAAAAGTTGGTACATTGCAGCTGTGAGAAAAAAACTAAATGAATTAGGATTATCTTAACTAAAGAAGAAAAATCTAGGGAGACTTAATGACTGTCAGCAAGTATGTGAATGAGTTTTACAAGGAAGATGAGAAACAGCTGTTCTATCTTCATTGTGGTAAACATTATAAGTCAATAAATGGACTTACATTTCAGAAAAAAAAGTGTTAGGTTACACACATAAGGTAGAGCATGATGAAAGGAAGAGATATTTAAAAAAGATACCATAAAGTATCAAAAATGAAATTAGCTGATAATATTTGCCCTTTCCATTTGCAGAGCTGTTACCGACCCTCTTTTAACTTTACCATGAAGGCAAAAGCTGATATTTTCAATGCTTGCATTTTACTTGCATTATGATGTAAGTTAATGAGATGCACTGCTTCTGAAGAAATAAAAGGACTATCATACACAGGGGAATGGAAAGGTATGTGGTATCTGGTAAATGTGAGGAGGCTACAACATATAATCAACAAGGAACTCTGAAGAAAAATAGGAGTAAAAGAATAGTATGACAAGAAAAAAAAAAGATGGATTGGTCATGTGGCAAGAGTGAGGGTTAACAGATTGGCAGATGTACTTGAGAGATTGGGAAAAATAAGGAAGGTTTCTGGCATGTTAAATGGACAATCAGCAGCAAATTTTTAGGAAGACATGGCTAAGACATAAAATGGCAGGTATGGATGGAATAACATTTGAATCACTAGAGGAATTTCCAAATAAGGGAAATCGCAGATCCATTTAAATATTAGAATGTTTAACTACTTACAAAGCCCTGCATTATTATAATTCTAAATTAGAATATTAAGCCAAGGAAATTCTGGGTCACATAACCAAAAATATGGAGGACTAGACATTTTATCCATTCCTCATTGATCTAAACTCTCCTATGTGCAAGAGGAAGAGTGGTTGGAGCTGTCTCTTCTGACTAAGAAACCAAGAATTCTGATGAGTAACAACCTGATGAACTGACAGCTGAGAAGATGAATCCCCTTTCCCTAGTGTTCACTCAGCCCAGGTGTCATGCTCTGGCAAAGTGGCACAAGCTGACACGTGAGATTGTGACTGAGGATCCCTTCAGCAACTTCCCTGCATTGGCTGCAAACGCTGCCAGCACGTACTGGCTCTGCAGAGAAGTGAGAGGGAGGAAAGCAGAAACATGTTTTAGCTGGGGCAGCAATGTATGTGCTACTTTAACACTCAGCCAGAGAAGCAAAAACCAGAGAGTACTGGGAAGGGTGTTAGCATTTATTAAGGAGGTTGAATCAGGAATGAAGGAAAAGGGACTGACATTCAAAGGGAAACAGGTTCTCACAGAAGACTTTCAGGGGAGGGACTGAGGCTTGTGGAGAATGAATTGACTAATGTGAATAGAGGCTGGGATATCTTGGAGGTTGAGACCTTTGGGGATCCACAATCAAAAAGGAAAGTCAGAAAGTGAGCTAGAGGGAAGCAGAAGGAAAAGAGACTGAAATTAGAAAAGATCTCAAGAGGAAGAAAACTCAGTTAAAAACCCTGAGCAAAAGTAAGCAAAGCAATAGAAAAAATATTAATAAGAGGGGAAGATGGACTCCAGGACATCAAAATGAGTTCAAACCTATCTAAATAAATATTGCAAGATAAAAGAAATTGAACCCAAACCTGATAAGGGAGAGAACTCAGTGGATTCTCAAGAGAGAATGGAACCACCAAAGGATGTCACCAATGGTTCAAGACAGAAAGAATGGAGAATTTATGGTTTGCAGAGCAGAAAAGGATGGAAAATGTGAATCTATCGAGTAAATCTCTCCAAAGAAGTGAAAGAAAGTCTATTAAGTGAAGGACAATTTGAAAGAAGAGAAACAAAATGCAATGATATTAAAAGAACACACCTTGTTCATATGAGAAAAAAAATTTATATTAAAGCCAAGATACATAGACAACTTACACGTCATAGATCTACCAAGAGAACAGGACAAGTCAAAAAAACCTGAAACCCAAAGTTCAAGAAATAATACTGGAAAACTGACTAGAACTTCTGAATAAAAAACCCAAATTATCAATAGAAAGGATCCACAGATTGCTTCCAAGAAAAAGAAAATCCTATATTGCAAACTCTAAGTCATAGCAACAAGACAAAAAAAATTAAGGACATAAAGAAAAACAAAGAGGTCATAAAACTATCCTTATTTGCTAAGGGAATTCACAAAGATAGTAACTGAGACAACTAGTAGCTTCAACAAAGTTGCAGACAACAAAATAAACCTGTAAACATCAACGGCATTTCCAATCTCTCTGCTGACTTCCAATCTCGCATCTCCAACTGCCTCTCAGACATCTTAACCTGGATGTCCAACAGACATCTTGAACTCAGTACGTCCAAAGTTAATGATGTAGCACTAAATCTAAGGACAGAAATTAGTTTGAGAGGTACAGATTTCTGAGACATCTTCACAGAGATGAGAGTTTTACCCATGGCAGCTGAATATATCACCAATGAATCCACAGACCCTTAGTAAGGATCTTCTACATGACACGAAAAGGCTCAAAGTATAATTATAGAGGAGTTTAGATTTTATCTGAGAGGCAACAGTTAATGTTTAGCAGAGGAGTCATGTGGTCAGGCCTATGCTTATTGAAAATCATTTTGGAAGCTATCGGGAGAATCACTTGGATAGGAAATAGAGAATAACTATGATATAGGAAGATCAATTAGGAGGCTCTTGCAATTGTAAAGCCAAGGGGTGATGTCGGCTTAAACGAAGATGATGACCGTGTAAATAGTCATGAAGAGAAACAGTTATGAAGTTATTGAGGCAGAATGGTTATGAAGGCAGAAATGGCAAGATTTGGTAACTGATTAGATGTATGAGGTGAATGAGAATCAAGAAAAAGGGTAAAACAGATCATGAATCATAGCAGACTAAAAGGATGACAGTGCCCTGGACATAAACTGAAAAGGTTGGAAGAGACCCTTTGGGCAAAAGATAGGTGAGTTTTATTTTGAGTATGAGATGCTATGGGACACATGGTTTGAAATATCCAATAGGGAGCTGCTGATGTGCAATTGAAGGTCAAGGAAAGATAGAATAAATATATAGAATTATGTCATCTACAAAGAGACAATAATTAAACCCACCAAGAGAAACAAGCGAAGAAAGTCCATGGCAGGGACTGTGGCTCCCATAGTTAGTGGGCATCATGTGGATATGAGCCAGCAAAGAAGAATAAGCAGGACAAATTAGGTAGTTAGGGGAGAATCTGGAACAGGGAAGTCTCTATCAAGTTAATTTTTAAAAGATGTCACTCATTTTAAAATTGATAATAAGTGAACAATTATAGGCACAAGTAAAGACATAACTACCCTTATTGATCAAGCCATTGATAAACGGGGACACAATGATTCACATATGCATCTATGTACATTTTATGGGTTTGGATGTACATATATATGTACATATATGTATGCACACATATATACATATATACACACATACACATCCCACCTGGCTGCAATCCTTTGGACTTCTTTGTTATGTCCCCAGAAAGTTCATCATCAGGAACCTTTTTCATTCCATCGCCCTTGGTACTCATACCTCATCAGTACCCTCAGAACCCTCTTCCACTCTGATCGGAGGACAAAACAAGAGTTCCTCCCAAAGCCTCTTTAATAAGGGTCTCCATACCATCAATCTCTTCATTTCATACCCAGTTGGTCTTAGTTGGGCTTAATCCTACCTCTTGCACTGGTACTTTTCCCCCTTTCTGTTTCGGATTTTTTTAATGCATTGTCTTTCTTTATTAGAATGTAAACTCCTTGAAGGTAGGGGCTATCTTTTTGTATTTGTAACTCTAGTGTTTAGCACCACGCCTGGCACATAGGAGTCACTTCATAAATGCTTACTACACACATACATAATATGAAGAAAAACTGATTCCTTTTGAAATCAAGGCATATTGTTTCCCTTTGGAAATTGCAAGCATGCTTGCAAGCAAAACATGTGGGTGATCTCTTTTGACTATAAATTCTAGGGTAAACATTTAAATAATCATTACTGCATAAAACTAACCTATATTTCAAAATTATGAGAGTTATTTGCTTTCTTTGTAAATCATAAAATATGTACTAATTTTATGAATTACTCTAGTTAGGAATAAAGTCAAAGCAAAAATTCATCTTTGAAACAATTTAAAAATGTCATAATATTCTGTAAAAATTATAATCAATTATAAAAATGACATTGACAGGGGATACTTAGACTCAATATTAATTTCTAAATAAATATAATTTGTTGAAGTGTGCCTTTAAAAATCAGTTTCTTTAGAAAACATTGAGCATATATTCTAAAAAATCTAATTCTATTATAACTTTTTATGCATCAACATAGCTCTTGATTATTACATTGTCTACTGAGAAATATAATTACTCGTTTCATTGGCTGGATGATGTATTTTTTATACTGAAATAAAATTGGAAAAACCATCTCTATAACATTGATGCCGACAGTAGTTTTGGGTGCTTTCTTGGCTTGATTTGAACTCAGGTCCTCCTGATTCCAGGCCCAACACTCTAAATTCTGTACCACCTTTCTGTACCAAAGAAATGGAAAGGGGCATAGAGGCTGTGAGAAGGCTGCAGCATGCAACTAACAAGGAATGATGAAGAAGAACAGGAGTGATTTTATGCTAGGTAAAAGAATTTTGAGTTAGGAAGAGAAGATGAAGTGGTGTAAAAAGTGAAAGGTGACAGCTGGGCAGCGAACATGTTCCACTAGTACCTTTGAATGTCAGAAGAAAGCAAAGAAGGTCTCCAGGAAGTGGGGCAGAACCCCTTACCCCTGCTCCAAGCATGCTGACTGTCCAGCCGTCATCCCTGACCCTTTACATCATCTCATATTCTGCGCAAGAATTATACAGGATGGAAAGATATAGATGAGATATAATCCGCATTACTGAAGGGGGTCTCGCAAATCAGATCCACTGAAGTGTTCTAAGTATTTGAAATTTGCATGTTTCCCTTCAAACATTTTCTGGTGGTTAATCAGAAAGAATTCAATTTGAAAAAAAAAGGCTTGTATATATTTAAATCATCGTACAGTGATATAGTTCAAAACATGTTCATGATAAGAGTAGCAACATTCACTGGGAACATTGCTATGCTGTCAAACCTGTTATTCAACATTATAGCTTCACACCATGTTTTTTTAAAGTCTGATTTTAAATGGATTCAAATTTAAATTCCAAAATGTTCAGTGAAGTTATTATAAAGCACGAGAATAAGTCATTCGTATCTTCAACTTCAATGTCTCTTTCGCTGCCAGTAGTAATAGTTTTCTTGGTGCCTATGGTTTCTTTTTTGCATTCTCTCCATCAAATAGCCATAATTCCAAAAATACTAACCTGTTAGACAATGTGTTGCACATATCAGACATTAACAAATGTGATTTTCAAACAGCCCTTATGTGTGACACATATAGGATGAAACATTTGTGAGAGACTTGATTCAAAGTACCACAATTGTAGGTTAGCTCCCATTCTCCATTTTTTTTTTCATTTGTTTGTGGCTAGTTTTAATGTGGTCATGGCATACAGCCACATGATTTACAATCAGATGGATTAACCACTAACTTAAGCCTTATTCAAGCATTAGGAGTCCATGGGCATACCTTCCAGATGCTAAGCAAAAATATCATTTAAATGGAGTATTCTAGACCACTTTTTTTAAACAACACATAAGAAATAGTTTTACATATAACTTCTATAGTGTAACATCATTTTTGCAGAAAATACCCAGATGAAACAAGGATGTCTCTGACAAAGGTATATAATTAGTTATGGCTAAAATTGTCTAATTTAGAGCAAACATATTGCTTCTAACCACATTTGGTGCAGAATTTTTTTGGCTAAGTGTAGGCACTGCATGAAGGTCTGTGCACTGTGGCACGCCCTATAATTATATAGGAAGGGTTCTTTCTTTCATTATTTTGCCCTGGCTCATTCCAAGGAAAGAGGTTGGAAAAGTATGCTGTTGCTTTCAGTAGACAGGACAAAAATGGCGTCTCCAAAAAAATCAAATTGTCTACAAGGTAAATTTAACAAATATCTCGGAGATAGACAAAACATTTACTAAAATACTGCTGGGTGCCAGGCTATTGCTGCAGATACTCAATGCAACGGGGATACAACATGAATAACAAAACAATTGGAACTGAATGTTGAGAAGTCATAATGAAAAATTAAAAAAAAAACTTTGTCCCCAAAGAAGAGGTATGAGAACACACTTTCCCCTAACCCCACTTGTTTTCAGGAGTAGGAGTAGAGGATCTGTGGGCATGGGACACTGCATATATCGTCAGACTTTTCTGATGTGGTGACTGGCTTTGCTGGATTTTTTTCTCTTTCCTTTTTAAATAAGGAAATGGGCTATTAGGAAATGCTTGATGCTTGTGAAAAGCAATGTGGGAAGAAGTTTAGGCAACTTTGAAATCTAGGCCTAGAAGTGTACCTAGGAAAGAACTCTCAAATTGATATGAACTTCTGGAAAAACTTGAAAAGAATCTGGTAGGAATTAGGGCTTAGGGTAACATCTTACATCATATTCTGCAACTAATTCAAAATGCATGCATTTTGCCTAAATATTAAATATCATACCATAAAAAATTTTGAAGAGAAGCAGATCATATACCTTTTATAGCTTTGGGTAGGAAACTTAACTAAACAAGGGACAGAAATAAAATAGATAATTTTTATTACATGAAATTGAAAAGCTTTTGCACAAAAATGCATCTAGAATGAAAAAGAAAGTAGGTAACTAAGGAAAAAAAATCTCTTTATCAAACTTTGCAGATACAAGTCTGATATCCAAATACACATGCACATATAAGTTATATAGAAATATCTAAGATTAAAAGTCATTCCAGAATCAAAGAAATTACAAACTATTAACCAATCAGTCAATAAACATTTATTAAGTACCTACTATGTGCCAGGTACTGTGCTAAACACTGGGAATACAAATATAAAAAAAGAAAGACAGTCCTTTGTTTGAATCTAACAGGGGAAGGCATACAAAAGAAAGCTAAAAAAGACTATATTCTTTCAGGCCTTGAAATGCAATCTTATCGGAATACTGATCGATGCACAAAAAAGGTGGGCCTTTGTCTTGGGGAAAAGTTTGGATAGTTAAAAACACTGTACTGTTCCCCAAAAGAAATCTGTCTGGTCTTCTCCTATTCAATTTTAGGCCCAGGACAGCATTGTCCAAGAAGCATTAATTGGACTTTATGGATTATATATTCAACTGCATGTTCTTTTATGTTCATCAGTGGGAAGTTGTTATTTTTGTCTATTTTTTTCTGTATGGACAGGTAGGCTGGGCTGCTTTGAGATATTATGATATCATTTAGGGGGCTCTGTAATGTGTTCTGGGAATGTCAGAAAATGACATCAGTCCTTTTTTTCAGCTCCTGTGAAAAAGGAAGAGCGGACATCTTCAATGACTCTTCCTGTAGAGGAGGTCCTGGTAATAAGAAGTCTCTATGCTGAGTCTTTGGTTCTGGACTACATAAATCTTGAGAACCTCGTGTTGGAGACTCTGACCCTAGACATGAAGTATCTGAGGTCTGTTTCTAGCAATGAAAGAACACAGTCTTGAATCTTGGGCTGGATTCTGGAGATAAGGGCCCAAAATCTAAGGCTCAGGTCATGGGTGAGATCCCAGTATTAACAGTGAGGTGAGAGTCAGTCCAATATGGCAATTGAGGCTTTGCCCTGGTCTCCCATGCTGTTGATATATGGAGTCATATCAGAGTAGCAATAAACACCAAGGCAGTAGAAAACTTTGTAAGGTGCAAGGAGCCATCACCCCCAGTCCCCACAACCGAGCCTCTCACCTAAATTTCAAGTTTGCTATGAGATCACTTGGTTCAGATCTTTATTTTCTACTTTCCTATGGGACTTCACAATAAAGATAACATTCATGATATACACAGGACAGTGGTTCCAGTATAGCTTTTGGCCTCTCATTTCTTGCTTTGGAACTTTTTTCAACTTTTCTTTTTTACTGGCTTTTCCTTCCCCCACCTTTACTTTGTACTGGATGTTAAAAGTATATAATCAATTTAATTCAGGAGGTTTCATCACATTTTTCATATAATTTCTCTATCTATCTACTCATCACCTACAACAGATACTGCCCATAAACAGTTATAATAGCATCCCTTTTCCAAAGGTTTATCATATTGAGATCTCCAAGGAGAATGTGGGCCACTTTTTCCTTAAGCTTTGGTCTTCTTGTTTGATTTATAGTGAGAATTTCAAGATTGATATGTTTCTGTTCCTCTAGTCTAAATGTAGGTCACTGGCTCAGGATGCAACATTCGAAGTACCAAGAATTAATGTTGATAGACAACTGACAAAGTGTGTCTAATTCCAGTGACTCACTGTCTAGGTCCTCTAGCTTTTAGACCTCTGCTCTTACCAAACTCTGCTCCCCCAAAGACATTATAACTTATAAACATCTCAGTCCATTCAGACACTCAAGTGAAGGCCATAGCTAGTCTATGCCTGGATCCCTGAGAAGCCTTTTTCTCTTCCCAGTTCAGATTTCCCATTACTCTTGTGTTCTTCCTCCCCTATCTTACTCAAACATTTCTATTCTTGGTCAAGGTAGAGCTCCTGGATCAGCTCCTTAGCTTCCTGAGATGTCTGTTCTATTAAACTAACAACATCCTTTTTTCCCCTATGTTTTGACTATGTGTCATTCATTCCCAGTGAAATGGGGGGTGGAGATACAACGGCACAGATATTTCCTGCCTGGTTGCAGTCCAAATGATGCATAGAAACTGGGGATGGGGGAGTGGAGCTCAAGAGAGTATTTTCAGCCATGCACAGCAATGATGATGAAAAGAATTCTAGGTGGCTATAGACTCAGAAGGACTAAACAGTCAGGGCTGTTGAGCTGGAACTTAGAATGCATATCAAAGGTTCCCCCCCTTCTCACTCATCTCTCCGCCTCTTTGCTTTGAAGCAGGAGGGCTACTTTAAAGCACCTCCTCAAGAGCTGGGTAAAGAGAGGCTACCCCACCACAAGGGCCCCTCACTAGGTGACTAAGCAACCTTGAGATGTATGTGCTCAGGCAGGGACTTTGTGAATTCAAGAGATCATGAGGTTCCATCAGAGGTCTTGCTGGAAGTCATAGCTGAATCACAGCAAAGGCAATAGCCAATAAAATGGTAGTAGACAGTGGCAGTGGAAAATGCTTTTGACAGATGCAGAAATATAGTCACCGTAGGCTGATGGTAGTTTCAAGGAGGGTGACTTCTCCTGCCACAGACAATGTCAGCTATAGAGTTAAGAATGACATTAATCTTGAGACAGTGGGCATGAGGTCTAATGAGCACAGATACCTCATTAAGGGAGCAAAGGACTTTGCAGGCACCGTTTCGCCACATGTGCTATGACTACTTTAATTTTGAATCCTCTCTTCCCAGGTACACCAGATATTGGTGGGAAGCTGAACTTTCAGACTTTTGGGTGAGGAGATGTTTTATACTCATATATCAAAGGTCTGTTCTTACTATACCTTTTCAGCAAATATATTTTCTAAAAGTTCATTAAGTACGGCTTCTGGTTCACTGTTAACAGACAACATACTGGTGGTGATTTGGTATCAGAAAACCAGCCCCTCAAAGTAACCCCTAGAATGGTGAGAAAAGCAGCTGCTGTTCTCTGAGGATCTGACCTGCCAGTGCTCCTTTCAGAACTACTGGGAATGGGAAATCAGGAAGCAGACAAATCCCCAATCCCTTCCTCGCCTTTGCTCAGCATTCTAAAAACACGCAGATGCTGTGAATGACAAGGATGAGGAAGGACCCAAAGGTGACTCACCTCCAGAATTGATCATAGTGGAACACAGGTATCTTAGAAGAGGAAGAGCTAGCTAAAGTTATAGCACCCAACCCTCCAAAACCCATCTCCTTCTGAGGTAGGAGAAGAATGCACATCCCAGATAGCTGCACTCTATATTGGCTTCACCCCCTCTGAATCAGGCAAACAAGAATAGGGGTGAGTCCTCGTTCCAAGCTCAGGCCCTCCCTTAAGGGGACCATAGGCCACATGCCTTAATGGCTATCCAGTGGCTAAATGGAGGAACTAGACACTTTTTTCCTGAGTCTCCTAGACACTGTGGCTTAAATGAGTAGTGCCAGGATGCCTACATGCAAGGGGCAAAAGAATTCTCAGCAGTTTCAGCCCAGGTCCTACCTTGGGGCACCCAAGTTACTGTCACAATTCTAATGGGATCAACTTATATAGTACAATGGACTACAGTGGCAAGCCCCACTGAAGTGTGTGTGACATGAATTGGGAAATCAAGTTCAACCCTGGAGCTTTCTTTTTTGAGGGTGGGGGGGATTTACCCTGGTAAGCTCACATAGCACACAACTGAAAAACTAACAGCAATACTATATATCACTCATGTATCTAACCACCAAAGGGGACCTTTCTCCAAGGAATCCAAATGGAATGTCATGATTGATGAACCCTGCACCAGACAAATGGATCCAGGCCCAAATCAGCCATGGAAATGAACACAACATACAGGACTGGGTCCACTGGAGAGGTCTCTACCTCTTCCAAAAAGAGGTCAAGGAAGTGATGACTGGTTGCACTTCCTGTTTATACCACTAACAAATATTATATAGTTTGGAGCTGTCCAAAAGAATATCCCGCAGGAGACAGGCTAGCCAGACCTTGGCAAATGGATTATGTAGGTCCTCTTCCACAGCATCATGATCCTATGGTCCCAGAAGTAGTGGGAGGCCACAGTGAGGCAGGGGAGCAATCTGGTAGAAATTGGCAGGTAGTAAAAGATGAACTACAGCCAACAGAGTGGGCCAGAAGACTAAGGGGTCATTATTGGTCCTGCCCACCCAAAAACCCACCTTTAGGATAATGGGAAAAGAAGTAACAACATAGAAGGGGAGATGTGGGCTGGTAGAAAGGGGAACTCTAGTCTCCACCCTTCTTTGCTTTCTTTCCACAGGTAATTCTGGACTAGTGGAAATGTTGTAATTCCATTATGACTCTTCCTGTAGACTTGTTTGATTTTGTACTTCATCTTTGACCCTGGCCGTCATCTAGATGGTGGAAGCAACCAGACAAAGATGGCATCATGAAGGCTCTCTTGATTTTTGCAGGAAATATCTTACTTTTGTGTTTGTCCCCTCAAAGTCCTTCCTGAATCTTCCAAACAAGAGCAGTGGCATTAATTTCAGCTGCAGAAGGAGCTGCACACAATTCCATATACAGAAACTGACTCACTGTGTGGTGCCCTTGTCCTGAGGGCAATGGGGGTGGCCCATCAAGACTTTTCTCTGTTGGCATCTATTTTACTTCTTCCCCAGTGAAATTAGTAATAAAGTGTTGTTACCTGCTATTCCTCTGTGGTTCTGATACTCTATTCTGGAATGTTCCTGCACTGTGATATCTAAAAATTATTCATGGGACTGAGCCTGGGAAGAAGGATATGTGTTATAAGATCAAGATAGTGAAAGATGCAGGACGAAAAACAAACAACCAGAAGTTAATAAAGAAGAATGAAAACAGTAGTTAAATACAGCAACAGGCTTTAAGTATCAGGTTTCTATGCACCATATTGGAACTCTCGAACCACATCACACAGCTGTTTAGTCTATGGGTATGGATAAAGAAAACCATGTTAAGGGTGAAACATATTTATAAATGTACAGATTCATACATGCATCTGTTTGAGCCTTCAATAATAAACAACATGTGTGGCATTCAATATAAGGAAGAGTATCTTGTATATTTACTGAGTATTTTATAATAGTATTTTAAAATTAGTTATTTCCTATGAAAATTATTTTACTATTCCAATATCGGGCAAGGAAAACAAAGTAGAGAAAATGCATTATCCGCACTGGTGTTGGAAGGTATCTTCTGTTTAACTGAGTATCCTAACTGAACCATAATGTAATATATATATATATATATTTTTTTTTTCCAATGATCAGAATTAAAAAATTACAACTAACACTGAAACTTAAAGTATATGATGCAATTTTCTTTTATTAGAAAAGATTTTTGAAGATCTTTCAAAAAGTCTCAGGGTTACTATTATGAACACTAAGCACCAATGAAAAATGCTTTAGGTGAAGAAAATATAAGCAATTGTATTGGCTCTCTATTGATCTTCTTTTACTCAACTCAATTTAACAAACACCTACTATGTACCAAGAACTCTGTTGGGCACTAGGACTGCAAAGGAAAAAAGTCTCTTAAGGAGCTTACGACAAAATGGGAAGAATAGGATATGAATACAAAAAAGGGTTATTGTAACAAGGGCAAAAGAGAAATCCAGGTAATAGCCCACAAAAACCTTGAGGAATTGGGTAGATTACTCACCGGAGAGCTACACTACTTTACCTTGGACAAACATCGCAAAATGTTCTAGAGCAAACTTCACAAAACCTGTGCCTGCCTGGAGCTAGCAGAATGAGACAAATGAACTATTGAGGACAAATTCATGGATGGATGGATGGATACCCAATAAGCCACCTGCTATGATTGGAAGCCCCCTGAGACATAGTAAGGCGCTTACCTGGGTTGTGGAGCCGAAAGGGAGAAGGGACTGTGTTTCTAAACAGCTGAATGTATTTGTGCTGTCAGCATTCTCTACTTTTTGGTGCCATGGGGCAAAACCCTACTTGCTCCAACACTGTTATGGCTCTAGGGATCAGGGAAGGTTTCGTTGTGAAGGTGACAGAGAATCTTGGGGTTGAAGGAAGAGAAATATTGCAACAAGTGCAGATGTAGAGGGAATACATTTCAGGCAGGGAGGGGGCCAACCTAGGTAAATGCATAAAGAAAGGAAAATTTAGAATGATATCAGGGAACAACTAGTATTCCAGTTGGATTAAAATGTATAATCATAAAGGAGGGTACTGTGGGGGAAAACAGCATGAACAGCTCACTAGAAAGGAAGTATGAAGCCAGATTATTTTTTCAAATCATGAACTTGATGAACACCAAATAAAATGAACATTTCCAAACACAAAGAATAGGAAAAAAGAGAATTAGACATGAAATTGTGAATGTCTATTATATGCAGGTGGCTTCTTTTAAATCAGTGTAACATTGGCTCAAATCTACCAGGGAGAGTTATAAAATATGGTCACATATGGAAAAGCATATGTGAAAAACACATGCACCCCTGAAAATATATGATTATATTCAAGGCACAAAGCACAAGAACAAAACACTGGCATCATCATCTGACTTACATGTGTAACCATTTCCCCAATTCTACTTGAGACAAGACAGGTTAGTTTAGTCATTGGGTAGATAGTTCTAACCTTCCTGTGATCTGCTAATTGATCTGCCCCATTACCTATGCTAGTCTGTGGAATGGGCCTATCATAATCCTCATCCGAGCTATATTCCTGTCCACCTACATCTGACCCTATACAGGGCTGGGGCTGGGTAGTAGTGTTATTGTGTTCTGAGGGAACTGTTTGTCCCCCAGGAGTCTCTAGAGCTAAAGTATTAGGCAGAAAAGGTATTGCCACTGGATTCCATTGTTTTTTCCTCACCTGAACTGGTTATTACGGCATAGTGTCTGTTTCTGATTCATTGCCCGAATCAGACAGCCTTTGCATAATTGACAGGTAAATTTTTCTTAAGAGTCTGTGCTAAGGTAAATGTCTCCCCCCTCATTTGGGCCATTTGAAAAGCCAAATAGCTCTCAAACTAGCAATAAGTGATTGTGATGAGTTATCTTTACTTGGCCCTCACCAGTCTCAGGGGCTATTGTGTGAACATGAAAGCTGCCTAGCCTCTCCCCAACTAAGTATGGAACAGCTTCCCATCAGTCTGCCTACTTGAGTGTCCCATGATTTCCAAGATTATTCTTGGTAGGACTTTGATACTTTGATCAAGGAGGTAACAATGAATATATGTGTCATATTACCATTTATTTCTTTCAACATTCTTCTTGGCTGATGCTATAGTCATGTAGTAAACTTCTTTAAAATTCTTTCTTAATTGATAGACATTTTGGTCATGAATAGCTGCACTTTCTCTCCTTCAGAGACCTCAAAATCTGGGATAATAGGTAGGTGTGGCTCATGCCAAAACAGATCATTCCTGGTAGGACTGTATCTAGGTACCGGAAAAGTCACACAGTGATTCCACTGAGACTTTTTTTTTCCTGGTCTCAGTCCCGAACGTGGTCATTGGAATATGGTTAAAATGTTCAAGCTTTGGATCTCCTTGAAGATGATAAAGTATTATTCTAGAGTTCTCATACCAGCCAGAGATACTATCTTTTTGAGCACTGTACTTTGTACTACTACTGTCTCTACTTTAGTCATAATACATTTTGGCAAGAGATCCACACACTGAGAAATATTTTTCCCCTAATACTTTTGTAGCTGTGGAGGTTTTCTGGTACTTTGTGGGACATGCTTGAGCATACCAAGTAAACTGGTACATCGCTACCAATATATGATCTGTCTTCTTACTCTCTCTTTTCAGAGATGGAAAGTTAATGAGGACAAGTTCCACTTGTTTGCTAATATTTATATTCTCCAAGTAAGCTGAATGAATGGTAGAACATCTCTTTGAACACAAGAAGTGCAAATATTATACTTCTTGGTGATGTCTACGGCCATCTTGGGCCAGGAAGACCTGTTTCTTACCAATTCTACAGTCCTTTCTTGACCTATATATCCAAAATCATCGTGTGGAGCTTTAAGGGCTATGGAGTGATACACCCCGGGAAGCACCAATACCATGAGGGGGATCAGTAAAAGACAAGTACACCATTCTACTGCACAGTTCCAACTTCTACTATTGTCCAATAGAAAAAAAAAAAACCTTCAGAAGGTTAGCAATGGTGTCTATTGCCATCATCACCTTAATTATTCCCATAGCCCCTTGTCAGGGTTCTGCTCTCTTCATCAGTCTTTTACAAACAACTGAGGCAAAGAAAGTTGATTCAGTGAAGTGAGATTCACATATGCTTGTGATGTAGAATCTGGTGGAACTCCCATACTTTCAAGCATTACTGACATATGCATAAAGTTCATTCCTTTGGTTTTTGTATATAGCCTTAAATAATCTTTCCTTAGGTACTACCACAGCTTTGCTGTCCTGACATATTCTAGACTGTCCATTTCCAGAATCTGAGTAAGTGTGGTTGACTGATTAGTATCAACTGATAATCACGGGGGCGGGGGGGGGGGGGAAGTACACCCATGGAGGCTCATGAGATTAAACTTCAAGAAAAAATCCTCTCATGACCAAAAAAGGGATAGAGAGGACCAAGGAAGGTAAAATGCATGCTTTTGATTATACAACATTGAGCAGTTTTGTAAAGCACTATCAATGTAATTATAATTATAAAGGAAATCATTAACTTGAGGAAAAATCTTTGCAGCAAATATCTCTGGTAAAAGTTGGAGCTTCTGGGTGGAGCCAAGATGGCGGCTGGAAAGCAGTGACTGGCGTGAGCTCCCCACCAAGTCCCTCCGAAAACCTATAAAAAAATGGCTCTGAACCAATTCTAGAGCTGCAGAACCCACAAAGTGGCAGAGGGAAGCAGGGCTCCAGCCCAGGACAGCCTGGATGGTCTCTGGGTAAGGTCAGTCCTGCATGGAGCTCCCAGCTCTCAGCTGAGGGGAGCGGAGCTGAGCCAAGCAGAGCCCAGCGTGCGCGGCGTGGACCGACCAGACCAGCAGGCAAGCGGAGAGTGCCTTAGCATCCTGAATTACTGAGCTGTGGCATGTACCAGACCTCACAACCCACAACAGCAAAGACAACAGAGAAGGTTAGTGGGAAAAGCTGTGGGGACTGAGTTTGCAGTTCGGCCACCTCCCCTGGGGCAGCAGAGGTGGGGCAGCTTTAAAACTACAGCTGCAGATATAGGCGGAGCCAAGATGGCGACTGGAAAGCAGTAACTGGCGTGAGCTCCCCACCAAGTCCCTCCAAAAACCTATAAAAAAATGGCTCTGAACCAATTCTAGAACTGCAGAACCCACAAAGTGGCAGAGGGAAGCAGGGCTCCAGCCTAGGACAGCCTGGATGGTCCTGGGGTAAGGTCTATCCTGCACAGAACTTCCAGCTCCCAGCTAAGGGGAGCAGAGCTGAGCGAAGCAGAGCCCAGAAGCGCGGCGCGGCGCGGCAGACCGTGGACCGATGAGACCAGGACTGGAGCGGAGAGTGCCCTAGTATGCTGAATTACTGAGCTGTGGCATGTACCAGACCTCACAACCCACAAGCAGCAAAGACAACACAGAAGGTTAGTGGGAAAAGCTGCGGGACAGGACGGAGTTTGCGG
>CM053623.1:303093420-303129632 GCA_028646595.1 Phalanger gymnotis
GGGGGATAGGTTAGGAAGAAGCAAAATATAGTTAGTCTTTCACAACATGAGTATTGTGGAAGGGTTATACATAATGATACGCATGTGGCCCATGTTGAATTGCTTGACTTCTTAGGGAGGGTGGATGGGAAGGGAAGAGGGGAGAGAATATGGAACTCAAGGTTTTAAAAAAATAGATGTTCAAAAGTAAAAAAGTTTTTTTTTTCATGCAACTAGAAAATAAGATGCACAGGCAATGGGGAATAGAGATTTATCTTGCCCAGAAGAAAGGAAGGGAAAGGGGGATGGGGGGGGATTGGAGTGATGGAGGGGAGGGCAGAATGGGGAACAGGGCAACCAAAGTGTACGCCATCTTGGAGTGGGGGGGCTGGAAATGGGGAGAAAATTTGTAATTCAAACGCCTGTGAAAATCAGTGCTGAAAACTAAATATATTAAAAATAAATTATAAATAAAAAAGAAATAAACCGTTAGAAACAAATTTGCACAAATAAAACTTTTAATTTAAAAAAAAGTTGGAGCTTCTGGATTTGTAAGGGGTAGGAGGAGGGAAGAAAGCAAATAAAAATTATGTTAAAATAGATGATAGCAATAAAACTTTATTTTTTTCAAAAAGACAATCTCTTCATTTGTGTCACAAACCAAAGATTTGACTTGACCTGAAGACTTCCTCCTCAGTGTGGAAGTCCATGGCAGAGAAGTGATAACAAAAGTTGGTAACAATATAAGAGTCTTTTTCTAAAAAAGGACTTAGATTGAGGAGGAAAAAGTTGCCTTCTCTCTAGTGTATGATAATATGAATCTACTAGCACAATTACATCACAAATTATCTACATAGGACCACAGGAAAAAGAAGTAGGTAGTAGTAAATAGTAGTCCTGGGTGAGATGTACCAAGGTACACCTCATGTGATCTCAAAAGCAGCTATCAAATAAATAACAATCAAGAAGTCTACTGTCTTTTCATGGCCTGTGTCAAAAATACAATGGAAAACTTCTCTAGACACATTGAGTTATATGACTACTACTCACTTCTGGTGATCCATCTGGAGATAAATTCTTAAAACGATTCTATGAAGCTTTTTTTATGAATATAATCTTTAGAATTATAAAGGGGAGGCAAGAAATTGAAGCTGGCATCATCATCACTGCTACAAATTAAAAGCAAGGGCTTGTGAAGAGAAAAGTATTTTTTTGGAAGTGAACAGCCACTTAAGGTAATAACTGAAATCAACGTTTGATTTCTGTTTTTGTTCAGTTGTGTCTGACTCTTTGTGATCCTGTGGACTACAGCTTGCCACACCTTTTCTTTCAAAATCTGTTCAAGCTCATGGTCATTGCTTCACTGATGCTATCTCTACATCTCAACTTCTGCTGTCCCCTTCTTTTGCCTTCTATCTTTCTGAGAATCAGAGTCTTTTCCAATGGGTACCACATTTCCATTATGCGGCCAAAGTAATTAAGCTTCACCTTCAGTATTTGTCCTTCCAATGAATAGTCAGGGTTAATTTCTTTTAAGTATTGACTGATTTGATCTCTTTGGTGTCCAAGGGGATTCTCAATTGGTGCCACAATGTGAAAGCATTGATTCTGTGGTGCTCAGCTTTCTTTAGAATCCAACTCTCACATACATACACCACTACTGGAAAAATCATAGCTTTGACTATATAGACCTTTGTCAAGAAGGTTATGTCTTTTATTTTTAGTATACTGTCCAGATTCACCATAGCTTTCCTTCCAAGGAGCAAGCATCTTTTAATTTCATGGCTACACTCACCATCTGCAGTGATCTTTGAATCTAAGAATATAAAATCTGACACTGCTTCCATTTTTTCTCCTTCCATTTCACAAGAAGTGATGGGAGTAACTGCCATGATCTAATTTTTTTTAAGTTAAGCCTCAAGCTAGCTTTTACACTCTCCTCTTTTACCTTCATCAAAGGGCTTCTGAATTTTTCAGTCTGCCACCTGTTACCATATGAATATCTGAGATTGTTGATGTTTTCTCGGAAACCTTAATTCTGACTTTTAATAGATCCAGTCTGGCATTTTGCATGATTTACTCTGCAGATAAGTTAAATAAATAAGGTAATATACAGCTTTGTTGTACTCCCTTTCCAATCTTGCACCCACCAGTTGTTCCATGTTTAGTTTTAACCATTGATTCTTGGCACTCATACATGTTACTTAGGAGACAAGTGAGAAGATCTGGTACTCCCATCTCTTTGAGGGCTTGCCACATTTTGTTGTGACCCACATAGTTAAAGGCTTTGATGTACTCAAGAAGCAGAAGTAGATTTTTTTCTGGAATCCCTTTGCTTTCTCCATAATTCAGTGAATATTGGCAATTTGGTCTCTAGTTTCTTTGCCTTTTTGAGAAACAGTCTGCACTTCTGGTAATTCTTGGTTCACATACTGCTGAAATCTAGCTTGTAGAATCTTAAGCATAACCTTGCTGGAATATGAAATGAGTGCAATTGTTTGATAGTTTGAACATTCTTTGCCATTGCCCTTCTTTAGGATTGGGACATAAACTGATCTTTTCCAATTCAGTGGCCAGTGCTGAGTTTTCCAAATTTGCTGGCATCTTGAGTGCAACACATCCAACAGTATAACCTTTTAGGATTTCAAACAGTTCAGCTAGAATTCCATCACTTCCACTAGCCTCATTCTTAGTAAAGCTTCCTAAAGCCCACTTGACTTCACTCCTTGGGATGTATAGCTTTAGGTCAGTAACCATACCATCATGGTTATCAGTAATGTTAAGATCTTTTTTGTATAGTTCTTCTGTATATTCTTGCTACCTCTTCTTAATATCTTCTGTTTCTGTTAAGTCCTTACCATTTTTTGCAACCTTTTCTTAACCTCTTCCACTTCTGTTAAGTCTCTACCATTTTTGTCTTTTATCATTCCCATTTTTTGCATGAAATATTCCTTCAATAGCTCCAATTTTCCTGAAAAGGTCTCTTGTCTTTCCCATTCTATTGCTTTCTTCTTTTCTTTGCACTTCTCATTTAAGAAATCCTTTTAATCTGTCCTTGCTATCCTCTGGAATTCTATATTCAGCTGGGTATGTTTTTCCCTTTCTCCTTTGCCTTTCACTTTCCTTCTTTCCTCAACTATCAGATCTAATCCCTTAAATCTTTTCATCATTTCCACTACATATGCAGAAGGAATGCTATTTGGGTCACACCTATACAGTTTAATGGTTTTCCCTACTTTCTTCAATTTAAGTCTAACTTTGGCAATAAGAGGGTCATGATCTGAGCCACAGTCAGCTCCAGGCTTTGTTTTGACTGTAGAGAACTTCTCCATCTTTGGGTGCAAAGTATATAATCAATCTTATTTCAGTATTGACCATCTAGTGATATCCATGTGTTGAGTTGCCTTTTGGATTGGCAATAAAGAATGTTTGCTATGACCAGAGAGTTAATCTTGACAAAACTCTATTAGTCTCTGCTCTGTTTTATTTTGTACCCCAAGTCCAAATTTGCCTGTTATTCCAATTATCTTATGATGGCTTGCTTTGGAATTCTAATCCCCTATGATGTAGTAAATCTTCATAGAAATGATCAACTTTGGCCTCTTCAGCATCAGTGGTTGGAGCACAGACTTGTATTAATGTAATGTTGAATCCTTTGCATCGGATTTTAATAGATATAATTCTATGTTTTATCTATACCACACCTTAAAATACAGGATAGACAAAATCCTGTCTAGGGCTGATATATAACTATAGAGGACTAATAAAAATGTATCTGATGGAGTCTTGAGAACCTAATCAAAATAACTTCAAAATAAAAAAGAGGAGAAAACTCCATATTATATATATCTGCTAACATAGATGCCCTATCGTTGTTGTTGTTGTTCAGTCATTTCAGTCATGTCTCACTGTTCGTGAGTCCTTTTGGGATTTTCTTGGCAAAGACACTGGAGTGGTTTGCCATTTCCTTCTCTAGATCACTTTACAGATGAGGAAACTGAGGCAAATAGGGTTAAGTGACTTGCCCACAGTCACACAGCTAGCAAGTATCTGAGGCCAGATTTGAACTTAACATCTTCCTAACTCCAGGACTAGCACTCTATCTACTGTGTCACGCAGCTGCCCCTCTAGAGATGTTCCAGAGAGTAGTTCTAATGTTGGAAAAATAGCAATAGAGCCCTAAAATTCATGCAACACTAAAATCCAAGGAAGCAACCTGAATTAAAACTCATGAATCAGCTTTCTATATACGAATGAACAAAATATAAATAGCAAGCAAAGTGAACTAGAGAACCTAATGAAAGGAAGAAAATTTTATTTGAAAGTTAAGAAGTTTGGCGAGATAAAGCAATAGCTGGACTATGGTTCTAGAAGGACTTAAAAGGAACATAAGAGTTAAAAACGGAGTGAAAGTGTGATGATGATGGTGCTGGAATAGCACATGTGTATGCATTAAATATATAATACATACACATATTTAACACATATGTACATACATTCCAAACTATATGTGTGTGAGCTACACATACTATATAAACAGGAAATATTAATGAGAGGAAATCCAGGATAAGGGATGGCGGGAGAATTAGGCGATTATTGGTGAACTTTTGGGAGAATATTAATATTGGTATAAAGAGAAGCAATATTGTCATCAGAATATGCTACAGACAGGGGTTCAGGAAAAGAGTTACATGTCTGGCACCTAATTATGACATAATCTCATTTTTCCCAAAGAAAAGCACCTAATAATTATTTTTTGTGCTTTAATGATAAATTCCTCTAGAGAGTCTATTTGTGAATAAATGGAGAAACCAGTGGACAACTTTTGCTCATCATCCAATTTTCACCAACAAGGTGTTGCTGAGGTGACAAAGACGGGAACTTTGGGGAGAGGATAGTGAACACTCACTACAAAACACTTTTGAAACAAAAGGAGAAGAAAGTTAGAGAGAAAGCTTTTTGAAGAGTTCAGAGAAACTACAAGTAGAATGCCATGGACTAAAATTGGTATTGGGAGAGTCATCTCATAAGGGATGAGAAGGCCTCAAGAATGAATTTTTGAAACCACGAAGAGAATAATTCCACTGAAAAGGCAAATTCCACTTGAGATAGTGAGACAGATTCACAAGGAAACCTATCAATCAAGTCAGATTAAAAAAAAAGACAGGCTCTAGAAGCAAGGCAGGAAACAGAGGATGGATACAAAACGGTGTTAGAATACTGTCAGTAGAAGCAGAGACTAGTAAAAAAACACAAAAAACAAACAAAAACCCCCCAAAATCATGAAGTCAATTTTTCCCCCAATGCCTTACATGCCCTGGTAGTACTAATCCAACTTCCACTTACATTGGGAAGTCAGTTCTCTAAAACTATAATGGAGAAAAAGAAGAAGATGGAAAACGGTGTTGGACTGCTACTCAGTGTGGCTGGGATGTTAAGTTTGAAGGAAAGGCAGAGCTACTGTCAAGTACGGTTACTGACAGCTTATTTGACTTATTTTGCTCCCAAGGAGAATTATAATTGGACAGGAAAGGCCAGAAGAAAAAAATGCATAACAGAGAGTTGATAGCCAAGATAAGTAGGGAGATAGAAAACACATATCCTTGATGGTTTAAGTTGCCAGGCTTAGATGAACTAGGGTATTGAAAAAATTTGCGGATATAATAATAGTGACCTTTGAAAGATTTGTGGGAAAAAGACAGAATTTGGGAAAGAAAAATGTCCTGATTTTCAAAATGGGAGCGAGAAGCAGTGGAATGTGCAGTGGGTGGCCTCAGGCCAGTGAGTAGTGTTGTACCTATCATGGCCCCACAGAGTAACAGTAAAGAAGCTTTACTATCTTCTGTGCTTTGGCTCCCTGAGGATCACTGGGCCTTTCCACCCAAGCTTGGCTGAAACTTCATTTATATGTTGCCTTCCTCCCCCACTCCCCCATCCCCTTTAGGATATGTGATCTTTGAGCGCAATCCTCTGCACAGAGTAAGCACTTAAATACTTTTCATCCATCCATTCATTCATGCGTTATTGACTTCCAAACCTGAGACAGAATCATAGACTAACCTGAGCTAAGACAAGCTAAAAATAGCGTTCATTTTAAATATATGGAAACCTAAGACTCAAGGTAAAAAAGGTAGAAAGTACTAGAATAGGGATCTGAATCTATGATTTCTTCCCTCTCCCCAACTCCCCACCACAATACAATGTCTTCTCACTGTCCCTGTTACCTCCCTCCCTTCAATAATTCAGGTGTTAGATGGCAAAGCCAGAAATGGAGCTCTGGTCACTAGATTTTGCATACAATGTCTACACTCAAATACCAAGGGCCACGATGAAAAAAAGGGGCAATAATTATAAAAATAACCTCTACTGGTATAACGTTTTATAGTTTCAAAAGCTCCTTCCTGTTCATTACCTCATTCACAACGACCCTACAAACTTGGCAGCAGTTATTATGATCAAATGATAACGTATGAAAAGTGCTTTACAAACCTTAAAGCCCTATGTAAATGCTAGCTCTTATTATCATTATGCCCATTTTATGAATAAGGAAACAGGCTTAGAAATGTAAGTGATTTGACAAGGATTGCATGGCTATTCAGTGGGTAGAGTCACATGTAGAACCAAGTTTCTGATGTTCAGCCACATTATTTCATTATCATGTTAATCAAATGTCCTATGGCAATACTTGCCATTCCCATGACATCCCTGACCACCCGTACCCCTTGCTGGCCGCCACCTTCTTTGTACACATGTACACGTATCTTCCCCTATGAGAATGTAAGCTTGAGGGTGGGGGAGAGGCTATCTTGCTTTTTTTTTTAATCACCAAAACTTAGCACAATGCCTGGTGCAAAAATGATTTTTTCATTCATTTATTCATTCATTATTAAAATCACAGATAAAAAAGTGTTGGGCCAAGGATCATTGTTTATGTGACAAAACTTACCACATTCCCCTCTTTGAACAAATCTATATTGATAACTAGTTTGGGAGCAGTGCCCTCCAACCATTTATAAACTCAATCAACAGAACATGTCACATTTTCACTGTTTCTTGATAAAGAATTAGCTTTTTTTAAAAATAAAACTGGTATGGCTACTTTAAATGTCCTAGAATAAAAATGGGATGCAAACAATTACTATTAACCACTGAGATCCCCTTGGATATAAAGATAGAGCATGAGGCTAACCCAAGGGATAAGTTGCATGGAATTTGGGTATGGAACAACTACCCTTTAGGCAATGGGGCCCCCATTTGCTAAAATAGACACTCAAGTTTAGCACCCTCTCATTTTAAACATTTCAAAGTATTTCAATGATTGTCTTGACAGGATTCCAGTAGAAAGCAGCTGTCAAAATGTATCATATATTTGAAAATTTCCTACACAGCACTGATAATATAAGTGTGCTTTTCATATGTATATCTGTATCTATATACACACATACAGATGCATGTCTATGTGTATATAACATACATATTTTTTAAAAATTGTGGAAAATAAAATTTAGGCTGGGCAAATCTTTTATTAATGCTCCTAGCAGAATTATAGTCCCCAATTACACCGCAGTCTATTGTATATTTTAAACGTAAGTAAACTTGTAGATGGCCATTTATTTTTATAGTCTCATTAATGTAGAAATCAAACTCTTGAGATGATTATGGACTATAATATATACAGTGGTAGAAATCAACAACTTTATTTGATACAGAAGATAAAATGGACTAAGCGATTCAGCCAACATGTTTCTTTTTTTCTTTTTTTTTTCTTTTCAGTTTTGATATTTTGCTTCAGAATGTCTTAACTGAATGGAGTTTGCCCACTTAAAACCATGACATTAAAATAGTCTATCCAGAGCTTCCACCTTGGGAGTTAGCCATCTTGATCGAATTAAAGGTCTGTTCCAAATAAAGGAAGTACAATTTCTCCTCCTTCTGCTGTGAGCACTGATGATGGCTACCTCAAGAGGACTCTCTTTAAGCGGCCACAAACCTGTCACCACTGCTTGAGGATTCTATGTACAGGCTAAATGAAAGCCAAACACAATAGTTATTCTGAGGTTACAGAATTTTTACAAAATATGTGGAGGGCCTATTCACCATAAAAATAAACAAAAAACCTAAAGCATTAAGAGACTTATGGGGGTATTTCTTTCATTTTTCTCTGTTCTACTTGGCACAGGACATTGAGTTTTACCGCCAGATTCAAGGAGGGTCACTCAACAAATATTATTTTACTGAACAAAATTGCTTAAATGCTTTTTTTAAGAAGTCATTTTCCTAACTTTTCTATATAGATGAAACCAAGCATGGACAAGTTCAATATTTTATTTTAAATTTTATACCATATAAGAAAAGGTCAACTTCAATAATCCCTGGGAAGGCATCTATTCATATGACTTCAAGACCTATGTGTGTGCATGTACAATGTATATAAATAGGAATGTATATATTTGCTCTGATATCTTACCTTCTATGTGTACTCTTATTTCCCATTACTATATTTCATATTCATATGCCACTATTACCTTAAAAAAGGCTATTAAAACCAATCTTATTATCTTTCCTTTAAAATTTTCCAAAATCACCATTAATAACATTATATTGATCATATATTCTCAGTATCACAACCTTTGAGAGATCTTCTACATTAGTATTAATTTACTCCAACTTTACTTTGTTAATATATGCTACCAATCCTTCCTACAAATATTTCTTGACACATTTCTATAACCGAAGCACAAGTTGAAACCCAGATCATCTTGCCACTGGACTATCCATCAACAAGCATTTATTAAGTATTACAAGTGAAATGGTCCCTGCCTTTCCAGGAAGAGAAAACACATACATCGGTAAAGATGAACAAACGTTCATTTACAATATTCTATCCAGGGAGAAGGCACTAGAAACTGGGATAATCAGGAAAGGTTTCATGTAAACAGCTGAGTCTTGAAGGAAACAAGGGATTCTAAAACAAAGAGGAAAAGATGATAGGGCAGAGACACAGTAAATAGTCCAGTTTGCGCTAGACCATAGAGTACATGAAAGGAGAGCGAGGTTGAAAAGGTAGGTTGGGCCAGTTTGTAAATTTCTTTATATATCAAATAGAGGAATTTATATTTTATGAGTAGGTGATAGGGAGCCACTGGAGTTTAGCGAGGGAAGGAGTGAAGTAATCAGAAGCCCCCTTTCGGAAAATCACTTCGGCCAATTTGGAATGGGGGGTAAACTATATTGCAGGTGAGAGGGGATGAGAGTTTGAACTAGGACAGTGGTTGTGTGAGGAAGAAGAAGGGAATGGGTGAGGGAAATTCTGTGGCAACAGAAACAGATGTATTGAGTGAAGAAGAGGGAGGAGTTGAGGATGATACCAAGGTTTCAGACCACGGTGACTAGAAGGATGACAAGGTCTTTGAAAGAAATAGGGAGGCTCAGAAACAACAGATTTGAGGGAAAATATGGGGTTTGTTTTGGCATTTTTTAAAAAACATTTTTATTGATGTCTTTTATTCATTACTATCTTTTTTTTCATGCAGTTTCTCTCAGTATCCTTCCCCCTCCATTTCCAGATAAGCATCCTACTTAACAGAGTATTTTTAAATTAAAAAAGAAAAAAAATCAGCAAATCTCATTAATACATTGGAAAAAGTCCAAAAACATGAAATATTCAGCACCTATGGTTGGAAATGTCCTTTTCTTCACTGTTTCAGAAATATTAAGTTTCAACTGAAAATGTCCAATAGGCAATTGGTGATGAGACTGTTTCTCAGAAGAGAGTTTAGCGTTGGATATGTTGATGTGCGAATAATATAAAGAGGATAATTAAATTCACAGAAGCTGATGATGTCATCAATTGAAAGCGTATGAAGAGCATAGAGCCTTAAGGGACATCTGCAGTTACAGAGGTGTAATGCAGATCCTGATACAGCAAAAGGAAGTCGAAGTGAAATAGGTAAGAGTCCCAA
Source organism: Phalanger gymnotis (assembly GCA_028646595.1). Classification (NCBI taxonomy): domain Eukaryota; kingdom Metazoa; phylum Chordata; class Mammalia; order Diprotodontia; family Phalangeridae; genus Phalanger; species Phalanger gymnotis. The sequence goes on from CM053623.1 coordinate 303,103,362, forward strand.
GAGGGTGAAGGGTTATGGACACTTGGAGAAGAGATAATGGTGGAGGAGGAGGTGAAAAGTCGATAGATTATGGTCAGATAAGGGGATTTCAGAATTCTCTAACACAGAAGATCAAGGAAATGGCCATCTTTGTGTGTGGCTCAGGTGGGGTAGAGAAGTAGATTATGAGAAGTGAGTAGACTGAGGAACTAGGTTATTCCATGGTTACTGTGTTAGCAAATATGTATATTATCAGAAGTAATGCTTTGTTACAAAGAATTGTATGCAGAAAAGTGCAGTTTTGGCAATCTCTAATGAAAGATTACAGTTTTGGGGGGCTCATGGGAACCTGAACCCCTATTTTCCCTAAGGTTACCATTCCCATTTTTAGTTTGGGGTCATTTGTCATTTTCAAGGAACTTTACCTGTGCAAAATTTGAGGACTGACTATACAAAACGTATACTATTATATAACATATAAAATACAAATATATACCATGTAGAGAAATGTCTGACAGAACATGCAGCATTCAACATTTATAGTTCCCAACCTCTCTAATACAACATTTGGATAAATTTATAATCATGAAGACTTGAGTTTAAATCTAGCCTCGAACACTGACTAGGAAGTCACAGCATTTCTGGGTCTCAGTTTACTTATCTGTAAAACTGAAATTATAATAGCTATTGGATTATTGGACTATTCTAATTGGTTTGTCATGAGGCTCACATGTATAACACTTTGTAAAACGATACTAAAAAAATCAATTATTATTACTATGTTGAGAAAGGGAAAGCTGAAGGGTGGGATGGCAGATCCAGATGGCCTGAAAGCATGAATAAAGTTGGAGTGGGGTTTCATTTGACTACGGAATGGGGCCCGTATATCCTTTCATTTACACAGCCAAATTCTGGAACCAACATATGCTTGAGAAATGAGGGTGTTACTTTGAAAGAAAACATATAAAGTGAGAGTGAGATAATGAGGTGGAGTGGCAAACAGACTGGAAATAGCAGCTGTAATCATAGACCAAAGGTCTTTTTAGTCACACTCTTAGCACAGGGATAATGACCACCCTTGAAATACAAACCTTTAGGAAACAAAGGGCAAGAATGACTATGTTTGAATTATATTTTTAAAATGTGTTAGGGTAGAAGCAACTCATCTACCATCTAGTATTCATGAATACCTGGGATAAATTGCTGGGATTGACCAGGAGCCTACAGAAAGTTTGTTCTGGTCATAGCTCTGGGACTTAGCTAAGGGTGAAAATGCCAGTTTGAAAACTTTAACACATGATACGAAGCAAAACTTGTCCAGGAAAAAGAAATGTTTTCATTAAGTAGTTCTGAAAAAAAACCCAAACATATAGGAAATTAACATAAACCTAAGAGCCATTCCTCAAAAGCTAAGTGGCCAAAGGACACGGTTTTCAAAAGAATTCAAACTAATCAAGAAAAATAAGATCTGACAACTTTAAGCTTTGACACCATATCCAGAAGACTGCAAAGATCTCAAAAGATGAAAACAGTACATGTTGGAAGCATTGTGGGGATTAGGGTTAAGGTTATTCCGATGTATTTTGTAAATTTGTCCTTTTATTTTGGAAATGAATTGGAATCATGCAAAAAAAAAGGTGATTAAAAATCCATAACTCTTTGATCCTGAGATCCCAATGATAGGCATATTGCTGAACTATTTGCTTTTTAAAGTATTTTCACAGGGTAGAAGGGGAGTGATGCATTCAGAAAGGAGAGTGATAGAAAAGGAAGAGACATCAATGATACATACTTATTATTATATTATCATTTATATGTTTTATATATTTATTTATATTTTAAATAAAGAACCCTAGAGTTAAAAAATGGAATGTATGTCTGTGTGTGTATATTATAATACATATATATGTATACATATATACACACACATTTATAAAATGTTATGTACGCACATAATATACATGGGTGTATACCTTCCAAGTTTAGGTAAAGGGATAGACAGATAGATAAATAGATAGATAGATATATGGATATAGATCATATATCTATAGATATATAAATATAGATATATCTACAGTCAATTCTCAACATTCGAGTGTTTGAGACGTCAAGCATTCATGAGATTTTATTAGTAACCTCATTTCTACTTTTGTAGCGGCAACCATACACATTCGTGGCTATGCAAAGTAGAGAAAAAAATGAGAAGGCCAAGGCTTCCAAGTTTGTGGAGTAGTTGGTATCCTGCTAGGTGCTTCACTGGTATTATTCACCCTTCCTTTGTAGAATAAAGAGTTACTCATGCATTTGTTGCTTATTTTCGTTGTTTGCCTTTAAAACTCAAGTTTTGTGTTGCAATTATGCCCCCAAAGCATAGCGCACATCCTTATGGACACTAAGCCAAATGTCAAAGTCTTGATACAACTTAGTGAGAAAATAAAAGTGTTAGATGAGCTTCTTGCTGGAACGCCTACAGCCACTGTCTATGAGGAGGAAAGTATTTATAAAAATGTTGATGAATCCACTCCAGAAAGTGATAAAGTAACCTCACAAGCACATGATGAGGGAATTGAAAAAATGGAAAAGTGGCTAAGTTTGTGGGTAAACAAGCTGGTGGTCCCCTCGATCTCTCATTGCTCCTGCAGGCTCCTGGGGCATTCAAGTGCTTTTCATCAGGACACACTGCAACCACTAAGCCCAAAGGGAGATTAGAGATGGCAGGTCACCTCTTTCCCCTTTTTTACCTCAAGCTTCTTCTGACATCCTCAGCTCTGTCTCTCGTCTCCCCTGCATTTTATGGATGATTCCATGATTAGAGTGTTAGGAAAAGTGTATATTATCAGAATTAGTGTTTTATTATAAAGAAGTGTATCCAAAAAAGTGTATTTTCAGCGATCTCTAGGGAAAGATCACAGCTTTTGGTAGTTGTGGGAAACTACCTCCCTATTTCCCTTAGGTTCAACGTATCAACATTCTCATTTTTACTTTCATGCCATTTTCTAGAAATGTTACCCCTGCAAAAGTTGAGGATTGACTTTATATAAAATATACATTATTATATAAGTAATATATAAATATATATTGCATATATACTTTTTTTTGAACGGGGAGAAGGGGAAGCATCTATATTGGTCTTTTGCACTTTGGTGGATCCAAAATTATACTGGTATGCATTGGGCTGTCCCATCCCTCTAGTGCCTTGTTACTTAATTCTTGTCCATGTCTTTCTTTAAATCTTCTTTGGCAGTTTATTTCACTGGAGAATTTCGAAGGATTCTTTTGATATATTATGAATAATAATATGGTATTCAGGATGTTCATAATAATATAGTATTCAGGATATTCAGCTGTTGAGTATTCTCATTAATTAAAATAAATTGTCATTAATTAGAAGGATTATCATTAAGATAAATCCAACAAACATTTGCTAATTACCTACTATTTGCAAAGGACTGGGACCAAAATGCAAAAACAGCAGTTCCTGACCATAAAGAGCTCCTGTGCCTCCGGTTAGGTCAGGAAGGGGACCAGCAATGCCAAATGGCCTACTAACTTTTGCTAGAATAATCTCTGGTTAGAGAGAATCTACTCTCTCCCAAAGCTGTCCATTCTATTTTTGGAAAGCTCTTATTAGAAATGTTTTCCTCTTAAAAAAAAACAACAACAAAAAAAAACCTTAAATCAGGGGCAGCTAGGTGGCTCAGTGGATAGAGAGCCAGCCCTGGAATCAAGAGGACCTGAGGTTAAATCTGGCCTCAGACACATATTAGCTGTATGACCCTGGGCAAGTCACTTACCCTATTGCCTCCAAAGCAAACAAACTTAAATCTAACTCAGTCCACTTTTTACCCAGTACTCTTAATCCAGCCCTGGGCAAGTCTCTGTACCACAGGACATTTTTCACATACTTGAAGACAAGTATCATGCACTAGCAAAATTTTTTCCCTCACAGTTAGCAATCTCTGTTCCTTATATTGACATTTATCTCTAGGCCTCCTACCATCCTTATTAACCTGCTCTGAGTTTTCTCAAGCTTATTATTGACCTTACTAAAATGCTATGCCCAAAACTGGACACAGCAAACCCAAGCAATAGTATTCCAGATGCCATGTGACTAGGAGAGAATTCAATTAACTCCTTCCTTCCTTCCTTCCTTCCTTCCTTCCTTCCTTCCTTCCTTCCTTCCTTCCTTCCTTCCTTCCTTCCTTCCTTCCTTCCTTCCTTCCTCCCTCCCTCCCTTCCTTCCTCCCTTCCTTCCTTCCTTCCCTCCCTCCCTCCTTCCTTCCTTCCTTCCTTCCTCTCTCTCCTTCCTTCCTTTTTTGTTTCTTATTCTATCCGTTTACCTACATGCACATATATACATATATGTCTATATCTTTTTTGTACATATCTGACTGCATGCTGTCTCCTCCATTATACTATGAGCTCCTTGAGTGCAGGGATTACTTTTGTTTAGTTGGTTGATTTGGGTTTGTTTTTTTTTTGCCTTTCTATCCTCAGAGATTAGGCATGTGCTTCTTGGCTTTGCCCTTGTGAGCTCTTGAGCAGAGATAAATGAACCACCATACTCATTACTGTTCATCCTTAAGCCACCAAGGAGCGAGACAGCCACCTGCCGCAGAGTTGTGACACTTATGACTTCTGCATTGAGGAATGGGGTAGAATCACAGCCCAAAGGAAGGTCATCACTCCGGGATTACCCAGTGAGATGAAGAAGATGTAATCTGGGAAGAATGGACATTATTGGGGCAAACCCCACAAATTCCAAAGAATGGGGGCTAGTCCCTCAGTGAGGCTTTCATCCCTGCTTCAAAGTGCCACCTTCTGGTTACATACCTGTTAAATTTCATCTTATTCTATTTAGGCCGATGATCAAGCAATCCTTTCGGGATTTGTTCTGTCAAGTTTGGATTCAGTCAAAGGGCTGCACTTGAGGACCTTGAGGGCCACATGTAGCCTCGAGGCCAAAGGTTCCCCACTCTGGTGAGATTATTTTTGAATCATGATTCTATCAGAAGTGTATGAGCTATCTATTCTAGCTTCTGCTGATAATGATGACATTTATGTCTTCAGGAGTTGATAAGAATACTGAACTGCACAAAACTAAGCACAAATCCTCGGGCATTCCACTCGAGAGCTCACTTCTACTGAACACTAAGCCATTTATGCAGCTTGGCTACACTTAGCGTTCCACTGTCCTCTGAGTTATTATTTTCAAAACTGTACAATAGACAGTAAGTTCCTTGGGTGTGGGAACTATGTCATTTTTTATGATTACTAGCCTTATATACCATAGGATTTTAGGGAATATTTATTGAAATGAACTAGTATTCATGAGATTGACAGTTACATAGCATGACCATTAGGATATTGATATTAAGAAGATGGCTTTTTGCGGCACAAAACAGCTTCGAATCACCGAAAGCTGGGCATGGTTTGCCAAATGGATGTAATATGTGAGTATGTATATACATATATTGTACACATATACATATATGCATACATGTACATACACTTGTTCCCAAGTTCCTTAGTCTGCTCCCGAGTTTAACATTCAAGTTGAAGGAAGAAGGATTCTATAGCAAGCAAGAGAAGAGGCATCTTTTCTGGCAGACGCCAGAAAAGAAACATCATGAGTTCTGAAGGGTTGAACCAATTGGAACAAAGCAATGACCCTGACCTGAATACAATGGGGACATGACCCATTATGGACTAAGGAAGCAATAGTGTGCCAGGGGTGGTAGGAGAAAATGACATCATTTCCCCCTCCCTTTTCCTCTTTCCAGAAGAAATTCTTGTGTGACATTTGCTTAACTCCATGATTTCATCCATCCCTTCCCTTCTTTGCCACTATGAGAAGAGCTGCTATAAATATTTTTTGCACGTATAGGTCCTTTTCTCTCTTCTTTGATCTCTTTAGGATATAAACCTACTAGTGGTATTGTTGGGTCAAAGCTATGTGCAGTTTTAGAGCCTTTGGGGCCTAGTTCAAAATTGCTACTGAGATCCCTTCCAAAACTTAAATTCTATGATTCTTTGAATTGGTCTATTCTAATACTTATGGGTGGAGGGATTGGGGGTCACGATAAGGCGGAAGGATGGGTTTAGAAGGGAAATGCATAAGGACAGATAGAGTGTATGTGACTAGACTTGAGCAACTGGGAAGTTAGGGATTTTGAGGGAGCATCAACATGGATGCTGAAGGACACTGGTAGAAAGTCAAGAGCGGGAAAGAGAGGACTGGCAGTAAGCTAGGTGCTAAACTTCTTGAGAAAGGCAGGAAGGTTGCCTGGGAGTCAATTTACAACAGCCACCATGAACTGTACAGAGTGCAATTTGTAATAGGGTAAATCTCTAATGATGAGAAGTTGGAATGTGATTGTGGAAAAGGAAGAGCCTGGAGATGGCAGGGGAAACCCTTCCAAGTTTCCCTCCAGGACCACTGTGTGTGGAGTGGGGGAATTTGGAACTGTACAAGGGAGTTATGGTGAATATATAGTCAATGCTAGAGAGGATGGCCAGGGATGCAGTGTTGTATACTATTACCATCTCTTGCTACACCATTTCAACAAATGCTGATCTCCCTGTGTTTCTTTTTTCCCCTTAATCTCCACAAAGCTGCCAAAATCAACTTCTTAAGCTTTGTTGATTTTACCTAGACAATACCTCTTCACCTCCTTCTCTTTCTTTTCAGTTCTTCCCTCCTCTGCTTCTCCTCCACTCCAGTTCTCAGTGATTGTTTAATTACTATCCTAATTCAGATCCTCATCACCTCTCACTGGACTCACCTACAATAGCCTTGTAGATGCTCTGTTTCCAAGCTTGACTGTCACCCCTTCATTTTCTACATAACTGCCAAGGTTAGGGCACAGCCCTGACTGAGTCATTCTCTTGCTCTGTTCCTTCTAGAGTCAAATACGATGTCGGCATGTCTGTTACAGAGGGACAAGCCTCTCTGCATCTCAGATGATCTTGTTGGCCATGGAAACTCTTCTAGATTGTTTACCATGTCATACATGGTTCGTAATTGAGATCCGTGTGAGAGACTGAGGGAGCAGCCTTGAAAATTACACACCCTGGCAGTACTGAAGAAGTGGCATGAACAACTTAGGTAGAAAACTGACCTTCTTGTGAATTATTAGTAATCATGATGTAATTAGCTATAAGAAAAATATGATTTCACTGTAGGGCAGCAAAATAAATTTTGAATCATAGACAAATGTAATTAGATGCAACCAACTTAATCTGAATTCATTTGTCATTTCTAGAGTAAAAAGTTGTACCACAGTCTTTGAAATATGTATGGATTATTTTAGTTCTGCTTCCCAAATGGGACTTTTCAGAAACTTTTGTAACTCTTCCCCGTCTGAATCAATGTGCATATTTTGTCTTGCATTCTCTAAAAGCATGGATTGGAATTACCAGGGTTGTCACACTTCCTGCACACACTGTGACCACTGAATCTTGTTGCAACAATTCGGCTAGCAGCTGCTGTGGGGGTGAAAGACCAACACAAGCCCAACAACAAGGACGCTGCCAGCACAGGTTCTTTTGATCTGCCTTACTAAGGAAAGTAACATTAAGGGGTTAACAATCTTATTTCAATCCAACATACAAATATCATTCACTTAGTTCAGGGGAAAAAGCCATAACCCTGAACTTCAGAGCAAATACAAACAAATTACAAGCATACATTATAAACAGACCAAATACAATTCATATGTACCAAGAAACCATCAACTTCTGGATTGATGAGCCGGGAGGCTCTTAAGAGTGACTGCCCTGAGTCCCATGCCAACACTCCTCCAGGAGTGAGAGCCTCAAGCAAATAGCTCCGTTCTCTCTTTTTATACAGTCTTTGGACATCATCAAACATCACCTGAGCAACCAGAACTTAGGTGCATACTATTGGCTCTGGTCTTAGCAACTCCCCTTAGGGCCCTGGGGGCTTCATGCCCACATTGGTTTAGCACCTAGTAATTAGGGGTTTGGGCCTGGGTTTAGCACCTAGCTAGACTCAATCAAAGAGACTTCATTAATTTATCATTCTAAAACAGTAAGACAGTCCCACCCTAGTTACCAATGCACAGCCACAGACATTAAGTGTTTTAACACTAATGCATCTCTGTTCCAAGAAGTGACTCTACTCTGAAAGTTTCCTTTCTTCCATACTGACCTCTCTTTCTCTGAACTCATAAAACACATAATGTCTATGCAGTTCACGTCAGCATTTAGTCATCTATGCTTTTACACGAGTTGCTTCTGGTTTCTCATATTAAACTGTAAACTCTTTGAAGGCAGAAATTATTCTTGGTTTGAAACAACCCTCGATACACACACACATGGTGGTGAACATAAAGTAGGCACATAAAAATACTTTATTGAATTAAGTGATGTCGTAATGTTAATACATTTATAAATTTGGAGAACACAAACTCCTGGATTATTTTTAGCTTAATGCTCATGCCATTAAAAAACCACAATCTCCAACTTAAACATAAATGGTCATGGAGATGCTTTCAATTCTGGCTCAGTGTGGTCATCCTGCAGAGGCTTAATTGGGATCATAAAGAGAATACTTTCCATTTTAGTCTTCAATGCTACAACGTCTCCTAAGGAAAGTTAAATGTGTTGCATTATGGGGTTATGATATTGAGGCAAATATAAGGTCTGCTGTATGCATATCTCATTACTGGCAGAGAAGTAGAATAAAGGTGAGAATACGTTTTACAGTATATGGGATCGCGAATGAGATTGTCACTCAATTAGGAAGTCATTGACTATTATTTTTGGACATTTTGGTTCAAGAAGCCCATCACCAGATGAGTTATCACATGACTTTTTTTTCCTGCCATGGAAACAAGTCTGGACAAAGTAAAGTGAGTTGCCCAGAGGTCACACAGCCAGTATGTGTTAGAGGAGGAACCTGAACGCAGGTCTTCCAACTCCAAAGTCTGAGTAGATAGAGCGCTCTGCCTGGATTCAGGAAGACCTAAATGCAAATGCTGCCTCAGATGCTTACTAGCTAGGTGATCTTGGGCAAGTCATATGACCTCTGTTTGTCACGATTTCCTCAAATGTCAAAAAGGGATCATAACAGCACCTACTTCACAGGGCTGTTTGTAAAACACTCTGCATAGTGCCCAACACACAGCAGGCAGTATACAAATGCTTATTGCCTTTCCTTCCTCTTCCCTCTCCCCAGTGCAGGGAACTCCACTGCTCACAGTGTTTAGTGAGAGAGAATGCTACCATTCAGGAATGGGGGAAGGGGGTAGCGGTCTTCTAAGGCCTCTAAGGGCATAAGGCCCTGTGAAATGGCTTGAATTCTTGCCCTTTGCACTGGAGTTTTTTCTTTTCTTTTTTTCTCTTTATATATCTTTAACGTTCTTTTAATTTTGAGTTCCACATTTTCTCCCTCTAGTCCCTCCCCCAACCCCTGAGAAGGCCAACAATATGATATCAATTATACATGTGAAATGATGCAAATCATATCTTCATATTAGCCATGTTGCAAATTAAAGTGAGAAAATATATATATTGCACTGAGTCCATCAGTTCTCTCTCTGGAGGTGGACAGCATTTTTCATCATGCATCTTTCAAAATTGTCTGGGATAATTCTAATCAGAGGAGCTGAGTCTTTCTTAGTTGATCATCACTACAATATTACAATATTGTGCACAATGATCTGGTTCTGCTCCCTTCACTTTGCATCAGTTTATATGAGTCTTCCCAGATTTTTCTGAAACCATTCTGCTTAACATCTCTTATAGTACAATAGCTTTTCAACACAATCGTATACCACAACTTGTTCAGCCACTCCCCAACTGATGAGCATCTCCTCCATTTCCAATTCATGCCACCACAAAAAGAGATGCCTTAAATATTTTTGTATGTGTGGGGCCTTTTCTTTTTTTTCTTTGATCTCTTTGGAGTACAGAAGTAGTAGGAGTATGGCTGAGTTAATGGTTATATACAGTTTTGTAACTCTTTTGCACTTGAGTTTTGAAAGGCATAGCAGGGCCTTAATAAAAATTTATTGATTATCTAGGTCACTGACTCCACAGAGCAACAACTGAGGAAAGTGAGAGATGAAGTTTCTTCAAAACAAGGTGCTGAGATTTTTATAACGATTTCCTTTTGGTCTTTTATCCCAGCCCTTAGCACAGTGCCTGGCTCAAAGTAGGCACTTAAGAATTCATATCTAGGCACAGTATTATACTCTTTCTAGTATTTTATATTGCTTTCAAAATATGCCATGTCGCTACACCCAGAATTCCACTAAAATGCAAATCTTCTGAGCAGAAACCTATTAGGACACAAAAACCTTAACTCTGTTTTCAGTTCTAATCTAATCTTAATTTCTTGTTTCACTTTGTTCCACAACACTAGGGACCCAGGGCTGCATTAGGTCACCAGGTACTTGGGGAGAACATTAAAACAGGCCACAGAAACAGGAAGTAAGGGACTATAGAAAACAAACTTGGACTATTTCATATTTTTTTTTCCTGGATTGACTCTGTAAGTTATATATGTCAATAAAATAACGCCCCACTTATCTGAATGTCTGCCTTATGCCAAGCTTAGCTATTCTAAGTATAGCTGCAAAACAGAAATGAAAATAGTTGTCACAAAGGCCATGAATTTTACTTTGCGTCGGGTACCGCAGCCCTTCGTAGGACTGCTAGGTGGCATAGTGGATATGGCACTGGCCCTGGAGTCAGGAGGATCTGAGTCCAAATCTGGCCTCAGACACTTGACACTAGCCGTGTGGCCTTTGGCAAGTCACTTAACCTCAAGTGCCTCGCCAAAAAACAAACTAAGAAAACCCAAATATTGTGCAACTCTTCTTCTTGAAACCTTTGGTGTCCACCTGATCCACTTAACTCTCACCTCCAAGAAGCTGTAGCATGCACAGTTGGCCACACTCCAGTAAACTGTTTCAGCAGATGGGCTAAACCAGGTTGAAGGTAACTGAGGGGTCTCGGATGCATCAGTGAGTTACGGGGGTGTCTACCCCAAGCAAGAACAATTTGTTCCAACAGTTTAAGCAGGCACTGTGGAGTGCTTAGAATTTGATTAGACTTTATAAACAAAGTTGTCGATTGATAGAAAAAATGCTTTAGCAGAAAGGACACTAACCTTCCAGTCAAGAGACCTAATGCCGCATCTAAGTTCCATCACCTCTGGGGAATGAACCTTCTAACTCTGACTTCAGTTTCTTCATATGTAAAATACAGATAATGTCTAAGGTCCTGCCAGCGTTAAATCCAAAGAACCTATAAATGTCATTCAACAAAAATGTTCTCATCTCAAGTCACAGAATATAGGTAGAGGGGATGAGGAAACAGAAATATAGTTGAAATGACTGGCTAAGGGTAATAAATCATTAAAAGCAACATCAAATAGAAAAAACAGGGAACGAAGCCATTGTCTCCTGAGAACCAGAGTCAAATAATGATGAATTATGGAGAGGCTCATTAATGTGCTATCTGAAAAGGTTCTGCCTCAGAAAAGAAGCATCTTATTTATTCTAAATGTGTATACAATGTGCAGCAAGGTGTGGTGAACAAAGTGCTAGTCAGTCAAGAAGCTCTGGGTTTGAATTCTGCCCTCAGACACTCTTTCGATGTAATTTTCCTCAAATGTAAGATGTAGGATTCAAGGATTTCTGAGGTTCCTCTCTGCTCTAATTCTATGATTCTGTGCCTGTAGGTTTTCATTTCTGATGTGGCAAGGCCCCACTGAGGCCACTAGGTGGCGCCATGGTGCACAGAGTGCTGGACCTTTACTTAGGAAGACCAGAGTTCAAATTTGCTCTAAGATACTTACTACCTGTGTGACTTTGGACAAGTGTCTTAACTTAGTTTGCCTCAAGTTTCCTCAAAAATGGGGTTAATAAATAGTGCCTGCTTCCCTGGGTTGGTTCTGAGTATCACATGAGATATTATTTGTAAAAAATCATGTAGCATAGGGCTTTGCATACAGTAGGTGCTATATAAATGCTTATTCCCACTTAAAGAAAATAGAGCAAGAAAAAAGTCATTAAACATTAGTGAGGAAATGTGGAGTAGTGGATAGAGAGCTGTCCTCCAAGCCAGGAATACCTGGGTTCCAATCCTACCAGTAATGGTAATACATATCAATGTATATCTCTGGACAATCCCTTAGCCTTTCAGTGCCGAAACTCAGATAGAGGGGAGTGGAGCACTAACCCATACATAAGGATCCCTGCAGGCTGCAAAATGACTGGGCTCCAAAATGGAATGTTATTTAGTCTTCTCATATTTTCATTTCTTTTGTTAAATCTCTCCCAATTCCATCCTAATGTGGCTCATCAGTAGGTAGCTTATGTGTTTGGTGTCTCTGTTCTAGACAAATCACAGACTAAGTTGTGGAGAAGCTGCTGCCAGGGCAGCATTGGTAGAGAGGGGTTTCTCTTCCAGAAGCTTCCTATGCCCACGAAAGCTGAGGTCCAGACCCTATCTCTATGCTTTTATATGTGTCAATCGACAGGAATTTATTAAGACAGGGGATAAAAAGAACAAAGTAGAAACAGCCCCTGTCCCCTTTAAAATGTAAAGTCTAGCTGAGGGGCACAGGTACATATGAAATATATACAGATAGAGAAACAAAATGACTTTGTGGGGAAAGCACCAGGACCTCATCACATCAAGAAAGGCTTCCTATATATGGTAACACTTGAGTTGAGACCTGAAGGAAACTAGGGAGTCTGAGAGAGATGGGGGAGGAGAGAGGGCATGCCAGGCATGGGGCACAGTGAGTTTATACTAAGGGCTTTCCCTTAGCTCGACTAGCTCTTTCAGCCTAATTTTTAGCCAAATATCAGTGGAAGGACTGTAGTTAGTTATAAAATATTCCCTCCCATAAGCCTGGGGCACACTTTCCCACAAACTCATATTCTTCACCAGAAGAATGGGTTCATATTTCTAACAGTACAAGAGTAGTAAGGTACTTGCTTGAGATAGACATGTGGTGAGGTTAACTAATGCCACCAGATCCTGTAGGGCTTAGGAGTCCTTTCTCTCTTCCCTTTGGTTCAGTGTCCCTGCTTGGTGAGGAGCTCTGCTTGGTTCCTGCTCCTCTCCAGAGTCAGAGACTCTCTTCTTTAAGGCCAAGGGTCTCATTCCTTGAAGTTTCCTTTTTTGTTCTTCTCTTCTCCTTGACTATTACATTTGATGATCTTGTCAGCTCCCAGGGACTCCATTATCATCACTATGTTGAAGATTTTCATGTCTACGTATCCAGCCCTAACCCCTTTGATGGCATCCAGACTAGCATCCACAACTGCCCACTGAGCACTTCAATTGGGACATCCGATAGCGACCTTAAATTCATGTCCAAAATTGAGCTCATTATCTTTTCCTCCAAATCTTCCCCTCTTCCTATTTCCCCTAAAACTCTTGTTCTCCCAGTCTCTCAGCCCAGGTGCCATCTGCAGCGCCGCACTCCCTCGTTCCTCCATTCCCCTCCCCCCCCTCCAGCCAATCTGTTGTCAAGGTCTGTCAATTTTACCTTTGGGATATCTATTGCAATATGTTTCTTTCTCTCCCCTGACTCTGCCTTCATCAACTCACACCTAGACTGTTGGTGGGTGGGTCTCCTTGCCTCAAGCCTCTCCCTACTCCAATTCATCCTGGACTCAGATGTCAAAATGATCTTTGTAAAGCACAGGCCTGGCCACGTTACCCTTCTCTTTAATAAATGCCTTCAGGTTCCCTATCCCTCACGAGATTGAATATAAAATCCTCTGTATGACATTCAAAGACCTTCATAATCAAGGCCTCCCCTTTCCAGTGTTATTACATCTCATACCACCCCCACATACTCTGACTGAGGGTCACTGCCCTTCGTCTTCAGACTTTGTATCTTGTCACTGGTTGTCTCCCATGGCTGTAATGATTTCCCTCCTTGGCTCCTCTTCCTAGTTTCCTTCAAGTCTCAGGTAAAATCTTACCTTCTACCAGAACTCTTTCCCAACCCCCTAGTGCCTTCCCTCTGTTCCTTCCTATTTATCCTGTGCTTAGCTTGACTTTACATAGCCATTCGTTTACATCTTATTTCTCCCACAGGACTGTGAGCTCCTTGAGGGCAGGCACTTTGCTTTTCCTTGTATCTCCAGCATATAGCACAGTGCCTGGCACATGGTAGGGGCTCAGTAAAAATTTATTCACTGGCAGACTCTCTCGATATCTGTCTGGAGTATGTGCTTCTAGTCTCAGATTGATAGAGTGGCTCCTTCCTACCCAGTAGCCGTCCTCCAAAGCTATGTGGCTGATGTGGATGAGGATGAGCAAGGAAAGGAAGAGCTGGGGGGAGGGGCAGAAGGAAAAGGGGAGGAGGGGAAAGAAGGAGGGGGAAAGATGGGAAGAGGAAGAAGAGGAAGAGGAGGGGGGCAGAAGGGGAAGGAGAGGAGGGAAGAGGAGGAGGAGGGGGAAAGGAAGAGAAAAGAAAGAGAAGGAGGAGGAGGAGGAGGAGGAGGAGGATACTTGCAACTCAAAATGGTTAAGTTCATCTAAGACTTAGCTATTTCAAGGCTCTGGAGAGGAGCTAATTGTTTGCTCATCAATCAAGGGGAACACCCTTCTTGCTGCAGAGAGATCTTCAAGCCTCACAAAGAAATCAAGTAGATGTATCCTTTACACGTAGACACTTAATATCTTATGATAACATTCTGGGCCTTTTGTGACTACAACAGCTGAGGCACAGAGGAGAACCTTAGAATATAACCCTAATAATAATGACAATCCTAAAATGATAAAGATTAAAGAACAGTCTATCAATATTGTTTATTAAAGCAAGAAAATAGGTAATATGCCACACAACGATTTCCATCCAGATTAAATAAATTTCCTTAAAATCATGAAGGGGGACCAAAGACGTTTTGAGATGGTTATAAGGCAGTGCTTAAGTTAAGGGTTTTATAGCTAGTAGAAATTCATGACAAAGGCCAGAATGTAGACCCTGACTGATTCACCTAGCACCATTTGCAAGGCAGCCCAAGAGAATAAGGAGAAATATCCCAGACAATTCGATGGTGAGCAGAAGGTAGATTGAAGAGCTGAGATCTGACACTAGAAGACATAGATGAGTAGCCAGCAGATAGCAGTATAAGGACCTTACCAGCATTTACAGAAAGCTCTGTAGTATCAGAAGCATTCAGAATTCCCTAAATGAATAGGTCCAGGCCACATATATCCTTACATCTGTTTGTGGTGTGTGCTAATATGCATTTCCTGGCCACATGTTCTCTCTATGTTGGCCTTCCATTTATTTCTGTTCCCTGTTCACACATGTGTTCTTGACATATGTCTTCTTCCTTACTGACGGTGTGGCAGGTAAACTGTGGAGAGCAAACCCCATTTGTGCATGGGAGGAATCTTCTTGTCCCTTTATACACTATTTGATTAAATAGATTTTGCTTTGAACTAATGTGTTCTCTGGCTTGCTCTTAATAAGCATAGCAATAGGGACTCATGAACTATGGCATCCTGCATGGGCCTAATAGGTAATGACTCACACAGGATGTTATTTCCTGGCTCACTAAGAAAAACAAGAATACCAGTGGGCTCATGACCTCTGATGTTGAATAGATGCTGACCCACAGAGTGTCTCAAACTGCTCGCTCTGACTACTTATCTTTTCTGCATGTTCTTATAGAAGGAGCCATCACAAATATTACAGTGTGATGCTGACAGGCTAATTTTCAGCATGGAATTGGGGGTAGAGAGTTGTCTTTGGAGTCAGTAAGAACTAGGTTCAAATCCTACCTCTGACAAATATAGGCTCTTTGTGAGACCCTGGGCAAATTGCAACCTAAGGCAAGAAAATTACCAAGAAGGTGCTGATCTGCATGGATCAAAGTCCTTGGGAAACTAGCTAGTACTCTGATGAAATCACAGAAGAAGTGTTTAAAAAAATCAGTTATCTGGAAAATTCTCTCATCAAGAATGCTTATTTCCTCTATCACTGGAAAAACAACTGACCTAGAAAATAGAGCCAGGAGAGATAATTTAAAAATTATTAGACTTCCTGAAAATGATGATGAAAAGAAGAAAGAAATTATCAAGGAAAACTGTCCTGATAATCTAGAACCAGAGGGTAAAATGTAGAACCAGGAGAAAATTGTGCACAGTAGCAGCAACACTGTGAGATAGTCAACTGTGAAAGACTTAGCTATTCTTAGCAAAACAATGATCCAAGATAACTCTTGAAAGATTTATGATGAAAAAAGTTATTTATCCCCAGAGAAAGAAGTGATGGAGTCTGAATGCAGACTGAAGCATACCTTTTTTACTTTATTTTTCTTGAGTTTTTTTATATTGGTCTATGTTTTCTTTTACAACATGACTGATATGGAAATAGCTTTGCATGGCTACACATGTATAACTTACATAAAATTGCTTGCCTTCTCAATGAGGGAGGTGTGAAGGGAGGGAGGGAATTTGGAACTCAATTTTAAAAACAAATGTTGAAAATTGTTTTACAAGTAATTGGGGGAAAATAAAATATATCAAAATTTTAAAAAAAGAATGCCTTATTTCCTAAAGATGCCAGAAAAATGAGGTGCACGTATAATAACAAAACGGTACTACTTCTCTAAGTAAAGATTACTCCAAACTGAGGCCTGGGAAAGACTTTAATCCAGAAAAGGTCAAGGTCACCCACTGCACCTTGTCTTATTGCCAATCATCCTGACTTCTGTCTTGCCATTGGACTTCAATGACTGGAGCACAGAGTGAGGCTGACAATTTTGCACAGCCCTACCTCAGCCAATTCACATATAAGTCAAGACATCACCCAAGTGAAATTGTTGGTCCTCTTTGAGAACGAAGGGCAAACAACAAAAACACCGCCACGCTGGGGGTACATGGCTTTTCTCAGCCTAGAAAAGTAAATCATGTTCCCTGAATAAAGGTCAGTTCCTTGTTAGAGCAGGTGAGGGCGTATCACTGTACTTACTGCCCACCATTTAAAAATTCTACCTTTCTACTGCAGTTCTAGAAAGAGTAAATCTGAGTGGTTTAATACCAATGATGAGGCAAAAATTTCTTCAAAAATAGTTTCAAAATAGAGAGCAATAGTTTTTGCTCTAAAATCTCAATTAAAGCAAACATTTGAGTGGCTTTCATAAGCTGTGGCTTTGGTTATGAGGTAACCACACTAGAGTGTTAAAGGTGATACCTTCGATACTGCATGCCTTGCTATGGACCTATGGCATGGGGCTACTTTGCAAGAGTAAAATTTATCCCCTTTATCATTATCTAAACATTTGCTCCTGAAGTGTCATCTGAGCTAGGTCTACATAGATTACTGACAAAACAACACTTTTACCACTGCTGATATTGCAAAGCCAATATTGGCAGGGTGAGAGATAAGCCTCATTTCACTTCATGTATCAGCAATATCTCCAGGTAAACACTAATTCCAGAATCTTTGCTATTTGTTGTAAAATGAAGTTTGGTGAACACTAACCAGAAGTATGTGGTCGACTAGTTTAAATTTGGACTGGCTGTAAGAAAAACCTCATTTTGACTTGAGCAAATTCGATTAAGTCAATAAAGGTGATTACACATATGATACCTACATGAAAGTCTTCAATTATTTTTCTGGCATTGGTCTCAGTATAAAATAGGTGAACTGTGATTGTTAAAATCAATACACTATGTATCTCTTAAAGTGCCTAAAAATAAGGATTTTTACAAGTACATCAGGGACCTATTTCTTCTAAGCTGATTTATACATTTACAGAAATTGAGGTACATTTTCCAAAATACTTCTTTGTATGCATGAGAATTTCTCTGGCAATTATTTTTCTAAGCCTTGTTTCCTTAGAAAATCTTGAATTCTCGTCCTCAGAACCAAAAAACACTCGGCACAAATTGGTTCCCATAATTGATTCAGTTAAAAAACTTTCCCCTCTCTGTTCTACTGAATACATGTACACACAGTCAAATCTCAGTTTCGAAACATGGCATCTTTTATCTTCTGCACTTGAGGAGTTGAACATTAAAACTCTCCTAATGCAAAGAAAAAGCAAAATATACAAGTTACATACATTAGAAAGGGGAAGAAAAAGTCTGTTAACCATATACTAAACTTCTGAAATATGCATGTTAATATATTTGTTTATAAATATATGTAACACATATACCTATTATAGACTTATGTGGCTACTTTCCTATAAGTAAACCAAGCCTACATTCACCCCAGTTGTATTATTAATTCTTCAATGTAAGAATGATCTTAGGGGTAGCTCGGTGATGCAGTGGATAAAGTACCAACCCTGGAGTCAGGAGGACCTGAGTTCAAATCAGACCAGATCCTTACTAGCTGTGTATCCCTGGGGTAAGTCACTTAACTCCAAATGCCTCAAAACAAAAATGATATTTTTAAATGGTGTTTTTTTTTTTCTGCAACAGACTTGTTATTTCAGAGGTACAGAGAAATTTCAAAACAAAAACTGCCTCTACCCAAGCAGATTAGCCTGGCTTTGCAACTTAAAATCTTAGGGAGCTGTTGGAAACAAGCCAGGATGTGTCAAAAGTAATACTCAAGAAAGAAAAAAAAACAACAAAACAATAAAAAAGTAAAAGTAGTATGCTTCTATCTGCATACTCTTTTCACAGGTTTTTTTCTTTCCTCTGGTTTTTCCCTTTTGTTCTGATTCTTCTTTCACAACATGACTAATGTGGAAGTATGTTTAACATGATTGTAGATGCATAACCTATATCAGATTGCTTGCTGTTTGGGGAGGGGGAAGAGAAGGAAGGGAGGGAGAAAAATTTGGAGCTCAAAATCTTACAAACGTGAATGTTGAAACTAACTTTACATATAATTGGAAAAAATAGTATGTAGTTTAAAAAAAAAAGTAATACTTGATCCTAAAGATTCCTGACTCCATGGCCAGCTCTCTATCACTTTGCTTTCTCTCTGGGAACATGTCTTCTGATATTCTTTTTAATTGGACTTGTGATCCTCAGTGTATGGAGTCCCCAGTGAGGAACTTTCCCTACCAATGCAATTCAGTGCTTTCTCTGAAACTTAAGAGTCATAGAGTTAACTAGAGCACTTTGAAATTAGATAACATGATCCCAGATCTTCCAGATTCTAAGGACACATTCTCCATCTACTATATTTCCTCTCTATCTTATTCATCATTTCATAATTATGAATGTCATATTTATACTTTTGATAAATAACATATAGGTGATTCATATATCTAGCCCTAGGCTCTCTTCTATAACACCTTCTGCCTCTTGGACATCTCGAATTGGATGTCCCATTGACATGTCAGACTCAATATACCCCAAACAGAGCTTGTCCCTTTTCTTCCCTAACTCTTATCTCTTCTGAACTTCTGCATTACTGTCAAGGGTACCACTATCTTTCAAGTCTTCTCATAACCTCAACACCATCCTCACATCACACACATCCAATTTGTTGTGACATCTCTAACTCTATAGCATCTCATATAGCTTTCCTTCCTTCCATTCACACAGTTATCGACCTGGTAAAGGCCCTCATCTGGCCCACTGAGGTAACTTTCTGGTTTTTCTCCCTTCCCCAAGTCTCTCCTCATTCTAGTCCATCCTCTAATCGACTCCCAAAGTGACTTCCCTAAAGTACAGCTCTGACTACATCACCCCCACTCCCATTCAATGACACTTCAGTGGCCCCTAATACCTCCAACATCAAATAAAAAATGCTCTGTTTGGCATTTAAAGTCCTTCACAATTGGGACTTTTCCTACTTTTCCAGTTGTCTTAGACTTCTTCTACTCCATGTCCTCTAAAATTTCTTAATAAGGCTGTAATTTTTTAATGCTTTTAGTATAATTTCACCATTTTTAGTCTATAGAGTAACAATTACATCTGTTTAGATACTGGTTAGCTGAATTAACCCCAATTTACATCAAGATAAAAAGAAATACACACAGTAGGGATGGGAGAAGGGGGCAGAGAGGTCCAAAAAACCTAATTTTTTACATTTAGACAGATAGATATACACATATGTATATATGTAATATACATATTATAGCCTCTGCATTGAAGTATATATAAATGTATATATAGCACATATTATAAAGATATGTATGTGTGTGTGTATATACATATGCTTATCTTGTATAAAATTATATATTTATTTAGTGTAGGTTCAGCCTGCCAAGTTGTATGTGTATGTATAAGTAAATACATAGATAAAATATGTGTGGATGTATTTGTCTCTGTCTGAATATGTATATTAGTATCTGTATATATATATGTATATATGTAAACTATACAGATCAATAGACATGTGCATATATATATATATATACACACATACATACACACATTTTATATAGATAGATAGATAGAGATACATAACATTATAACACGTGGGATTATCCCACAAAAATGAGGGAGGTAGGCTTGACTAGAAGCCACCCCTTACTGTTAATGACTAAATTAAACTATTCCAGATAAAAAATTCTTACATGATTCCCTTTAATACACAAGTTTATACAATGGTGATGCAGATAAAACATCTCTAGGGAACACCAAATGTCTCTAAGAATTCTATTTATGCATATGGCAATCTCTTTGGAGGTCTAGACATTTACTTCTAGTTCCCTGCATCCTGGGTAGAAATTTTCCCAAAGTTTCCAATGAGCATGGCAGTCATAATGGAGTTTCTAAATCAATCCTCACTAAAATGCAGATTAACTGAAAAAGAAGTGGAATTCAAAAAAGCCACAAGAGGTGCTGGGCAGTCCCCAAATGGAATCACGTACTTGGGGTTGATTACTTGGGTTTTGTAGGCCAGCAGGGAAATTTTATCCTACAGACCTGCAATCCATAAGTATCTCAGACAAGCCATCTGGTCTCATGTCACAAATAAAGCAAGCAGTCTAGGACTACTTTAAAGCAAAAAAAGAAAAAAGAAATGCACATTTGTGAGCTATCATAGTATGCTGGTGAACATGTAGCATTATTATTTTAGGTATGGAAATATCCGCACAGATCTTAGCCTTCATAAATATACAGTAAGACAACAGATATTAATACTTAAGTAATAATAATAATAAAACCTCATTTGACTTATTGGGAAACCCACCAGAAAACAGACTTTTAAATTGCAGGGATGGGGGGGGGGGAATCTAATTTTTCTCTAGTGCATAAGTGAAACTAGGGTAGCCAATAATGCAATTCCCAAGTGGAGAATTTCTGCAGTGTGTCCTTGCAATTGGAAAGAGCACACTATTTATCCTGTATAAACCCTGACATGTAGAATTGGTGGTTGTGGATAAGGGTCTGGAGGGTGCAGCTGACTTGTCACTGCCATATCTTCCTGACCCTCTTTAATCAGCAACACCCTGTTAACCTGATTAACCCCTTTTAAAACTTGAAGGCAATAAAATGGCCTCTCTCTTCTATGTGGCCTTTCCTCTGCTGCTTTATGGAATTTGTTTTGTTTTATTTTATTTTATTTTTTGGAAAGGGGAAAGCAGGGCAATTGGGGTTAAATGACTTGGCCAAGGTCACGCAGCTAGTAAGTATCAACTGTCTGAGGCCAGATTTGAACTCAGGTCCTCCTGACTCCAGGGCTGGTGTTCTATTCACTGCGGCACCTAGCTGCCCCTGGAATTTATATTAAATAAAAAGTTGGGGAGCATAACTGTAATAGTTCAGAACCTCTAGTTAGGCAAACTCCTCCCAATAAGAATCTTGGCCCAATTTAAATTCATGTTTAAATTCATTTCTACATAACCACTAGCCTCTCTAAGGTTGAAACAAAACTTCAGGTTACTGTCAACATGGGGGCAAAGAATGAGTGGAGTAAGTTACAGTATCTAGTAAGGGGCAGGTACCAGGAGGAAAAATAGAGGGCAGTAGCAGACCTCTTTTTTTTTTGAATATCACTCAATCTTTGAAACAGTGGGTAAAATCTATAGTTCCAGCCCAAGTCTTCTATTCCAAGATGGCTGTTGGGGTCCAGGGCCTTCCACAATTTCTCCCTTTTCTGCTGCAGCTGAGCCTTATTGATGGGGTAGATAGAGGGGTGGAGGCAGATGGAGCAAGCAGGATGCAGGATGTGACCAGCCATAGTCTGTGCATTGATGCACTCTCCGTGGACTTGTGTGTGTCCTTTCATGAAGCATCCCCCCCAACTACATGACATTCCAGAACAGCACTCCCCTTCACCCTCTCCTGTGCCCCTCGCTTATCTGTATGACAAAGACACCTCTGGACTACCTGATATCCCAGGCATCCCACAGCCCTGCTTGCCTTTCTCCTGCTCCCTTTCCCCCTATCCCATCAAACTGTATATAGACCACACACCTAACCTGGCTAATTGTTCTGCCTCCCATAGGGGATCATGGCCCACTGGGGGTCAGTCTCTCCCATGTGGAGCAGGCCCGCTGGGCATGGCACCCCAATAAATGCCTTCTTTAACTTGGAGACAATCTGAGTGAATCCTTTTCAAGAAAGACCCTGCAACCTACACATCTATTCCTTATTATTCTGGTGCACCCCAACATTTTCGGGTGCTGTGAACCCCAACACTATGTTTTCTTTCTCCTTTTGCCCGATGGTCATGTGCCTCTATTCTTTCCAACTTAACTTCTGAGGTCTCCCTTTTTCTCAATTTCTCCTGCAGGCTGAGGGTGTCTCTTTAAAAACTTTGGGCAAGGATTCATTCTGCCTTCTGGCTTAAAGAATATGATAGTCCCAGATCACTCCCAGGGATGAAGCAGAATGTTTATCCCTCTGAACTATAAATTCCAGGATGCCAGTCAGTCCTCAAAGCCTTATTACTCTTCTACACGATTAAACTGAAATCCTTAACAATAAACATATGAGACACCATTATTTCCAGGAAGAGAAGAAGGGCCAAGGGCAGGGAGGGGTTCTTGGTGGGACAGATAAAGGATGAGAGCGGATGAAGAAGACTCTGTTCTCCTGCTTACCAGGGAAAGAGGAAAGTGGGAAGATGTCCAGCTAGAAGGAAAGAGAAAGAGGACCAAAAGCTCACCAAAAAGCTTTTGTTTTCCTGCAAGCCAGGAAGAGAAAAAGGAGGTGACTTCAGAACAAATGCCTCAGTCTTGAGGCCACTGGACTTGATTCTGGAAGAGAAAGTGAGGGAGCTCTTGCCTCACTTAAATCCAGTTCAAGCAAGTCAAGATAATATCATTGGTCCTCTTTGAAAACAAAGGACAAACAACACCTGAGGTCACCCTGGGAAGTACAATACATGCTCCTGCATTCCAAGCTTTCAGAGCCAATTCTAAAGAAGAGGTGGTTCTTTTTCAAGGGAGAAAGTCAATTTTCCCTATTAGCAAACAGAAATGACCTGAGGCTAGGTGATGGGGGCAGGGTGGGGGGTTGACTCTCTTTGGGAGAAGAGAGTTATTCTAGCTGCCCACCTCTCCCCCTAATTCAAACACCTGAATTAACATCTTCTGGGCTTTAACTATCACCTTTATACCAGAGCACTCTGATATCCACATAGATGCTTTTTCAAATAAATACCAAATGTCTTTAATTACTGTTGGCAAACCTGAGTCTAATCCTCCTAGAATTAAAAAAAAAATGTAGTTTCAAAAAGAAATGCTTTAATCTCCCTTTGTTATGTTGTTGTTAACCATTATCTTTCTCTTTTGAGGTTTTTTCTCCTTTCTGCACCACCACACCCTAATTTATTTTATTATTTGTTCCTTCTCTAGTTTCTTTATTTGTTTACCTTACTTCTTGTTGTTGTTTCTCCTTTATTTTCAAAGTGGACCAATGATATCACATTTAGTGGTGGCACAAAAGCCAAGATGACTGGCAATGGCCTGGGATGCAGTGGATGACTTTCCTTGGTGTCTTCAATGTCTGACTAAGCTCTAGGCGCTAGCCACGCTTCATGGCCTTTAGAACAAATTGTTCTCATCCACTCATTCTCCCAGGTGAAGTCTTCACACACATGAGTAGATACCCACCTAACTCACAGGAAGGTATGAGGCCTGTCCGTTACCCTCAATCTCGTTTAGCCCGTCTTCTGAGAAAGTTTTATTGGGGTGTGGCTACAGCTTATTTGAGCCACAGATGAGGAGTTGGGTGGACAGACATTCAGAGTGTATGAGAGGCTCTGAAAAAGGCTCAGCAAGCCTGAATGCTAGAGGTGCTGGTCCTCCCTGAACACCCCACCCTCCTTGTATTTCTGTTTAGGGTGTTTGTAAAGCAAACACATCCCTTGTTCACATCCCTTGCTGTTATTGTGGTTGGAATATTTTAAATGTTTCTTTTTCTATTTAGCTTCCTTTTTTCTCCCTAATGTCAACTTAAGTTGGATCTTGACCTCCTTTGTTCTTTAGGATATATTATTTCATTTCTTTCTGCAGTCCCACTCCCCCAACCCCCACACCTTCTTTCCTTTATACCTAAAGGTCTTTTTCATGGTCACTAGTAGAATTTGTTGTTTGTCAAAAGAATGGTAAATTTTACCACTAGGTATGTATCTTGAAGTCTGCAGCATAGGGTTTTTTTTCCCTCTTATTTTCCTTTCTAGAGTTGATCTGTAGATTCTTTCAATTGACACTTTGCTTTCTCTGTTCAGAAGTTCTGGGCAGTTTTCTTATATTATTTCTTCCATTATGGTGTGCAGTGTTTTTGACATGTGTTATTCTTTTGGGAGACATATGATCCTAAAAGCTGTCTACACATCACATTTTTAAAATCTGTATGCTTAGAGATCATGTGTTCTTTTAATATTTTTGCTTTTCTCTTCTCTTTTTCTTTTTTTAAAAATTTATTTATTTAATATATTTAGTTTTCAGCACTGATTTTCATAAGAGTTTGAATTACAAATTTTCTCCCCATTTCTATCCTCCTGCCCAGTCCAAGATGGCGTATATTCTAGTTGCCCCATTCCCCAATCAACCCTCCCTTCTGTCACCCCACTCCCTTCCCATCTCCTTTTCCCTTCCTTTCTTGCAGGGCAAGATAAATTTCTATGCCTCATTGCCTGTGTATCTTATTTTCTAGTTTCAAGCAAAACCTTTTTGTTGTTGTTGTTGTTTTTGAACGTCTCTTTTTAAAACTTTGAGTTCCAAATTTTACCCCATTCTATCTCTCCCTTTCTCCCTCTCTCAATATATTCCTCTCTCATCCCTTAATTTGATTTTATTTTTTAGATAACATCCCTTTGTATTCAACTCACCTTGTGCCCTCTGTCTATATATATGTACATATATATGTGTGTGTGTGTGTGTATACACATACATACATACACACACACACACACATATGGATATTCCCTTCAGCTACCTTAATACTGAGGTCTCATGAATCACACACATCATCTTTCCATGTAGGAATGTAAACAAAACAGTTCAACTTTAGTAAGTCCCTGGCAGTTTCTTTTTCTTGTTTAGTTTTTCATGCTTCTCTTGATTCTTGTGTTTGAAAGCCAAATTTTCTATTCAGCTCTGGCCTTTTCACTGAGAAAGCTTGAAAGTCCTCTATTTTATTGAAAATCTATATTTTGCCTTGGAGCATGATACTCAGTTTTGCTGGGTAGGTGATTCTTGGTTTTAATCCTAGCTCTATTGACCTCTGGAATATCCTATTCCAAGCCCTTCAGTCCCTTAATATAGAAGCTGCTAGATCTTCTGTTATTCTGATTGTGTTTCCACAATACTCAAATTGTTTATTTCTGGCTACTTGCAGTATTTTCTCCTTGATCTGGGAGCTCTGGAATTTGGCAACAATATTCCTAGGAGTTTTCTTTTTGGGATTTTTTGAGGAGGCAATCTGTGGATTCTTTCAATTTCTATTTTACCCTCTGGCTCTAGAATATCAGGGCATTTCTCCTTGATAATTTCTTGAAAGTTGATATCTAGGCTATTTTTTTGATCATGGCTTTCAGGTAGTCCAATAATTTTTAAATTCTCTCTCCTGGATCTATTTTCCAGGTCAGTGGTTTTTTCAATGAGACATTGTTGTCCACTTTTTCATTCCTTTGGTTCTGTTTTATAACATCTTGATTTCTCATAAAGTCACTGGCTTCCACTTGCTCCAATCTAATTTTTAAGGTAGTATTTTCTTCAGTGGTCTTTTGGACCTCCTTTTCCATTTGGCTAATTCTGCCTTTCAAGGCATTCTTCTCCTCATTGGCTTTTTGGAGTTCTTTTGCCATTTGAGTTAGTCTATTTTTTAAGGTGCTGTTTTTTCAGTATTTTTTTGGGTCTCCTTTAGCAAGTCATTGACTTGTTTTTCATAGTTTTCTTGCAACATTCTCATTTC
>CM053623.1:303136176-303166053 GCA_028646595.1 Phalanger gymnotis
TGGTTCCCGAATTGGCCCCTTTTAAGTCTTTAATCTACGCCCACAGGGGTTTCACACTGATAGGGCTTTGGGCCTGGGGCTTAGCGTTTAACAGGTGAAAGTACTTTCACCATAAACAAAAGCCAAACTCCTCAAGGGCACCCGTTAAACTAAGCCCATTTTGCCTTACTGGCACACCCTGCTAATGGATTTTTTTTCCCTCTTAACAGTCATGACCTGAAGATAGTGATTAGAATCTCCTGTACCAAACTGTGTACTCTGACATAAATTTTTATCCTCACATCTAACTGATAAAAAAGACAATTAATTCTGGTGGCTCAATCCTTCCCTGGTTGTCCCTCAATGCATAAAATCCTCTCCCTGTTCTCCTCAGCCTCATACCTTCCCAAGTTTCTCTCAAGATTCAATTCAAATCACACCTTCTGAGGGAAGGAAGGCTTTCCAAGTCCTCTAAAAAGCTAGTTCCTTGACCCTGAGATTGCTTTCCATCAACTCTGTGTGTGTGTGTGTATGTGCGTGTGTGTGTACACACACACATACAAAATATAATTATGTATAATGTTAATATAGTAGAAGACTGTTCACACCTTCCTTTTTATGCCCAGTGCTTAGCATAATTCATGGAAGGCACTAAGCGCTTAATAAATGTATGTTGGCCGACTAGCTACTCCCACAATATAAAGTACAAAGTTTATATCAATAGGTAAACAATAAACTGAATTAAAGATGACTGACTGTCTCCAACAGAGCTTCCTGCAATTATAGCATTCTACATAGCACAAAACATCTAGGGTTCACCATGAAGTTATATTCTTAGTCTTTTTTTTTTTTTCAATTTAAAGGCTTAAAGTAAGTCACAATATTGGCAGCTACATGGTGTAGTGGACAGAGCGCTGGGCCTGGAGTCAGGAAAACTTATCTTTCTGAGTTCAAATCTGGCCTCAGAGACATACTAGCTGTGTGACCCTGGGTGAGTCACTTAACCCTGTTTGCTTCAGTTCCTCATCTGTAAAATGAGCTGCAGAAGGACATGGCAAACCACGCCAGTGTCTTTGCCAAGAAAACCCCAAATGGGGTTACGAAGAGTCAGACATGACTGAAATGACTGAAAAACAAGACATCATGATACTTTTACAACTACAGGAATGCAATCTTTTGCCAACAATAATGAGTGGTAATCATATCCACTATATGCAATAAGAATCAGGGACATAGCCATAAAACTGAACAACATAGGTCACTCTTTCCTGGGAACTAAGCTACCTTTCAAAAATGGTCTGATTGGTCCAAAATATAAGAACCTTCAAATATAACTTGATTTATATCTATAATACAAATAATATATGTAAGAGTGGAACAAAGGACTATGGGAGTTCAAGTGAGATAGAATATTTCCTAAATGCTTACGATTTTACAGGTACTGGGAATACAAATCAATACAAGCCAGTAAGAGCCCCTGCACTTAAGGGGCTTACATTCTAAGGGAGGAAGCTATCATATAAAGGGAATCTAGAAAGGGAGGAAATGGAGGATGATTCTCGAATGAGCATAGTGAGGAGACAGAGAAGTGGCATCATCATCATCATCATCGTCGTCATGACTAACATTAATCTAGTGCCTGTTACATACTAGGCACTGTACTAAGTGCTTTACAAATATTATTTCATTTGAATCTCACAATAACCTGGGAGGTAGATATTATTACTATTACATATTATGATCCCCAGGGGTAGATATTATTATTATTACATATTATTATCTCCATTTTACAGATGAGGAAACTGAGGCAAACGGAGCTTGAGGGACTTGATAAGGATCACACAGCTACTACAGGTTTGAGACCAGAGTTGGGCGCAGGTCTTCCTGATGCTAGGTGCTATGCTCTATGCTCCTAGAAACATAGAAGCCTTGGCCTCCAAGCAAGAAAGCAAAAAAAAAAAAAAAAAAAAGCTCCTCTATCATAGCTAGGGGAGCCAGGTGTGGGATGCAAGCTAGGGGGATGGCCTTGGAGTTAGGAAGATACACCTCTGACTAATCCTGGCTATGGCATGGGCAAGTCCTTTCATTTTTCAGTGTTTAACTTTCTAAGACAAGGGCTCTTAACCTGAGGTCTGTGATCTTGTCTTTTAATAAAAGTTTTTTGATAACTATTTCAATATAACTGGTTTCTTTTGTAATCCTATGTGTTTTATTTCATGCCTTTAAAAGAATTATTCTGAGAAGGGGTCCACAGGCTTTACCAGACTTCCAAAGTGATGGTACATGACCACAAAAACAACAACAAAAAAGGTAAAAACCAATGTCCCTTCGCTATATGTTCCAAACAATCTGCACCAGTGTAAGAATTCTTCATAATGGAAGTTCTATACACCACTGCCCAACAAAACGTATAAAATACTGAGAGATGCAAATATACAGTTCTGCTATCAAAATTAATTAAATGTTTCTGATCGCAAACCCTTCCTTCCAACCTTTTTTAAGAAGTCACAACTGTTTAGTTCTCTTTGCTCACACAGCTACCACCTAGTGCAGGGTTTCAATATCTCCCACTTGGACCCTGACATTCTCCGAATTGGACTCCTGGCTTCGAGCCTTTCCCTCTCCAAATCCATCTCCCACATGGCTGCCCAATGAAGCATCCAAAAACTCGGTTCTAAACATAGGCCTTTACTAAGACCCTTCTGTGCATCTGTTTCCTCTGAGCTAAAATCCAGACCTTGGCACGTAGAACCCTTCTCATCATGGCTCCAACTTTTCTTTCCAGATTTGTTTCATGTAATTCCTCTTTACTCACTCCATGGTCCAGCGAGAGTTGACCACTCTATTGGCTTATTCCTAAAACCAACATTCTATCTTCTGCCTATATGTCATGTCTCTGTGTAGGCTGTGACCCATTTCTGGAATGTAGTTCTTCAGTCCTTGAAAAGTCCCTAGTTCCTGTCAGGGCTTACACTAAAATGATACCCACTGCCTAGGAAGAGACTTTCCTGTTAATGAACTCCCTCCTCAAATTATTGTGCACATGCCTACTGTGTACATGTCTTACCCCCCATCCTCAGCAAACTAAGAACGATTTAGGTATGTCTTTCTCCTCTTGGTACCTGGCACAGTGCTTGGCATTACTAAGTACTTAAAATATTTGTCACATTGCATACTACATGCTAGGGTGATGCTTTGCATGTTAATATCAGCAACCCTAAAATATGCAGTATTAGGGTTGATTCTACATAACACAGAAAAAACTCAACTTCAATATTTCCATACTTCATTGCGTCTACGATTTCATTAATTTGGGAATTCCTTCCAAAAGAATAAATCACAGCCTATTCACAACATCTCACCTAGTGTGATTCTTGTGCCTGCCCTCCTCCAAATCCTTCAGTGAGAATACGCCCAACATGCTGGGGCCTCCCCTGGGACACGCTTTCCACTCAATTTCACAGTATCCAGCACCTATTACACACTTAGTAAATTCTTGCCGATTAATTGCTTGCTTGGCTGTCTTTTCTGAATCCCAATCCAGTGCACTATCCCACTAGACTGAGCCACATTCCACATGAATCAAGGTCATGGCCAAAAAAAATGGAAGTCCTCCTCAAACGGGGAGGCCTGAAAACAATAAATCACATGTCGACGGCTATTTATTATTTCATCTAATGATATCGCAGTGATTAAAAAGTAGCATAATACATTTTAATATCATTGATCAAATTCTACCAAAGTTCATACTATTCTGTACATATATCTGTAACATATATCTGTTTATATGTCTACACACAATCACATACTCATACACATATGAACAAATATATGGATACCCAACCATTTGATGCAAAAATGTATTTAATTGTGAAAGTGAATCTCCACATATTACTTCTGAGGATTCTTTTTTTTTTATTGTCTTAGCTCCCACAAGAGGATAATAAATAAAAAGAATTAGAAAAATTTGAATTATTCAGCCACTGATGTCAAACATATTATCTCACAACAGGCATGTTTCATAAGGAAGTTATTGTTCTTCAGTTCTACTTTAACCTTTCCCAGTGACCAATATGTTTCTCCAATGAGCTAGTCTTTAGACTTGTTTCAGAAGGTTGGAGTGTGTGAAGAACAGGAAAGAAATGGCAGCCTTAGGACAGTTTGTTACAAGTTTCATTTTTTAAAAAAGTAAAGACACTTGATTTCTGTAGTTGAAATTGACCAGTGTTTAGATACATTAATCAAAATATTCTCCTTTTGGGAAAATTATACATAAACTACAATTCCACCATAGAGTAACAAATTTCTATATTGACCTACATATGGTCTAAATTAGCACCTGTATATTTCAGTTATTAAATGAAAAACAGCTCTTTTTTGACCCAAAGAGTTCTTGTATAAAAGAATCTATCAAAAAGCATTATGTCTTCCCTTATCAAATGTGTGTGGTATGATACAATGATGTAATGTAACATAACACTTCAGTACAACTGGGATCATTTCAGTTCCCAAGAATTGGGTCACATTACCCTTCTTGTTTTTAAAGCAGACAATATGTATTAAGTATCTAATGGAGGAGCCTTGGATTTTTACCTTGGGGAACTCAAACCTAATCTGAGAATTGGAAACCTAAATTTAATAACAGCCTGAAAATGTATGAGTTGAGTAATAATTTACTAGGATAAATTATAAAACTCCAGAGGAATTTTAATGGCAAAAGTTCAAGTGCTTCTTATAGCTAAAATGTGCAAAGACCAACAGAGAAGTATGAACACTTCTCTCTGAATGACTCAAAAGGGGAAATGTGATTTGAGTAAACTCAAAATGGGCCACAGTTTGGGGGCTTTATAGAGTCCAGGATTGGAGAAGATATAGCAATTTGAGAGCTGGAGATGGCCAAAGAAGATGAGCAGTCACAGAGATATTCAGCTCTTCAAGGGCATTTCTCTTCCCTTCTTCTCCCTTCCCCACCCCACTACTTTCATGATAGTCCTGATAGCATCACTGTTAGTCACCTAGGAGATATACAAGTAGCAGTGAGAGTCAGTTCTACAGACTCTAAGGCACATTTGAGGCGAAAAGGACACGTATTCAGTACAGACACGGCTACAGAAAGAGGTAAAGAGAAGTACCTCAGGAAGCATGAAAAAGACTGGCTGTAGACTCAGGTGTGATAACCCTAGAAATCAAGAGTTTTTCTTCGGAGTAGTGGAACTTGGGAGGACAGCTGAGTAGCAACTTCAGTGGAGATGCTGTGCCTAATGGGGCAGCTTATGAAGACTCACTGAGGAAAGAAAGGACATTGGTGCCTTATACTTCTGGAGTGCTAACCGCTGCTCAGCTACTTATAGTACATACATGTGTGTCTTACTAGCACCGGATAGTCTGTATAAATCTGAAGCAGGATACTGTGTGTCGGGTTTATAAGGGGAATGTTTATTTGTTGTTCAGTCATTCCAGTATCGTCCAACTCTTCCTGACTCCATTTGGGGTTTTCTTGGCAAAGATACTGGAGTGGCTTGCCATTTCCTTCTCCAGTTGATTTTACAAATGGGGAACTGAAGCAAACAGGTTAAGTGACTTGCCCAGGATCACATGGCTAGTAGGTATTAAGTCATCATCAGTAAACAGTTTTGCTAATAGGTCTGTTTCTACTGGTTGACTGTTAATGGTGGAGCCTCGCAAACTATGGGGCAGCTTGGTGGTGCAGTGGATAAGAGTGCTGGGCCTGGAGTCAGGAAGACCTGAGTTCAAATTTGGCCTCAGGCACTACTTATCTGAGCAAGTCATTTAACCCTGTTTGCCTCAGTTTCCTCATATGTAAAATGAGCTGGAGAAGAAACAGCAAACCACTCCAGTATATTTGCCAAGAAATCTCCAAATGTGGTCAGGAAGAGGCAGACTTGACTGAAAAGACTCAACAACAACTCATGAGCTATACCTTAGAAGTGGTTATTCCACAGGGTTACCCCATGAATCTGCTGCCTGATGAAGACAACCCACAAGGATGCGTGCAAAATGAGGGAGTAGCCCATAAGTTTTTTATGATTACTAATTCTCGCTTGCTTTTGGATTAAAGAAAACAGAAAGAATTATACAAGCAGATATAACATGAGAAATGAGACTAGAACTATCTAGAGAAATATCTGGAAAACAGAGAGTTGAATACTTAACAACAATAGCTATGCGAAAACACAGTATATGATAGGGAGCAGTTATTGTCTTTAATCACTGTATAAAAAGGAGAAAAAGAGTTTAAATTCAAGCAGGACAGTTTTACTTCCTATTGCTAATGGTTTGCAAATACAATCATAATGCTGGGGACATCACAAGGAAAGGGAATGAAAGCAGAAAACAATCAGAACTGGGGCACATCAAAACTTGTAGCAGGGAGAGGGATGGGGATTGGGATACGCCCTGTGGAGCTGGGTGTGTGCATTTTCGTTCCATTGGGAGGGACAAATGTCAGGAGAGGCTCCTGGTTGTCTAGGGGGCATGAAGAGGATTGTGAAAAGGGTGAAAAGGTAACTAAGAAGAGCTGATTACTCTGAGTTACAAGAAGCAAATACAGTGACTTTAAGGCAACTTCTTCATAGAGACAACCATACTAGTATTCCTTCAGACTTCTAGATGGGGCAGGGGAGAAGACTTTCCCCCACCTCAGAAGCTACATGCATGTGCCTGTGGGATCATGTACTTAGGTTAGTTTCAGAAAAGACTTCAAGTCCATGGCTGCCTCTTGTGTTTTGAATTTTTTTTTCCAGATGACCAGAGATCCTAAAAGATGGCTGTTTCCAGCCCTGGAAATAATCCCAAGAATATAAGTTAGCAGTACCTGGGTGCTGACTAGCAGTTTCTAGTGTCTTGGAGCTTCCTGCAACTGTGCCACTTTTCAGAGTTAGGAATGACCGCAAACAGAATCATCCCGGAACCTAAAAGGATAAGCTATGACCTGGAAGCCAGAAGGGCTGGTACTTGAGCTGCTGCTCAGATAATGCAGACCGAAATAGAAGTTAAATATGCTCAGGTATTCCTCAAAGCAATCCTTACCTCCTGGGGGAATATAATAGACGTGGTGGATTACTGTTTCCCTTTGCAGCCTTTGTTAACATGTTTTTACAAATCTTTTGGCTGTAGGTATTTCTTTTGTGCTGGAGGAAATTAATAGCTGTCCTATACCTGATACCTACTACTTGGCACAGCGAGTTACTTTTTGCAAGAGATTGTGTTAATCCCTTTTAAAGGAAGTGCTATATATGAGCCATACCTAAGCTCAGTTGCAAAGATTTCCCCCAGACTGAGGGCATAATGAACAAGATAGTCTAAGAGAAGGCATCTACTCCTTTATTGTAGAAAATGAATATAGGTTTGCTTGAGCCAAGAAGAAAAGCCTCTGTAAAATAAATCCATACGGGTCATGGGACTTGTGGGCTCACTCAGAATTTGAGATGCAGATTCCAATAAATCTCAAGTGCCTAATACTGTTTTGGGAGCCATACATGTTTAGAGCTTATCTAAGTTTGTTTACTCAGTGGCTAAATTCAGACACCCATTTGAAATGGCCTATGGTCTAGTAAGGATATACTGGAGAAAAACAAGGTGGCTATGTTTTGTAGGGACCCCTGGAGGAAGTCTATCTGGTCCTCCACTTGGATAGCAGTAAACAATTGCTATGGAATCCATTTGAGGCAAGAACAGGTAACCCTATATAGTAGAAGAACTCATGGAATTTTCAACTAAGACAAGGTGACTTCTTACCAAAAGAGGAAGGGATGACCTTTAGCGAATCCTAAATCCCTAATCTATGTTGGGATGTCTCCATGTGCTCTAGTTCCCTTAGAAAGGTTGAAGATCATTTTTCCATTTTCCTCCTACTTTTTGTTAGTTTTAAGTTTAATATTAGCATTCATTCTTTCTTAGTTGTCTTTGGTTAGGACAGGCCTTGAAGGTACTAGGTATATGAAGATTACTGAGAACTTTGTAAAATGTTTTTGCTTGTTGAATTTGTATAAGCATCTCTACACAAAGGCCCAAGTTTAGGCAATAAATAAAATGCACTAAAGGTTATAATGCAATGAGGCAAATTTGACCTCATAGATATCACTAAGACTTAGGAGGACACAACTCATGAGTAGACCATGGCTGTGTAGAGATGGGTTAGCACTGTATAGTATTAAGACATACTCATGATGAAATCCAGGAAGCAGCAAAGGAAGGCATGCCAGATGGTATTTGGGTAAAAATCAAAGGAGTGAGAAACAGAATTGGTTTTGTCACTGAAGTGCGTTTTAGACTATCTAGACAGAAAGAAGATATGGATGAAGAGTCTGACAAATATATTGCAAGAATGGCAAAGAAGCATCATATGGTAGTGAGGGGAGACTTATCAAAACATATGCTGGTGTTCTCTATCTGCCAAAAAGCAGAATGACTAAAAATTCTTGACTTGCCTTAGTATAATTTTATTCTGGATCTGATTCTTACTAACTGGTTATTGGGGTAGAAATTATGGAATTCCTTGTGGGAAGTAAGAATCTGTGATAGAGCAGGAAAGCATAGTCTGACATGCACCCATGATTTTGAGAAAACAGATCTCAAAGGGCTCAGAGGAAAGATGACTAGAATCTTATTAACTAAAATGGCTCAGGGGAAGTCAGGTCAGAAGGCATGAGAGATGCTCAAGAATAAAATTAAGTTCTTTATTTTTAAAGAAAGAGTTGACAGCAAAGAGAGGAAAAAGTACAAGAGGACAGGATGGGGGGAAATGCAATTAACGATAAAATTTGTGAATGTGAATCAGATGAATTCACCAATAAAACAGAAGAGGATAGCATAAATGGACAAGAAAGCAGAAGATGAGAATATGCTGTTTGCAAGAAACACATTTGAACCAAAAAGATTCACATAGGTTTTGCTGGAGGAAAACTTATTATGCTTAAACTGAACTCTAGAAAGTAGGAAGGGCAGTCTTAGCTTCAGATGGGCTACAGTAAACATAAAATTATAAAAAGAGATAAGCAAGGAAATTATATGATGCTTAAAGGCAGCATAGGTAAAAATTACTATCAGTATACCTTATAGCACAGTATAGAAATACTTAAAAGAAAATTCATTGAATTGAAAAGAGAAATAGTAAAAGTATAAAGTAGGCATAAAATGGCAACAGTCAATGGGAGGGGTTGTAGAAGAATAGAGATGCGAATACATTATTAGTGGAACTGAGAAAGAGTACATTTTGGAAAGAATTTGGCATTATGTAAAAAAAAAACTAATAAAATAGATAAATGGGTCAGCTAACCTACTTTTTAAAAAGGAAAATCATGCAAAAATGAAAAAAAATAATTTACAAAAATTGAAGAGGAAGTAAAGGAAATTATCAGAAATTATTTTGCCCAATTATATGCTAACAAAATTGACAACTTAGAGCAAATCGATGAATGCTTTTGAAAATACCCATATTAACAACATAAGAAAAACCAAATAACCCAATACCATAAAAAAAGAAATCGAACACGCCATAAATGAACTCCCAAAGAAAACAACTCTAAGACCCAATGGAATCACAAGTGAACAGTATCAAACATTCAAAGTAAAATTAATTCTAATACTACGTAAACTGCATACAATAATAAGAAAAAAAGACCTTTCCAATCTCTGTGACACAAATATTGTCCTGATACCTAAAGAGAAAAAGCAGAAAAAGGAAATAGGAAGCCAATATACATAATGAACACTGATGAAAAATGTAAATAAAATATTAATAAGCAGACTACAAAATATAAAGATTACATACTATGACCAGATTTAGTATATACCAGGATTGCAAACCTTGGTTCAATAAAAGTAAAGACTACAAAAATAATATACTCATATCACATCATATCATATATCATAATATAAATATCACATGAGTATGGATCCAGAAAATGTTTTTGACAAAATTCAACAGTCATTTCTATTAAAAACTCTAGAAAGCATAAGAATAAAATATAGTAAATAGTATTTGTCTAAATACAAGAGCAAACATTATATACAATGGAATAAAATTAGAGGCCTTTCCATTAAGATCAAGGATTTAAAAAAAAGGATGCCAACTATCATTACTATTTAACACAGTGCTAAAATTGCAAGCTGTAGCCATGGGAAAAACAAAATAGATAAGATAGAGAGAGTTTTTCATATGATATGATGAGAGGATACTAAAGAGTCAATTAAAAACTAATAAAAATAATAACTTCACCAAAATTTCAGGGCACAAGATAAATCCATACAAATCATCAGTATTTTTATATATAACCCACAGAAACCACGAAGAACTAAAAAGGTAAAATACATTTAAAATAACTACAGAATCTATAAAATATTTGGTAGTGTATCTATATGAACCTAATTATAAAGCACTCTTTGCAGAAATAAAGACAGACATAAATAATTGGAGACACATTAATTGTTCATGGTTAGGTTGAGTCAATATACAAAAAAGTAACAAAATAAACTAAATTAATTTACTTATGGAGTACTGTATGCAATTCCCCCAAAATAATATTTTATAGAGTTATGAAAAATAGTAAGAAAATGCATCTAGAGGAACAAAAGTTAAGAATCTCAAGGTTATTAATGAAAAAAGAAATAGGGTTTAGTTGTAATAGATATCAAACTGTACTAATCAGCAATCATTAAAATTATTTTGTACTAAATTTAAAAAAAGAGAGGTTGAACAGTAATAGAGTCTAAGGATAGAGATAAGATAGCAGAGGCATGGATTTGCCTGAGCTCTCCAAAATTAACCTCCAAACAACTTTAAAATAAAACTTCAAAACTAATTCTGGAGTGGCAGAACCAACAAAAATGACAGGGGGAAACAATTTCCCAGCCCAAGACAATTTAGTAGGTTGGCAAGAAACATCTGTCTCATCAGGGTGAGAGTAGGGCACTGCCCAGCACAGGGTTTGTCCTAACTAGCCATCAGCAGGCCTTGGGTGTCACTAAATTGGCAGTGGTGGGCTCAACAACCAGTCAAAAGATTACAGGGGACCATTTGCTGGCACTGGGTGCAGGACACTATTGCATTGCCCATATGTAGTTCTGGGTTGTAGTCCTAGGGTGAGGAGGAACAGTAACACACTAGAGCACATGACAATAGGGGAATAGGGAACTTGGTCACAGTTCTAGGGTGGAAAAGAGTACTTGTGGTAGCTCATAGGCCAGGGGAACACTAACCACATCACTCCTTAGATCATACCACTGTGGAAGAACTGAAAACTTACAGACTCCCAGAACTAGCTTTGAAAATAGAAGCAGGAAAACCTGATGCTTGAGACAGTGCCCCCTCCACCTTGGGAGTAGAGCCCAACTTTAACTTAAAGTTATATCAAGAAATAGGCTGGGAAAAGGAGCAAACAACAGAAAATGAAACTGACCATAGAAAGCTACTATAGTGACAGGAAAGATTGAAATATAAACTCAAAAG
The DNA here is from genome assembly GCA_028646595.1 of Phalanger gymnotis. Lineage (NCBI taxonomy): Eukaryota > Metazoa > Chordata > Mammalia > Diprotodontia > Phalangeridae > Phalanger > Phalanger gymnotis. The sequence goes on from CM053623.1 coordinate 303,147,626, forward strand.
AAGACAACAAAGTCAAAACAGCTATATCCCAAGCCTCAAAGAAAAATGTGAATTTGGTATCAGGCTCAGAAAAAGAATTCCTGGAAGAGTTCAAAAAGAATTTTTAAAATCAAATAAGAGAGGTAGAGAAAAAATTGGGAAAAGAAATGAGAGTGACGCAAGAAAGTAATGAAAAAAGAATCGACAGCTTCGAAAGGGAGGCACACATACACACACACACACGCGCACACACAAATACTGAAGAAAATAACACTTTAAAATAGAATAGGCCAAATTATAAAAGAGGCAATCCACTAAAGAGAAGAATTCCTTAAAAAGCAGTATTGGCCAAATGGGAAAAAGTGTACAAAACTGACTGAAAAAAAGAACTCCTTAAAAAATAGAATTGGTCAATGGAAAGGGAGGAACAAAAGCTCCGTGAAGAAAATAATTCCTTAACAATCAGAATTAGGCAAGGATTTGACTCTATGAGACATCAAGAAACAATAAAACAAAATCCAAAAAGTAGAAGAAAATGTGCAATATCTCATTGGATAAATACAACTCACTCAGAAACAGGTCCAGGAGAGATAATTTAAGAATTATTGGACTTCCTGAAAGCAATGTCAAAAAAAAAAGAGCCTAGACATCATCTTTCAAGAAATTATCAAGGAAAACTGCCCTGATATTCTAGAACTAGAATGTAAAATAGAAATGGGAAGAATCCACTAATGTTGTAAAAGAGATCCCAAAATGAAAACTCCTAGGAATATTATTGCCAAATCCCAGAGCTCTCAGTTCAAGGATAAAATATTACAAGCAGCCAGAAAGAAACAATTCAAATATTATGGAGCCATAGTCAGGACCAAATAACATTTAGGGCTTGGAATACAATATTCCAGAGAGCAAAGGAGCTAAGATTACAACCAAGAATCACCTACCCAATAAAACTGAGTCTAATCTTTCAAGAGTTAGGGAAATGATATTTAATGAAATAGAGAACTTTCAAGCATTCCTGATAAAAAGACCAGAGCTGAATAGAAAATTTCACTTTCAAAGACAAGACTCAAGGGAAGCACAAAAACGTAAACAGAAAAAAAATCATAAGGGTTTTAGTAAGGTTTACATTCCTACAAGGGAAGATGATACTTGAAACTCCTCAGAACTTTCTCCTTATTAAGGCAGTTAGAAGGAGACATAAAACATGGGTGTGAATCGACTATGATGGAATGATATGTAAAAAATAAAATAAAATTAAAAGGCGAGAAAGAAGGATGCACTGAGGGAAGGGGAAAGGAAGAAGTAGAATGGGGTAAATTATCTCACATAAAAGAAGTGCAAAAGAGCTTTTACAGTAGAGGAGAATATGGGGAGGAGTACCAAATAACATTAGAACCTTACTCTCATCAGAATTTGCTCAAAGAGGGAATGACACTCAGTTGGGTGTAGAAATCTATTTTACCCAACAGGGAAGAGGGGAAGGGGATAAGAAAAGAGGAAGGGGAACACTGATAGAAAGGAGGGTGGATTAGGGGAGGTAGTGGTGAAAAGGTAATACCTTTGAGGAGAGACAAAGGACAGACAAAGGAGAGACAGAGAGAGAGAGAGAGAGAGAGAGAGAGACAGACAGACAGACAGACAGACAGAGAGAGACAGAGACAGAGACAGAGAGAGAGAGATTAAATAGGATAAAGGAAAATACACAGTAATCATAACTGTGGAAAAAATTCATAGCAAATTTCTCAAATAAAGGCCTAATCTCTCAAATTTAGAGGCAAATGAGTCACATTTTAATCCACAATTAATAAATTGCCAAAGAATATGAAATCAAAGTTATTGATAGTAATATGAGAAAACTGCCCTAAATTACTATTGATTAGAAAAGGCAAATTAAAACAACTCTTAGGTATTACCCAACACCCATCAGATTGGCTAACATGACAGAAAAGAAAAATGAGAAATGTTGGAGGGGATGTGGGAAAATTGAGGCACAAATGCACTGTTGGTAGAGTTGTGAACTGATCCAAACATTCTGGAGAACAATTTGGAACTATGCCCAAACGGCTATAAAATCATGCATACCCTTTGATCCAGCAATACCACTACTAGGTCTGTATCCTAAAGATGTTAAAGAAAGGAAAAGGACTTATATGTATAAAATATTTATAGCAGTTCTTTTAGTGGTGCAAAGAATTCGAAATTGAGGGGATGCGCCCATCGGTTGGGGAATGGTTGAACAAGTTGTCATATGTGATTGTGAGGGAAAATTGTGCTATAAGAGACAATGAGCAGGATGATTTCAGAAAAAAAGAACTTGGAAAGGCCTACAGGAACTTATGCAAAGTGAAGTGAGCAGATCCAGGAGAATAGCAGATATAGTCCTAGCAAAATTATATGATAATTAACTATGAATGACTTAACTATTCTCAGCAATACAATAATCCAAGACAATTCGAAAGGACTTATGATGAGAAATGATATCTCCCTCCAGAGAAAGAACTGACGGAATCTGACTGTAGTTTGAAGCATACTTTAACATTATTTTTCTTGGTTATTGTTGTTGTTTTGTCTGTTTCCTTTCAAAACGTGACTAACATGAAAATATACTTTGCATGACTTCACATGTCTAACTTATATCAAATTGCTTGCCTCCTCAACCAGAGGAGATAGGAGGGAAAGAAAGAATTTGGAACCAAAATTTTTAAAAATGGATATTAAATTTGTTTACATGTAACTGGAAAAAAATTAAAATATTTTTTAAAAAAGTAAAAAGAATGGTTGATGAGTTGAACAACACACACTAGCAAACAAACACAGTTGCATAATATTTGGGTTAGCAAAAACTCAAAAAACCCAGTTACTGAGAAAATACTCACTATTAAAAAAAACTGCTATGAAAACTAGATAGCAATTTGGTAGAACCTGGGTTTAGACCAATACCTCACAACAGACGATCACATCAAACAAATTAGAAGAGCAAATAAGAAATTATGTTTTGGGGTGATGTCCCCATATGAAGAAAAATTCTAAACTAAACAAGTATAAGAATGATTAAACAAGATGAAATGTACAATATTGCTTGTATAAAATTTAAGAGTTTTTGCAGAAACAAATTTAAGGTAGTAAAAGTAAAAGCAAAACAGGTAATCACAACAGGTTCCTTCGAAAATATTGCCATTCTTCTTTCCCATCTTTTTTCTAAAATTTTGTTTTGTTAAAATACTGAACTTAAAGCAATCCTATTTCCATACATACAACACTACACAAAAAAGACCATATGTGAAAATAAACATAAATATCCATAAAAATTTTATAGTATATAGCTGATTTCAAAATTGTCCAGCTTTGCTTCCTTCTGAATACCCATCTGTTTCTTTCTGTTCATTTTTTTAAAAAATGTTCCAATGGCTGTCCTCTTTTTCATTGGCATCACTATTGCTAGCCTTCTACTTCCCCATGAGAAGCAAAGAGAACAAAAATTTAAAAAAAAACTTGTTTCAAATGCTTATGCTTATGTTATACTTACAAATAAGCAAATCAATCAAAACAAATCCACACAGTGTTCATCGTCCAAAACTTTATGACCCTTTCTACACTTTGAATCCACTGCCTCTCTCTAAAGAGGTGGGTAACATGCTTTCATCAAAGTTGTTTATCTGTATGTGGATGTGCTAGTATAAATCATTTTCCTCATTTTGCTCACTTCACTCTGCATCAGTACATAATAGCTAGGATTCTCTGAAATCACCTCTTTTGCACAATGATTTTCCATTATACTCATACGCTACAAATATTTCAGCCATTCCCCAAATGTCTTAAGAGGAAATTTAAGGCACCACCTTAAATTTTAGCTCCTTACTTTTCTTTTGTGTTTACCTTTTAATACTTCCTTTAGGATTGCAAAGTTTTGTTTGCTTATGGTTATTTCCTCCCTAGTATTATTCTTTCTTATGTGCAGCTATGTGGCTCAGTGGATAAAATGCTGGGCCTGGAGTCAGGAAGACTCAACTCCCTGAGTTCAAATCTAGCTTCATCCACTTACTAGCTGTGTGACCTTGGGCAAGTCACTTAAGCCTGTTCCCAAGACCATTTCGTATATATGTATGTGTGTATACATGCATATTTACACATATATACACATATATGATATATCTTAAATTTTCTTCTTTTTTCAATCTTTTGCTTTTGTTGTAATATTTCTTGTAGTCTCAATGGAATTATAAATTTCTGTCTGGTGTATTCTAGGTTTCAGGGAATTCATTACCTGGTTAAGGTTTTCTGCTTTCTTTTCTAAGATATCTATTCTCCTTCTAAATATTTTCTCCAGTGCTTTTATTTCAACTTTTGTATCTTGAATGGATGAATGGATGGATAAGATCATTTAAAATACTTCCACTGGGGATAGAAATAGAAAAGTAAGTGTCACGCTGTCAAGCAGCTCACATTCTAATGGGGGAATCAACACATATAAATGTTCTACTGGCAGCCAAACAGAAACACACTCAGTGCTCTTAACATTGTTTTCAATGACTAGGTTAAAGGTAGAGACAGCTGGTGTGCTTATTACATTTATAAAGATCACTTAGCTGAGAGGAAGAGCTAACAAGGGATGGCAATCTGGATCCAATAGGCTTTTCAAAACCTGGAAAACTGGGCTGTATCTAATAAAATGAGATAAATGTAAATATAAATGTAGTCTTACAACTGGATTAAAAAATATGTGTACACGGGGGGTGATTGGTTGTTGGCTGTTGTCTGTTCTCGAAGAGGACCAAAATGACATCACTACACTAGAGTCAAATTATAGTGTGCCCAGCTGTAGCTAATCATATCATTATGAGCTCAGAATGTTCTACCACAGGTTGGGCACAAATAGTCCATGTGAACATTTGGGGTGGATTCTTTAAATTTATCTCTTTCATGTTTCTTTTGAGCTATGTCGGTTCTGCTTTGCTCATAGAGCACAGCACCTTCTTTTTTGCAGGTATGCCATGCTGGGTGGTGCTGTGTCAGCATCTTCCATGTCATCTAATCCGTTCCCAAATTCTTCAGAGAGACCTGGAGAGTGTCCTTATGTGGTGCTGGTAGACTATCCAAATTTCATAGACTTACAACAATGAGGTCACCACAGTGGTTCTGTAGACCTTCAGTTTGGTTGTCAGTCTAATACCTCTTCTCTCCCACATTTTCCTTCCGAGACTCCCAAACACTGAGCTATCTCTTGCAATGCATGTGTCAACCTCATTATCAATGTGTACATCCCTGGAAAGTACACTACCGAGATAACTGAACTTATCCACAACATTCAAAACTTCTCCATTTGCTGTAACTGATGATTCCACATATTAATGGTGTGGTGCTGACTGATGGAGTACCTGTGTTTTCTTGGTGTTGATTGTTAGGCCAAAATTAGCACAAGAAGCAGAGAATCAATCTATACTTTGTTGCATCTCAGCTGCAGAGGCTGCATTGAGTGCACAATTACCTGCGAACAAAAATTCATAAACCAACTCTCCCTCCACTTTAGTCTTGGACAAGTCCTTTTCATATTAAATAATTTACCATCAGTGTAGTAGGTGACCTTAATGCTGTATTCATCCTCACTGAAGGCATCTGACAATATTGCTGAAAACATTATGCTAAAATGGAGCTAGCACACAGCCCTGCTTCACTCCACTGGTGACCAGGAAAGTGCATGAGCATTGTCTGTTATCCAGTACCCAAACTTCTCTGATGGGAATGGTTTGTAGCTAACTCGGAGGAAAAGGTGAGCCAACACATAGCTGGCAAAAGTTGAGCAGAAAAAGGAATGGGCAGCTTTCAGAGATTTGGGTATACAGCACTGCATTTACTCATCTGGATCAGAACACTCACAAACATCAAGACCAGTTTGACAAAAATGACAAGGAAATTCAGTAGCTACTAAATGAAAAACGAGAACTCTACTGGCTTTACCAGCAGTATGGTTCATTTGTCTCTAAGAAGGCAGTATTTAACTCCATCAAAAGTAAAGTACCAGTGAATCTTATAAAGATGCAGGATTCTTGGCTCAGTAAGAAGGTAGAAAAAATTCAGTTTTGTGCTGGTAGTAACAATCCAAAGCACTTTCATGATGTCTTCAAGGCTATTTATGGTTCGAAGACATATGGTATATCTCAACTGCTCAGGATTCACATATTGATTTGTGATAAGGACAGATGGGCTGAATACTTCCATAGCGTTCTCATCAGACCATCATTTATCAATGCTGAAGCCATTGTTTACCTCAAGTCGGAGTCAATCATTCTCTAACCAATTTCCAACTGAAGAAGAGGTTTTGAATGCTTGCTTCAGTTTCCTCATCTATAAAAAGACCTGGAGAAGGAAATGGGAAACAACTCCCTTATAAGATGAGTTAGAGAGCAGTTGTGCAGAAAAAGATCTGGGAATTTAAGGTGATGTCAAACTCAATCTGATTTAGCAGTATCATGTGACAGCCAAGGAAGTGAAAGCAATATTAGCATTACAAAATGAGCAACTTCCAGAAATAGGGAAGTAAATGCTTTCCTATGCTCTCATCATACCTCATCTATCTAGAGAGCACTGAGTTGGGTTCTGGGCATCTGAATTCAAGCAGGACCCTGATAAGCTGAAAAGTGCTGAGAGAAGGGCAACCAGAATGGTGAAGGACCTCGAGTCCATGTAACATGCAGATTATTTGCAAGAACTGGGCATGTTTAGGCTGGAGAAGGGAAGACTCAAGGGGGTAGTGATAACCGTCATAAAGGGTTGTGATGTGGAAGAGAAAAAGATCTGAAGCAAAAGTTACAAATAAGCCAATTTAGGGATAAGATTATTTCAGGTTCTCTTTCTCTGTCTCTATCTCTCTCTCCCTATCTCTTTCTTGTTGTGTCTCTGTCTCTGTTTGTCTCTTTCTCTCTGTATGTTTGTCTCTTTCTCTTTGTCTCTTTCTTTGTCTGTCTGTCTGTCTGTCTGTCTGTCTCTCTCTCTGTCTCTCAGATTAGCCAAGAAATAATAAAATTGTTTCTGTCAGGCTTGCACCTAAAAGATGAGAGTAGTTTTTTTTTCTTCCACAGGACATAGGTCAGTCCTATAAAAATAGTTTTAGGGAGTATAAGTACTCTGAATAACCTGAGTCTGAAAAGGGAAGCTATGGAAGATTTTTGTTTTGTTTTTTATTAAGCTATCCTGAGGGAAAGAGAAGGATCAATAACGGGCAGGAACCCAAGAAGTATTAGTGATGGAGAGATAATGACAAATGACAACAGAGAGGTCAAAACTGCCACTTCTTATGAAACGTATGTTTTCTGAAGTGGTAGCACACAACAATGGCTAAGTAGAAAAGACTGAGAACGTAAGTGAGGAGACTGGTAATAGAATACTTAGTTGTCCTTCATGAGTCCAACTCACCGGTCCCAGATGAACTAAAACCTCTGGTACTAAAAAAACTGGCAGATGTGACTGCTGAGCCGCTTTCAGTGATATTAGAAAGACTGTGAAAAAAAAAATTAAAATAGACTATGGACCTAGACGGCCACACGTGGACTTCAGGTTGCAGGTTCTGCACCCTTGGACTACATGGTAATACAATGAGATGAAATCAGTACTGGCTGAATGGCCAGACTTGAGCATTTGTTAATGACTCAATGTCAATTTGGAAAGCAGACTCAGGATCAGCACCCTAGGGATTTGTGCTTGGAGTTATTCTGCCTATTTTTTTTATCCCTAAATGACTTAGATTTTTAAAGCATAGATGGTAGGCTTGTTGAATTGTTTCCTTTTTTATGTATCTGTATCTCTAGCACACAGCACCATCCCCAGTGGGTATGGAATAAATGCTTATTAATTGACTGATTTAGTTATTTAATAGCAGTATTAGAACCAAGCTCCCTGGAAAATGAATCCAGTGTTTTTGATATTACACTATGATGCCTCTATTTTGGTTCCTAATGTGGTGACTCAGTGGATAGAGCTCTGGGACTGGAGCCAGGAGGACTTATCTTCCTGAATTCAAATCCAGCCTTAGACGCTTACTAGTTGTGTGACCCTGGGCGAGTCACTCAACCCTGTTTGCTTCAGTTTCTTCATCTGTAAAATGAGCTAGAGAAGGAAATGGCAAACCACTCCAGTATCTTTGCCAAGAAAACTCCCAGTGGAGTCATGAAGGGTCAGACAGGACTGAGAATGAGAAAACAACAACGCAGCAAAAATATTTAAGATGATAAAGAATAATAACTTCTTTTCTTGCTGGAATCACTTTGAAGGCATCTTTGTGATGCTGTGATGCAGCCCTTCTGTCTGGTAAAGGGGAATGAGGGGAGAATGGTGAAATATCAATGATCAGGAATTATATTAAAATCTACAAATTGGTAGGAATGATTACTTCTGCTCTACAGGTGTGTGTGTGGGGGGGAGACTGACAAGCATACCTTTGCTGGGTTGGTCACATGCAAACAATAGTAGGATGCCCCAAAGAGCAGTTGTTTGAGTGAGATGAAGTGGGCAGGATGACAGGCAAAGGGATTAGAAGAAACATGAAACTTTCACTGAAATTTATTTCCAAGCAATGCAGACTTACTAGCTGGGCAAATGTCAGTGGCCATAAAATGGACCTAAAGCTCAGTTGACTAATCTTGGGCAAATAGTAAGGCCCAGGGCCGGGAACCTGCAGCTTTGGGATGCATGAGGCCCTCTAGGTCCTCAAGTGTGGCCTTTTGACTGACTCCAAACCTCACAGAACAAATCCCCTTAATAAAAGCATTTGCTCTGTGAAGCTCAGATTCAGTCAAAGGGCTGCCCTTGAGGACAAGGGCCACATATGACCTCGAGGCCGCAGGTTCCCCACCCTGATAGACTATCCTTAAATATAAAAAACAGAATTGCAAAGAGTGGCAACTCCTTCAAATATCAACTCAAAAATGATAGAGAAAGCTTAAATTATAAATTGATCTTTCTAGCCACACATACCAAACACAAATAAAAATCACTATTAATAACATAATAGTTGAAAAATAACCAAGACTTGGTATATAAAACTAAAATAGTCCTTAGGGTAAAGGTGATACCTCTGAAAAACAAGCTAGAAAAATGGAAAAAAAGAGAATATTAATTAATTGAGTATACACTTAAAAAACCCTAGACAATCAATAAATTAAACCCAAAATAAACATGAAAGAAGAAATCTTTAAAAGTAGAATTGAAACATACACGATGAAAAACAAAAAGTACCACAGAAACATCAACAAAATCAAAGGTTAGTTTTTGAATAACAAAATCAACAAGCCTTTATTTAGCCAATCTGATTTTTAAGAAGAGAGGTAAATCAAATTACTAAAAGTAAAAAAAAAAAGTGAACAAGGTGAATTCACAATGAATGGAGAAGAAAGGAAAAGAATTTGCAGAAATTACTATACATATGCTATAAATATACGGATACATATACATATACTATATGCCAGCAAAACTTATTTTAAAAAAAAGAGATAATGGCCTAAAACAAAACAAAGGATTCAAATAAGCAAAATGGAGGGGGAGGGGGGGAGAAGGTCTTAAGCAATACAGTTTCAGAAACAGACATCGAACAATTTATAAATGAACTAGCAAAGTTGAGATTGTCTGTGCAGTTGATTCATCCAGATGGATTACCAGCGATTTTTTTTAAATAGTAAAAATGTCACTTCCCATTCCCATTGTCCTGTAGTGATGGCCTCTTTGGGTGAGTGGGGTGGGTGGGTGGGAGAACCCGTGATAACACAGATACTTCATCATGTAACCTTTTAGTACAGATTTATTTGACACTCAATGTGTGCTTCATGAACAGAGAGTATTAATATGCCCAACTCAATTTTGCAGGTACCAGAAGTCATCTAATATTATTAATACTGTACTTACAAATACATTAGTTAGTACTTTCCTCCAATCATATTCTAGTATACTTTCCCCTAGAGGGCCCTGGCATACCTCCAGTATCACCTCACAGCTTTAGAGCCTACTTCTCCCAAAATGACCTTGTGTTACAGTCTAATAATGGTTAGATACCTTAGTGTGTGTACATATATACATACATATGTGTGTATATATATATGAATGAAGATTTCATGATTCTCCCTCTTACCACCAAGCCCATAATGGTTTGCAGTGGAAGAAGAAAATTCAGTTCTTCCTTATTTCAAAAATAGTCATTCCATTGCATTGCATGAAGTTTATATCCCTATGTGTAAAGCGTAATGCTAGGTATTTGGGAGGCATGATACAGAGATTATATGAGTCACCATCTTTGAACTGAAAGAGTTTACCAGATGGTTGGGAGACTAATCCATTACCACCTCAGGCCAAGACAGCCAGAGGCATTGGGGGCCTACAGGGACAGGCCTAGAGCAGTGGTTGCTCGTGTCTAAGGGAAGATTTCCCAAAAACCCTTGTGAATACAGGGGCACGTAGGAAGGAAGACAATGCACTGTGATCACACAGCTGGGAAAGGGTATGGTGAGAAATGTGAGGCATCATGAAAGAGGAAGAATGTTTCTGAATGGAAAAACATGAAGTCAGCTTAGGTAAAAAGAGGGAAGAGCATGACAGGAAAATCAGTGATCCCAGAAGCCGTGTGTCTTCCATATAAAATCAAAAGTGATTAAGCACGGTTGTGCCTCTCTTGGTTCCCTTTCTAGCCTATGGTGGTCATTTTATCGTATGATATGTATGTTTATCAGTGCTTACCTTGATCATGGTTTGGGATCTGGTTGTTGGTGTCCCCACAGTGAGGTAACAACAGATCGAGCAAAGCAATGAGCATGGCTTTAAGATCAAATTCTGCCTAATATAGGACATAGCCTAGGTATGGGGAGGTGAGCAGATATCAGCTGAACTTGCTTCCAGTCCCTGTCCTTTAGGAACAGTGACAAAGGTTATTAGAGTATCAACTATATAGAGTATGAAGCATAAGGCACAGTTGCCTTGTGACTTACACTTAAGACATTTAATAATTACTTTAAATAAATTAAGTTGTGGGAAAGAAAGTAGAAATGAGTCATAAAGGTGTTTTGTAGAGCTTTTGAAAACATTTGAAACAGTTGAAAGTTGACTTTTCACCTCTATCATATATCATATTCATACACATACACACACAAAAGTATGAAATACCCACTGGTAAAAGGTACAATTCTAAATATTAGAGGATTTTATATAACAAGGAAAAGACATGATTATGATTCCAAGGCAAAAAATTTAGCAAATATTCTTTAATTCCTTTTTTTAATCAGGAGGTTATATAATTAAATTTTTATATCCTAATGTCAAAATAGGATGCAAGAAGCTTGACTCTTCTCCATTTAAGTTATTAGCCACCAAAAATTGGTGTTGGGGTGTGTGTGTGTGTGTGTGTGTGTGTGTGTGTGTGTGTGTGTGTGTGTGAGTGTGTGTGTGTGTATGTGAGAGAGAGAGAGAGAGAGAGAGAGAGAGAGAGAGAGAGAGAGAGAGAGAGAGAGAGAGATATTGAGAGTTGGGATACAGGAGAGACTGGCCCTATGATCTCACTGATACAGTGAACTCCCAGCAAGGAAAATCCCTCTAGCAGTATAGGTCAACAACTATACTGCCACTTCTACCCTTAGAGGCTGGCCATAATACTGAAGTTCAAATTATTGAAATCAGGGTATTGAAAGCAAAAGGATTAAACTACAGCTAGCCCTGCCCTGTCATGCTACAAGAATGAGACATCCTAGATCAGGAGTTCTTAATCTGGAGTTTGGGAACTTTTAAAAAAATATTTCAATAACTGTTTTTAAATATAATTGGTTTCCTCTGCATCCTCACATTATTTTATGGACTTAAAAAACATTATTCTGAGAAGAGGTCCATAGGTATCACCAGACTGCCAAAGGTGTTTATGACACAGAAGACTTAAGAACTCCTGTCTTAGATCCTCTAGAAAAAAAATAGATACTCAGCACAAATTAATAATATTTTATACTGTTATTTTTTAATCGAATTGTTCATATTACGTATCTAATTTACTACATAGACAACATTTTCTAATTTTACCTTTTTGTGGAGCTGGTGGAGCTTCCAGAAAGTTCTATGGTTTTTCTGAATCTATAGAGAACAAAATAAGACAACTCTGGTTGAGAGATCTGGAGATTTGAGGTCTTAAGTTCACAGAACAGGCCAAGCAGTATTAATCTTAACACTAGTTGATGACATCAAATTTGAATAAAAGCTATGAACTACAACAGTTTGCCATTTTTTAATGGGGACTTTTTGTTATAATGGAGTTTTCTATACTCACTCCTATAGGGAAACAAGCATTGATACTCAATTGTCTTTTAAAAGGACAGCCAGGCTAATGATATAGCCCATTCAGAAAGGTGAAATATTCCCCAAATTTAAACACCAGAGCCCTCTGAATTCCTCCAAAAGGCTAGGGAAATTCTAAGTGAAACACAATAAAAAATGAGGATTATTGTTTAAAATCCCACAAGCTGATAAAAAAAAATGATCAAATGTTAATATTTCACCAACATAGACATTTTGAGGAGAATAAATAATGGGAAAGACATCAAAAGCTATGTGGTTAGTATAACTGTAATAAAACAAACATTGTTACTGCAAACCACTATAAACAAGCAAAATTATATAGATATATATACACACATCTACACATATGTACATATGTGTGTATGTGTATGTGTAGATGTGTGTATATATATATATATGTATATGCAAAAATGCAAAGGGTGGAATGAATTTCACAAACTTTGAAAGACCTCTCTAGTTTTGATAAAAATATCCTAGGTCTTTTTAAACATTTGTATGAAGCAAATAAAAGTACGTTTCTACTATCCTAAAACAATAGTCCTTGTAGTTCAGTGTCAAACAGCAAAATATTCTGTTCAGCCTTTACTCAGACTATCTTTTTTTTTTTCTTTTTTTAAAGGCCAAGTACAAACAACTAAGACAGCCAAGAAAATTAAATTAAATGATTTTTTTTTCCATTTCATCGACATGCTGGTCTGTACATACTTAGAATAGTATTGGAGAATTTAGTGCAGCTGTTCATTATGTTAAGAATGAAAAGAAATCATTAAAGAAACTTCCAGGCACTTGACTTCGACACCAAAATAGAAACAAGTGGTACAGATCAGGGAGTTAATTCACATGCCAGTAAGGGCTTTCTGCCAAAATGTAACTTGCTTGGTAATGTGTTTCTCTAAAATGCAACTGACAACCTTCCAGTTTTGCACTCCTGGGTCTCCATGTTTATAATTCCAGTAGCTAGAATTTACAGAATTGCAATTTTGCTTTGAGAATGTTATTGGGCTCTTTTTATGCCTAATTTTCTGAATAGTTGCTTCTTCAACTTGAAGATTCTGCTAATTATTTCAAACACAAGGTGAAAATGTGGACCATATTTGATACCACTGTTAAATGAAAAAATAGCATCTCATGGTTTTGGAAGATGAGGGAGCTGCTTCTTTTATTTTCTCTTCAAGAACTACACATGCAAAACATTTGGGAAGCCAGCACAGCTGCAGGGCTTACCATTCCAGTACTGTCTACTCAGTATCCTTTCTAGCTTTTTATAGAATCAAGTTTAAAACACGTGAAATTTATTTCCTGAAATAATTCCAAAATACTTCCTTTAAAAGCAGTGTTTTAGAAATATTGTTCAAGGAATTCATGGATTAGCTATTTTCTTCAATTATCTTTATAGATTTCAGTATTGCCTTTTCTTCATATTCATCCCCATTTCTTTTTATCTGTTAGCAAAGAAGCTGACTAGAATAAACTTTCATAAATGCAAAATGATAAATGCAAAACTGACCTCTTAAACCAAAATATTTGCTAAACTTAATGACTTTATTATTACTTTAATGGATATTAAAGGATCTGTAATTTCACCAATAGGGATATACCTTCCCAGTAGTGCAAAGAGCAGCCCATTCATGCCCATTTGAGCTGTGTACATCTTGAACCTGACTTCCTATAAATCTCCAAAGGCAGAATGACCTCACATGCTGGATACTTTTCTCTATCTCTTGACATTTTATGGGTACCAATGTTACCCAACTGTTGGCCACTGCTTTCACTATATGACTGGCCCATTTCCTCTGGGATAGCTTACGTGCTGCATTGTGTGTGCACTTCATCACTGGTAATAGGCTATGGATTATTTATGCTCACTATGCACAACTCCATTGTCTTTGGGTGATCAGCAAGTTTGATAACTCGCAGATGATGGCGTTTTATGATTCACAGCCAGGCAGTATCACCACCATAAAACTACTGATGTAAAAAGATATTAAATTCAATTTAACAAATATTTATTAAGCAGCTACTTTGTACCAGGTACTGAGCTCAGCACCATGTATACAAAAACAAAAATAAAATAATCCGTGCCTTCAATTTTAAATTTTATTGAAAGAAAGCAGGAGATACATTGAAAATTAAATACAAAACATATACAAAGTAGTTTCCCAGGAAGTATATTAGCAGCAGAAGAAGGAAGGCAAGGGAGGCTTTAAGAGGCCACATCTGAGTGGAGCTTTGAAAGCTAAAGTATATAGTCAAGATGACTGAATAGCAGGGAGAAGTATATAGAACTCAACTCCTCCAACAAATTCCTCCACAAAGATCTAGAGAGCATACCAGACTAAGACCTAATCAGGAAATTCAAGAAAAAAACATCGTTGGGTTATTCTTCCAGTCTAAATCAGCATGGGGGGCAGACTGAAAAGAATGTGGACATTGGGGATGGGGTCTAGCCAGAAACATGCTGAACTTCCAATTTGGGGTTCTGTGAGATAGCCAAGACTGGGCAGAAACAAGAAGAGGTCCGAGACCAATACTGGGGCATATGAAGCCCTGAAGGATGTGAGATCAGGTGCTATTTGTCAGATTTCTATATCACTACCAAATTCTGGGTTACAGATACAAGCGCAACTGAGGAGACTTGCACAGAGGTGGCCTTTAAGGGTAAGGGGTAATGGCAACCTCCTTGACTGTCTACTGAGCTAGAAACATGTTCAGAAGCAAAGAGTAAGCTGGGTGGCTCTGATGTGTGGCACAGAGCAGGGTATCGGCTCCAGCCTCCTGCTCCATCTGAAGCCTGAAGACTAGGGCAGGATTCTCAGACCAAAGAGAAGCCTGCAGTTCTACTGCTCTAAACTACCAGAAACTCTTAGGTAGCTGAGGCAATGAGTCCAGAAACAATCTATTACAACTTCCAAACAGGGACAAATCTACTGGAGTATTGCTCAGGCCCAAGCCTTGATCAGGAACAAAGTTAGAAGGCTGAAAAAATTGAAGAAAATATAAGGTATTTCACAGCAATTGGAAAATAGATCAAGGAGGAGTAATTTAAGAATCACTGGATGACCTGAGTGCTTTGACCAAAAAAGAGCCAAGATAAAGTTCAAGAAATCTTAAAAGAAAACTCGTATCTCTCAGAATCAGAAGGCAAATTGGAAATTAGAAAAAAATCCTCCAATGAACCACTGCAAGAAAAGAAACCCCAAAATAAAAAGTCCCAGAATATTATGGTCAAAATCTAGTTCAAAGAAAAACATAATTGCAAGCAGCTAAAAAGAATTCATGCACCAAGAAGTCACAGTCAGGATCACACAAGATTCAACAACCACCACCATAAAAAAATGGAGAGGTTGAAACGTGACATCCCAGAAGGCAAAAGACAAAGGCATATATCAAAGAATAACTTAAGTAAAACAGTATAATCTTACATGGAGAGAAAACATACCTTTAATGAAAGAAAAGACTTCCAAGAAATCCTGATGAAAAAACAAGAGCTGGGTTGAAACTTTGAAATACAAATACAGGAGTCAAAAGAAGCACGAGTGCACGCATACAAATGCATGCACACACATGCGTGCACACACACCACATTAGTGAACAATCATAAGGGTCTAAGCAAGGTTAAACAGTTTGCATTCTAATATGGAGAAATGGTACTTGTAGTCCTTCAGAACTCTATAATCACAGGAGTCACAGAAGGAGTCTAATTGGACAGAGGAATTGGGAGTGGTTCTATTATATTTTGATGATCCTAAAAGAATGGGAAAAGGAGGAAAAGAGACATATGCTGAGAGATGAGTGGAAGAAGAGGAAGGATGGGAAAATTATCTCATATACTTGGGATGTGCAAATAGAAGTCTATACACACACACACAGGAGAAAGACTTGGGAGAGGAGTGGGCAAACATCACTTTCATCTGAATGGGTAAAAGGAGGGAGGAATACACATAAGCATAGTTAGATAGAGAAATATATTTCATTAAGCAGGAAAACAGGAGAGAAAGGAGAGAAGAAAAAGGAGTAAGAAAGAGAACCGAATGAGAAAGAGATTACTCTTAAACTATTACAAAAGGGAGGAGAGAAACAAAGAGAAGGACAAATATAAGAGAATAGGATGGAGGGAAATACACAATTAACAATCATAATTGTGAATGTAAATGGGATGAGCTCTCCCATAAAATGGAAGAGGATAAGCAGAATGAATTAGAAAGCAAAATCCAATAATATGCTATTTACAAGAAAAACATTTGAAACAGAAAGATGTATGTAGAGTTAAAATAAGGAGATGGAGCAAAATCTATTTTGCTTCAGATGAAGAAAAATGAAAAGGCAAGGCTGGCAATCACAACCTCAGAGAAAGCAATAGCAAAAGTAGGCCTAGTAAAAAGAGATAAAAAGTGAAACTGCATTTTGCTGAAAGCTAAAATAATGATTTTAAATCAATATTAAACACATAGACATTAAATGCTATATCATCTAAATACTTGAAAGAAAATTAAATTAGTTTCAGGAAGAAAAGTGTGAAACTATAGTGGAGAAATCATCATTTTATCTCCTCAGATCTAGATATCTAAATAAAACATTAAAAGATAAAGGATTGCAGAGTATTATAAAACTTACTTTTGATAGGCTTCTGGAGATTACTGAATAGGAATAAAGGAGTATACACATTACTCATCACTGTATAACACACCTACCTTCATACACACACACATACACACACACAAATGGCTGTAATATAGCATAAAAACCTTGAAAAGAAATGCAGAAAAGAAGAAATTTTAAGTATATCTTTTAGAGACTAGAATGCAATATATATATTCCAAAAAGGGCCTTCAAAGCAAAAATTAAAAATTAACTGGACACTAAATAACTTTAGAAAAGAATGCATGGGTTAAAGAACTAATAATAGAAGCAATCAATGATTTCATCATATATAATGACAATAATGAGACATTATATGAGTATAGGATCACAAGATTCAATACTGGAATGATCTTAGAGATCATCTAAATCATTCCTTTTTACAGATGAGTAAATCATGAATCTAAAGGTTAAAAAATTTGTGTAAGGCCATGAAAATATTAGATCTATTTCTGTTCTGATAGTACTAATGGGAAGAAATTGATTGCATTAGAAGTTTGGAAAGGAAAGAGATAATGCTAGAATAGTTTGTCTACCAACTTGTCTCATGTCTTCTAGGGCAAAACTTAACCAAAACTATGTCTACAACCCTTATTATTTTGAGTTCTTTTCAAAAATCACAGCTAGAATATTTGACTAAACATATCCTCTAATCAATACAGGATGGAGTTCTACTAAATGAAACGAGGAGGTCATCATTAGTTTATATTCATTTCAATGTAATTCAATCCAACAAACAAGCCTTAAACATCTACTATGAGGAAGGCACAAAGAGAAAACAAAAAATGAACCTACTCCTGGTTCTAGGGGAGATATATCTCATATTCTTGAGTAGAGAATCTAAAATAATGTACAATAGGGATAAATGTTAAGAATTATGGCTGGGGGGGGGGCGGGGCCAAGATGGTGGCTGCAAAGCAGGGACTAGCATGAGCTCCCTGCCAAGTCCCTCCAAAAACCTATAAAAATGGCTTTGAAGCAATTCTAGAACTGCAGAACCCACAGGGTAGCAGAGGGAAGCAGGGCTCTAGCCCAGGACAGCCTGCATAGTCTCTGGGTAAGGTCTATCCCGCATGGAGCTGGGAGCAGAAGGGAGCGGAGCTGAGCAGAGCAGAGCCCAGTGTAGGCAGCGCAGACCCACCAGACTGGGAGCCGGGCAGAGTGTGCCCTAGAGCCCTGAATCAGTGAGCTGCAGCAGTTACCACACTTCTCAACCCACAAACACCAAAGACAACAGAGTAGGTTAATGGGAAAAGCTGCTGGGGGCAGGGAGTTTGTCGTTTGGCCACCACCCCAGGGACAGCGGAGGTGGGACAGCTATAGAACTACAGCTGCAGTTGCTTCTGGCCCCAGGCCCACCTGGTAGGAGGAATTAAGTGGCAGATCAGAGCAGGAGTGAAGAGCCTGTGTAGTGGGAAGGCTGATCATATAAATCATATCAGGATCATATAAATATCTGAATGGTTCGAAATCATTGGGTATACAGAATTCTCCAAGCA
>CM053623.1:303166553-303195068 GCA_028646595.1 Phalanger gymnotis
TTGCATATAAGTGGCACTAAAAAGCAGTTCTGTAGGAACAGAAGAGAAGGCAGGTGAGGGGGAATGAGTGAATCTTGCCCTCATCAGATTTGACCTGAAGAGGGAATACCATACATACTCAGTTGGGTATCTTATCCCACAGGAAAGAAGGAGGAAGAAGATTAAAAAAAGGGGGGATGTTAGAAGGGAGGGCAGATGAGGGTGTAGGTAATCAAAAACAAACACTTTCGAAAAGGGACAGAGTCAAGGGAGAAAATTCAATAACGGAGGATAGGTTAGGAAGAAGCAAAATATAGTTAGTCTTTCACAACATGAGTATTGTGGAAGGGTTATACATAATGATACTCATGTGGCCCATGTTGAATTGCTGGACTTCTTAGGGAGGGTAGATGGGAAGGGAAGAGGGGAGAGAATTTGGAACTCAAAGTTTTAAAAAATAGATGTTCAAAAACAAAATCAAAACAATTTTGGCAGGCAACAAGAAAATAAGATAAACAGGCAATGGGGCATAGAAATTTATCTTGCTTTACAAGAAAGGAAGGGAAAAGGGGATGGGAGGGGAGTGGGGTGACAGATGGGAGGGCAGACTGGGGAACAGAGCACCCAGAATATATGCCATCTTGGAGTGGGGAGAGAGGGTAGAAATAGGGAGAAAATTTGCAATTCAAACTGCTGTGAGAATCAATGCTGAAAACTAAATATATTAAATAAAATTTATTAAAAAAATTACGCCTGAATTTAAAAGGAAAAATTTCACAAGTATAAGGTGGGACTAGTCAGTAATTTGAGTGAAAACGTTTGGAGGTGGAGGATTAGTGGCCAGTAAGCTCAATATGGTAGGCACTGGGAGCTCAATTATTAAGTAACGACATTTTTACCATCCTATTACCCTATTACCTTGCTATGGCTTTGAGAGATCTATGAATACTGTCAATCAAAACTATTTTTGTATTACCATCTATAAATACTTATGATAAAATTAACATTTCATTTAATCCACTAATAAAGTTTTTTAAAAGACTTAGAACTTTTGTACCAATCTTTCCAAAGGACTTTGAAGACTAAGCAGCCTTCCCAGAAGATAATTATTTATTACTACAACATAATGCAAAATGCAGAATTAGGCTTCCATTGGAATTAATCTTCTTCTACACCAAAGAACTACATTAATTACCTTATAAGAGATTAAGATAATAACATACAACAAGTCATCAATTTAAATTGGATACAGGTGGCCAGCCGGCAATGGTTACTGAACACTAAAGCCATGGTGAAAGAATTTCCAAGCTAACTAAATATCACATCTGGTTGAAGCATGTCTGTTCCTTTCTTTTTCTTTTTATTTAATAAATATTTCACGGGATGAAGGAATGTTAAAGCCAAATGCTCTAATACAGATGTAGAACATATGCATTTGTACTAGCTGGAATTGAGATTACAGATGCTCTATACACAGTTGAGGATGACAGTTTGAAATCTTCCATTTTAATTAACATATGATCCAAAGACACTATCTCATTGGGACTATTAGATTAAGCTAAGACATGTCTGCTTAAGTTAGCAATGTGAAAGGACCTAGAGGAGCCTAGATCTCCTATAAATATACTATCAAAGATCTAAAAAGTCACTGGGGAAAATAAAGGAGGCATGAGTAAAGTCCTCCATTCATTCAAAAATTGCACAAGATAACAGCAGAAAGCCTGTGATGAGAGCACTTGGTGAGAAAAGACAAGCCAGAGAAAAGTTACCCATTCATCACTTAACTGCCAAATCACATTGTTTTTTCTCAATCCTCTTCCTTATCTCTGCAGCCTGTGAATTGTCAACAACCAGGGCATACTAATAAATGCTTAACAACCAGCTCTCTGAAAAGTGGGGCATACTTTTATGTTTAATCTGCATTATTAACATTTTCTCTGTCACTTTCTTAAGTCTAAACAATCAATAAAACAATAAGTGAAGACTTTATTTGTGGCTTTTGCTGTTAGTGCTCACACTGAAATTTTAACAATTCCAAGACTGGTTTAGCACATCCTCATAAGCCTCTTTTTCTGGATACTCTCTCCTCATAAGTTTGTTGGTTTGGGGAGTTTTTTGATTTGGGGTTTTTGTGTTTTTTGTGACACTGCACTACCTGTCTGGCCACTCCTTCTCAGTGTTCTGTACAGGTTCTTCAATAAGATCACATTCATTAACAATGAATGTCCCCCAGGGCTCTGTCTTTTGACCTCTATGGCTTAGTGATCTCATCAATTTCCAGGTTATTGTTTCTGCGAAGATAATTTCCAGATATATACATATATCTGTGTATACACCCATACAATACATACATACACATATATATGGGAATTTATATTATACTACATCATATCACATATTTTATTATACTATATTACATGATACTAATATATTATACCATGCTATATTACATTGTATTGTATTACATTTTATATATTTCTGGGCTCTCTCCTAAGCTCTAGAGTAGCATGACCAAATACCTCTTAAATATTTCGAATTGGATGTTCCATAGGTATCTCAAACTCAACATGTGCAAAACTGAATTTATTATCTTTCCCCACTAAACCTTCTCTTCCTCTCCATTCTCCTAATACTGTGGAGGGCATTATCTTACTGTCAGAGGCTTACAGATCATGCTCAACTTCTCACTCATGTTTACCTCACATGTCCAATCTCTCATCAAATTGTATTGTTTATCACTTTGCAACATTTCTCACATCTGTCCCCTTCCCTCCATTCACATGGAACAGCCAAGTCTGTTCAGGCCCTGTTCACCTCTTGCCTGGACTACTGCAAAAACATCCTAGTTGGATTTTATGTCTCAAATGTCTCCCTACTCTCATGTATCCTCTATCCTGCTATCAAAGTGTTTTTTCCTAAAATACTGCTCTTACCATGCCATCCCTTACCCAATAAGCTCCACTGGCTCCCTATTACTTTCAAGATCAAATATAAAATCTTGTTAGGTATTTAAAGCTCTTCATAACCCAGCTCCTTCCTAATTCTCTACTCTTAGTGTGTTTTATTTCCCTCCATCCCACTCCCTTGACCCCTACACACAAACACACTCTACAATCCAGCTATACTGGCTTAGTTATTATTCCTTATACATAATATTTCAAAATGACCATGAAGCTAAACAGATAAACACAAAGCAGGGATTTTGAGATCGATAAACTATTAGCTAATTTGATTTTTAAAATAAGATAGAGAAGAAAGCCCTATTATCAAGGTCAAAAATAAGAAGAGGGAATTTGTAATAAATGCAGAAGAAATAAAATCATGACAAATTATAGTCTCCAGTTATGTATCCCCCTCAAGTAATAAATAAAAGGAATGTATTTTATACTTATAAAAATACAAAATATTCAAATTAACAAAAAATAATAAATCAAAACAACTTGATCTCATAAAGAGAAATTGAGCAAGTGATAAATGTTATCCCAAAGGAAAAAATTAATTTAGATACACTTAAAAGTAAATTCGATCAAATAGTCAAAGAACAAATGTACATAAACTATGTACATAAACTGTCCATCACCTCCACCAAAAAAAATTAAGAATACATTTTAAGAATCTCCTAAGAAGTAAATGATTAAAAAGCCACAGTATATACTAGTAGACACAAAAAAACCTTCAACAAAATCTAATGCTCATATGTGTTAAAAAAATTTTTAAAAGCTATAGAATATAAATACTGTATTATGGACAAAGTATTTTTTCAAAACCACTGGTTAGAATTATTTATAATGATATAATCTTTCTAAATAAGGTCAGTGATAAAGCACTGATTCCATTATTTGCATTATTATTTGATACAGTCATAGATATGCTAATTACAGCAGAGATAAGAAAAAGCTGAGGAAATAAGAAGAATAAAAATAAGAAAAAGAAGAGATACTGATTTACTTATAGAAGTCTAGCAATTTTTTAAAGGTAACTAAGAGCTTTATAAAATAGCAACAAACAAAAGAAATATTTTCAAAAATCAGTTTTTCTATATAATACATTGGTTGAAGAGAAAGGAAGAGAAATTCTATTAAAAATAACAATGAAATAGACAAAAACCTTGGAATTAGCTTTTTAAGACACATGTAGAATTTATACAAATACAAGTATGAAACAATTTTTTTGTGAATTTTGCTCTATGATAATCAAATTAGCAAAAAAGGATAGTTTTATAGAATTAGGAAAAAATAACAAAATCCATTTGGAAGAATAAAAGTCTGAGTATATCAAGAGATATAATGAAAAAAAAGTAGAGAGCAGGTCTGCTGTGCTGCAACTAGATCTCAAACAATATCATAAAATATTAACTATCAAAGTCAATTTGGTACAGAATAGAAATAAGAAAAGAACATTTGAAAGTCAAGCAGTCGACGAGCATTTATTAAGTACTTTGTATATTCCAGGAACTTTGGTAAAAAGATATAAAATCCTCTGTTTAGCATTCAAAGCCCTTCAAAACATAGCCGCCATACCTTTCTAGTATTTATACTCTATCACGTACTCTTTCCTTGCTCTTCTTGGAAGAAGACACTCATTTGCAGGCATTTTTGCTGGCTGTCCCTGAGTCATGAAATTTCCTCCCTCCTTACCTCCACCTCCTGGCTTCCTTCAAGTCCCAGCTAAAATCTCACTGGTCTTCAACTGGAAGCCTTTCCCTATTCCCTCTGAATCCTAGTTCCTTCTTTCTGTTGATTATTTCTTTTTACTCTGTATATAGTTTGTACATTGTCGTTTCTACATTCTCTTTGCCATTATATGTTGAGCTCCTTGAGGGTAGGGAATGTCCTCTGCTTTTATTTATATTTCCAGTGCTTAGCATAGTGCCTAGCACACAGTAGGCACTTAATAAATCTTTATTGACTAATTATGGTATATCTATGAAATTAATGGATGATTATAGTACTTTAAGAAACAGGAAATGGAAATCATCAATCATCATCATTTCCCATTTATATAGCACTTACTTCCCCTGTGAGTTATTTATTATTTTCCTAAAGATTCACTGTTACAGAATTTGAGAAATGGAAGGGATCTCATCAGCCATCTAACCTTAAACCATTCACAAAAAGAATCATTATAAAATATCCACTTGTCCAGTCTTTGCTTTTAGACCTCCAAGAAGGCGAAACTCACAAGCTCTTCAGGCAGCCTCGTCCACTTTCTGGCCAGCTCTAATTGTTAGGAAGTTTCTCCAGACATTAAGCCCAAATTGGCCTCTAGGGTCAAACAAAATACTTGAAGACAGCCATAAGTCATTCAGTCAAAGCTAGGCCTGGCTGCATTGCAAGAGGAATGAAACTACTCAAAAGTCTGGGAGTTGTATTTCTTCCCAGATTAGGAAGTGATGAAACTCTAGGGAACCATAGAAGAGTTTTCCCCTGCAGGGGCAGTTTTTAAATCTCTCCGGAATGGCACAGAGTTGGAAATGGAGAGAGAGAGAGAGAGAGAGAGAGAGAGAGAGAGAGAGAGAGAGAGAAAGAGAGAGAGAGAGACAGAGACAGAGATAGAGAGACAGACAGAGACAGAGAGACAGAGACAGAGATAGAGAGACAGAGAAAAAGAGAGAGAGAAGAGAATGAGAGAGAGGAGAATGAGAGAGAGAATGAGAGAGAGAAAGAGACAGAGAGAGAGAGAGAGAGAGACAGACAGACACAGAGAGAGAGACAGAGAGACAGAGAGAGAGACAGAGAGAGGTTGAGAACAGAAGATGAGAGCATGGATGGTGGCAGCCTCACTGGCAAACTGAGGATTTTATCCAGTGGAGTAGCTGGAATCTTGTTCTTTCCTTAGGTAGCTGCTAAACTTGTAAAGAGAACCTGGAAGGCATGGAAATGGCTGCAGTGAAGCAGCTAGACTGATACGGAATTACTGATCTCACCCCTCCCCATTTGTTTTATTGCTGCCTATACACAGTTCATATAGTTTACTTTCTTTAATTTTTCTATATTTTCTTAATCATTATAGTTTAATGATCGCTCTAGATAAAGATCAATTTTATTGTGTGTTAATTTTTTTGCCTCAGAAACCTGGGGTGGGGGGCAGTTTAATAATGGCTGTAGCAGGTTCAGATGGATGGGAAACCCAACAGCTTATCTGACAGATCAGTGCATTTTAAAAATTTTATTAAAAATACATATTATTAAACTTTCTAACTTTGCAGTGAAAGGAAGTCATGTGTAACTGGGACATTTACCATAGACTAAAAGCTTCATGAGTGAATCTCATCTCCAAGCAGGCAGGTCACTCTATACCAGAGGCTTTGAGGTCTGTTCCATTGCACTCCCATGAGGTGAAAGAGGTGACAGAATCCAGCTTAGAATCCCTCACATGCTCCAGTCCCTTCAAGATCCTATTACATCTCATCCTAAATCTCCTGGAAGCAAGCTCCTCAGCCTTTCCATGTAGGGAGGCACCATGAAAGATTTTATTTTTCTACATGAATCAGATCTTTGCTCTACAAATATGAAAAAGACAATGTCCTAACGACATGCCCTTGGTAAAGGGTATGAGATAAATATGGAAAAAATATGAAGAATGACATGAGAATAATGTGAGTTGTAATGATAAATGCTAAAGGCAAAATGTTTTTAAGTGCATGTGATTTATTCCCAAAACACTGTTGTAGAGCCATTTCCACTTATGCTATATTTATTCATCTTCAACCATGAAACAAGCATTTTCTTACTTGTTTGCACTGTGAATTCATTATAATTTCCAGACATAACTACAGGACCTCACATTCTATCATGATGGTGTGGCAACATCAAAGAGCCTGATTCTATATTGGAACTGCTCATTACAACATGGCCATGGCCAACTAAAACCATATTTAAGCAAATATATTAAGTAGCATATGCTACAACAGCCTAAAAATCATGCATGCATATGCCCCAAAATAACATAACTACATATACATGGGTATAAGACTGAGAAAGCCCACACCATGTGCATGGATGGAAGGATATGGCATATTTCATTAAAGAAGGCATGGTAGCATACAGCCAAAGTCAATGTGCACTAGAAATGCGGTTTCTAGCTGTAATTGTACTACTAACTTTGAGCACTTTGCAAGATGAGATAGATGATGAGAACAGCTCTAGATATCCTTTCAGTTAAAAAAAAATTCTATGACTCACCCCAACCCCTCTTCCTGATGACCATAAACCTCTGCTAGTGAAGGCAGGGCCTCTCTGGCCCACTTAACAAAAGCACCCCCACTAACACTGAAACACACACACACACACACACACACACACACACACACACACACACACACACACACGGTAGCGTTTTTCCAGGTAATGATAGCTAAATGGGACAGAGAGGTTTGATGGATTGTTACACGTATTAAGAGGCCTTAAGTTGTGCTTCCTCTAATAACTACAAATTCACAGATGATTAGGGAAAAAGGAAAAGAACCTTTATGTTTTAAAATATTTATAACGGCTCTCTTTGTGAGCAAAGAACTGGAAATTGAGGAGATTCCCATCAGTTGGAGAATGGTTGAACAAGCTGCAATATATGAATGTCATATTGTGCTATAAGAAATAATTTCAATGATGTTAGGAAAGCTTGCTAAGATTTGCATGAAATAATGAAGATCAAATGAGCATTTTTCTTCATATGTCCTTTACAGTTAATTGCTATTTGCATCCAAAGAAATAACTGATAAACAGAAGTATGTATAGAATAATTTTACATATATGTGTATCTACACACACACATAACCATATAATGAATAAGTACTTAATACTAATAATGAATAAGTACTTAATACTAATGGTAGTACTTAATACAAATAATGAATAAGTACTTAATACTAATGGTAGCCATCTCTAGGGGGGAAGGCAGGAAAAGAAGAAATAAAAGAAATTCATGTGATAATTTTGTTGTATATTTGAAAAGAAAACCAAGTTGTGCTTAGTAGATTTGCAGTTTCATGTACAAAATCATCTTTTTTATCATACTATGCATATGTAAGGAGGATTTTGTTATCCTTTTTAGAGCTCAGTTTCTCAGGATCTAAGGCCATGGCAATGTCTAGTTTCCAGATAATAACTCCCAGAATAGCCCCAAGGATCCTAGATAGTAATTCCTAGAATCATAGTGATAGGCAGTCCTACTGAGGCAGCGCCATGAGATAGGGGGGTGACATAACTGATATTTACTACGTTTGTGCACAGTGACACTATTGCTAAAGTTAATCTGTAAGGCTATTGCTGGCAAGATGCCTTCTTTGTTTGTTGCTCTATAAAGTAAGTGGGCACTGGTCAGAGACGGGAGTAACCGTGGGTAATGAATAGAGGAATGCATGCACCTGCCTCAACCGGCCCCCATCGAGGCTTGAGGGGATTTAGAGGAGTGCATAAGATGTACATGTCTTGATTGACCCCATTGAGACATGGGGGTAGTTGCCCCTCCCACTTCTGACTGGCCCCTGTGAGACAGGTTGTTACAGAATGCTGTAGGAGCTGGTTCTCCTATTATCAGCAACCCTTCGAGAAGACTAGACTAGAATAAAGCTGATTATTAACCCCTCTGAAGGTGTCTGCCTGTCTGACCAGATCAAGAGTGAACCTGTTAAAGGCTGGAGTCTAAAAACTTCAGTGCCTCTTGTGTGTTATCTGTGAAATAGATGTTATGGGAATGCTTGTTTTATTCCATAAATATGTAATAATTTTTACCACAAAAATTTTCTCTAGAAACAAGATGTAAAGTTCCCTGAGACTGGCTAATGTTTGTTCTTTCTTCAACAAATAAAAGTAATATGTTATTCGTCCTTGTTTTTCCTTTAGTTTTACCAATAGAACCTGGTAAATTATAAAATATGACCTCTACATGAACTACAGTTATTGAACTAAAATTATTTTTTTAAAAGAGGTCACATACTTAATTATTCTATGTTTGCCATTCTTCTAAGTTGTCTGATAGACTTGTCCTTGTCACTTTTTCTGAAAAAATAAAAGGTCATCTTATCAATTGGTACTTATTATATCAATTTCACATTCTCATTTTTAGAATTTATGAGCAGCAAAGAGGATTCAGAAAGAGCAAGCTTTAACTAAGATGAAATGTAATAGGCTGGGAATTCCTCTTCAATTTTAACTTTAGACTGCATCCTTCTGCTGCATGACTGACCATTTTATCATTAACTTTACTAAACTTGTTGCTCAAAACAAAATGTTGAAAAGCCCATGCACCAAAGACAAATGATGCCATTATTTCTATCATGATGTGATCTGCCTTTTACTCCTCAAATAAAGGAAGATTCCCTAGAAAGAAAATGAATTTCTACTACTTCTACTTTTTAATGTATATTGTTATATCCATTACAGCTTCCTGAAAATGACATTTCCCCTACCATTTTTACTCTATTAAAATAAATTCGGAAGATGAATTTTCTTCTAGATAGATTTTCAAAATCCAGTATTTCCAAGAATGATTAGTTAATGAATAAAAATTAATGATGGAACCATTATTTTAGGTTAAACATAGATGACAATGGTCATCTTTGAAGATTTTTTGTGTAATTTCAAACATATTTTCTTTAAAATCCACCCTCACAGAGCTGTGAATTGATCTAACCATTCTGACAGGTAATTTATAGTCATGGTTTATTATGCTTTTTCTTCTACATACTTAAGTTCTTTGTATTGTATTTGGAAAGAGCTGAAGAATCAAATGTAAAATGAATACTAAGATCATGGGATTGGAATGATGGTGGAATAATTGTTCTCCACCAACCTCTCCAACCTTGTTGTTGTTCAGCTGTTTCAGTCATGTCTGATTCTTTGTGACCCCATTTGGAGTTTCCTTGGCAAAGATACTGAAGTGGTTTGCCATTTCCTTTTCCAGTTCATTTTACAGATGAGGACACTGAGGAAACCAGGGCAAAGTGATTTGCCCAGGGTCACACAACTAAGCTAGTAAGTGTCTGAGGCTATCTCTGAACTCACAAACAAGTTCTCCTAACTTCAGGCCCAGAACTCTATCCACTGAGTCACCTAGCTGCCTCTCAACATAAAAACCTTAAAAAAAAGATGATCCAATGAGAATAAAGAGTAAAAGTTGAAAGAGAAATACAAAAATAAGAGAAAGCAAAGATAATCTCAGCTTTTGAGCAGAGACAAAAGGAAAATAGAATAAAAATTCAAAGAGGACATCACACATTGAAAAATATTATGTATGAAGGAAAATAAAACATATATTTCCCCTCTGAAAATATTTCTGTACACTCCCTAAAGATAATGGAAAAATAGCAAAAGACTCCAAGATGGTTCAAAAGAAATAAAACATACAGAAGAAGATATCAGGAAAAAATAAGGTAGAAATCACAAGTTTGAAAGTAGAATTAAAGATAAACAACAGGAAACACAGAAATAGCTAAAGATAAGGATATAAAAAGAAAGGAAGAAAATTAGGAATTCCAAAGAAAGAAAGACTCTAAAAGGCTCACAGATGTGAAAATTAAGATATAGAAGTTGAAAAAAAAATTGAGTAGAAAAGCAAAAGGAAGTTAAAATAACAGTATATAAGTCAAAACAACTGTCCTTGAAGACAGGATATACAAAATTTTTAAAGATCAAAGGTTTCCCAAAAGAACACGAATTTTAAAAAAATACCATACTACAGGAAATAACATAAGAAAACTGTCCAAAATTTTTACAATGAAATAGTGATTTACTGAAAACACAGATCACTGGCGGAGAGAAATCTATCAAGAGAAAATGGTTAATCACAGAGCACTTCCTTGACAGCTACATGACGACAGAAACAATGACATTATTTGTTTTTAGTACATGGACTTTCCAACATTCCATATTGAGAGACAAACTCTAAGGTACAGTATATAATGGCTAAACTACACAATTTCATTAATAAGAGAAAAGACTTCAGCTATGGATGAATGACCAATGAAATAATGCAGATATATTCAACATCCTTAGAAGTCACAAAAGTGGAATGGGATATTTTAAAAAGCAATGGGACTCAAGTAACAGCCCAAACTAAAACATCCTACAAAGTTCAAACTTAATCATGAAGAACAAACAATAGTTCTTCAAAAAAGCAGAGGCATTTGTGGCATTCTCCCAAACACACACACACACACACACACACACACACACACACACACACACACACAGCATTCAACTGAGAAACATTCTAAATAAAAGAAATACAAGAAAGCTAAATAGTTTTTGCTCACTAATTATACTTCATCAACAGAATCAATTCACTAGTATTTATACTCTATAGTAAGAAAGGAAAGAAAAGAGATTGGACTGAGTGATAAAATAAAGCCCAAGATCATCAACAGGAAAAAAAAATATTATAGTTACTAGTGATTTAAGGTAATCTTAAAGAATCAGGAGAACAGAAGAAAGGAAGGCTGAATTATTATTACATCGACTAAATTCCATGCTCCTCTGAGCCAGGGATGCATGTATAGAGTACAAAGAAAGGATGATCTGATTTTAAAAGTGAAGAAAGATCATAATAAAGGCAAGTAGTAAGACCAAGACTTAGGATTCAGGTTGTAGAGGGATGATATTTCTAAGAGTAAAGAATAGCAGAAAAGGTCATTTCCAAAAGCAAACAGGCTCACCCTCTGCAGGTAGAAAATGCTGCACATGCTCTAAGAACTAGAAGGCAATGTACTTTGCCCTCTTCTTTGTTTCTATCCCCTCCTGGTCTGTACAGGATTCAGAACAGACCAGGAGGGGATAGAAATATGGAAGAGGGCAAAGCCAATTGCAAGTAAAGTAAAAATCTAGGGATTATTATTACATGATGATGATTGTGATGGTGACTGTGATGGTGGTGATGATGACGATGACAATGATAACAACCAGAGAAAGGGAAACCACACACCAGTCTAGACAGGAAAAGGGGAGAGAGATCAGGTAGGAATAGAATATTCATATGCCTCTGTAAGGACCCAACAGAGAATAGATAATATGAAGCCAGTTAGGGCAGTTTCATGATTTCCTCCAGCTCCTCCCAGGGGCATGTAAATAGGAGCAAATGAGGCAAATGGTGAGATTAATCCAGTGTCCGGATTTAGCAAGCAGTGATCAGCAACAAAAAAAAAAAACACACAACAGATCAAGTAATTTTATAGTAAAGGCTAGAGTAGAGTTGAACTGATTCTAAGAGGTTAAGACAGGAGGACCCTGCTTTCCCTACAGGAAGGCAGTAGTGATACAGGGAAAGGAATAGAGGGGTAGAAGGAAGAAAGGTCACAGTGAAGACAAAGAATGAGGGAAGCTAGAAAGATAAAAGGTTATGCTCAGATAAAGGAATTCTGGAGTTAGTGACCATGGAAATAGAGCCTTTGTGAGTGATGGCAAGCTCAAGGTATGACCATTCTTGTGTGTCACACACATACATTATGTATGACAAAATTACTATTGGCATATATAAATAAAAATATTTGAAGTGTAATAAGAGTGGAAGAGTTTGGTCATGGAATTATGATTAAGTCTAACCCTACTCTAGAGCCCTAAGCAGGGGTGGGAGGGTGATGCCCAAAGAGGTGTTGTATGATGATGAGAGCTGCATATAATATGGAGGAAGACTTCAGAAGGTGAGAGTCAAAGGGTGAATGTTTTAATGTCAGATTAAAAATCTCTTTAGATCCACAGACATGTGGAGAAACCAGTCCTCCACTCGAGCTCCTGACTTCCGGTGTCCACATCCCTAGTGATTACTAACAATGGGCCTTCCTGGTTAAACTATCCTTTGTTTGGTCTAGCTGAAATTTTGTCTCCCTCCCAAAGGGCTCATTTACCCCTATGTATTCTTTTGTTGGCTTCAATCTGTGTAACTTCCCAACTTCTTTTTAGTTTGCTTGGATAAACTGGCTTGTTCAAATTTAAGATTTCTGTCCTTGTGTGTGCACGTGTGTGTGTGTGTGCGTGTGTGCATGCGTGTATGTACCAAGTCTTTGGTAGGAGTGAGCTAAATTGGCAAAGAATAAGCTTAATGTTGCCTTCCCCTTTAGAGTGACCAGGTAACATGGGTTTTATTTTGAACCCCTAAAGAAGAGTAATGTATGTAACTCCAAGTTAGGGCATGTGAGGGACCATTAAATATCTATGTTGAAGTCCCTAGGATGAGGGCAGCAGTTGAGATAGAAAGACTGGATAAATTCCTTAAGAAATGAAGGAGAATATTCTGGAGGCAACCAGGATCTGGACTGGTGATACACATTTTCATATTGTGAGCCCTCAAAGAAGAGGTTGCTGAGTTGATGGTGGTAGAGGGTGAGTCTGAATATGGCAATGGTGAACAAAAAGTATCGTAATTCCCCTATCATGGCCAGTAATTGGTAGCTGGGGCCAGGAATGAGAGAAAGTGTAGCCAGTACAATAAATAATGTTGAGTGAAAGGAAGGGTGCCAGATCTCAATGATGACCAAATTATAGGAGGAACACAAAAGTGATTTATGATGAAGAGAAGTTTGTTAATTATAGAAGAGGCATTCCAGGGGACAAAGTGGAAGAGGTAAACATATTTGGAGTAGGACACTGGAGGAACGAGGTTGAGTTGGATAGGAGTAAGGAACTGCTTAGTTGCACATGGGGAACAGGATTTGTACATCAGCAGCCAGGGGTTCAGAATTTCTAGGATGGGGCAAATATGGGAGTTTGCTAACTGTGTGAGAGTGAGTCAAGACAAAGTATTAGTGTTTGGGGGAGATTAAACTGTTCTCAGTCTTCTGTGGTTCAACCTCATGGCAGGTGGGGATTTCTTGTGCTGTGAAGGCCCAGCTCACAGCAGGCAAGAGTAGAATGGAGATATGGAAACCCTAGGTGAAGGGAGGCCCTGGGTGGCAGGAAGTGAGAGATCTTATGCACAGAAGGCAGTCCTGTACTAACAGTCGTTCTGGAATAAGATCCCAGGACTCTCTGGCATGTAACTCTACACTGGAGACAGGCCCTACAGAATCTAGCAGGTGGCAGGTATCAATAATTCTACCCTGAGAGTTGAGATTTCCAAGTTAATTTGATTCACAATACCTTCTTCTAAGACATAATGGAACCTCAGTAAGAAACTCTGACACATTTTTAAGATTTGTTTGTTTAAGGTTCACAGAGAACTTAAGAGACTTAGTTGAGTTCATACAGTGAGGATGTGGCAAAATCAAAATCAAGACTAGCCCCCCCCTTCATTATTTTATATTGAGAAGGAAGAAAATTGGGAATATTTTAGTTTTACTCCAGATGACAAACCTAAATAAACCATGCATACATTAGCTTGTGATTTCATTTAAAGAAATGCAGGAAAGATAACAAGCAGCCTAATTGTATCTCCTTATATTTGAAATGTGTGTGTGTGTGTGGGGGGGGGAGCTTATGACATAATTCATAAAATTTATCCTTCAGAACACCATGACCACTAAATGAAAAATCACTGTTAAAAATCCATTAAAATAATATTACTAGGGGAAAAAAAAGTCTAAAGTGAAAACACACTAGCAACTTTCTTATTTTAAAGTTAAAACATCCGGTCATTATGCAATTAGCATGCTCTTCATTTTAAGGAAGAAGCGGCAATAAGGCAAACGTTTATTCATCCTCCTCCTCAGAGCAGTTATAGGAAAAACAGAAATAGAAGGAGAAAAAATAATAAGCTTCCTAGGCATAGCAGACTGCATTACTTAATAAACGTTCATCAAATGAATGTTACCTTCATGTGCCTGTCCACTGGCTTTTTAATAGTTTTAATTTGACATAATGAAAATGTGAAACATATGAAGCTCATTAGAAATGTGTTCATTATTCTATATGATCTTAATTGGTTGGCCTATATAATAACCCGGGTCTTCAGAAGTTAAGAATCAGAGCAACAGCACTTGGCATTCCGTTGCCTACTTGGAGGAAGGCAGCTTGGGGAAGGGAAAACGCGTTCTATTTGGAGCCACATGACCTGAGTTCGAATCCAGACTGCCGCTTTTCCTGCCTATATTTCCTACTTTGGGCAAGTCATTTTTCCTCTCCCTCTTTCCCGGCCCTGAAGGTTCTAGCTCCAGAGCGAGCGGTTCAAGGAGCTGTCCAAAAGAGACAGCGGACATGAACCGGCTGTGATGCTCTCTCTACACCTCTCCCAAACCCAGCCCCCGGGTCAAGGTCACCGCCAAGGCTGGGGGCTCGCTCTTACTTCTTGGTCTTCTTGGTGTCTGAAGTCCTGGCCAGGCTGAGTAGGGGCCTCGTGCTGGGTGTGGGCGAGCGCCTGCGGCGACTCACGGTGAGAGAGGCTCCCCGACGGCGCCGGGGGCGCGGCCGCGGGGATGGCGAGCGCCGTTTGCTGGGGCGCGGGGAGCGGCGACGGGACGTCGGGGAGCCTCTCTTGGCCTTGGGAGGCGCGGACGGCACCTGCAGTAGGGCGCCGAAGCCCGAGGAGCAGCAGCTGGTGAGGTGGCGGGGCGAAGCCTTCTGCCGGTGGCCCCTGGAGTACGGAGACTCTGACAGTCTGCGCGGGGAGGTCGTGTGAGATAGTAGCTTCTTGCCGGCGGGGGACGGCGAGCGCCGCCTCTGGGGACCCTGCGGGGTGCGCCGCCGCCGAGTCAAGGGCGAATGTGGCCTGGGCCGCGGGGGCAGCGACGGCTGCAGCGACGGTGGCAGCGACGACGTCAGCGACTGTGGCAGCGACGGCAGCGGGCGGCGGCGCCTGGACAGGGCCGGGGGACTGTGGGGGCTGCGGCGGCGGCGGCGGCGGCGGCGGGGGGTCGGGCTCGGGGGCGGGGACAGGTGGAGTTCTCCCCAGCCTACATGGAGGGGGCACTTTTTGCTGGCCCGGTGGTGCTCCGTGGTGCTCTCGGGTGGTGGGGCTGCGCCGCGCTGCGCTCCGCTCCGTGGGGCCGGCCCGCTGTGGGCGTCGGGTGGTGGTGGTGGTGGTGGTGGTGCTGGTGGAGTAGGTGGTGGAGTCGGTGATGGTGGTGTACTCGACGACGCTGCCGGCGAGGGGCCGTTGCGCGCCTTGGAGCTTTGGGGATGCTCTCCTTCGGAGGGGGTTGGGAGTGGGGGGCACGAGCCATGTCGCCCTAGTCAGCGCGCAACCTTCAACCTGCCCTGACCTCGGCTCCAGGGCCCCCAGACTCGCTCCTGCACCCGAGGTTGTGCGTGAAGAAACTGAGGCAGCCGCTCCCCCGGGAGGGGCGGGGAAGGGCCAGTTGCTTTTGTTGTGGGCAGACAGGAGGGGATGGCCGGGCCCTGGCCGGAGAGAACTTGCCAGAAATGACCCAAGTCTAGCGATCGTTTAGGGGAGGAGGAGGGGGTCTCGCGGGGCTACGGCGGTTTGGTCCGATTTTCTTGGGGGACGCAGTGACCCAGGAGACATATATAAACCGCTCCCAGATAGAGACCGTGACGCGAAATGATATAAAGACCTGATGAGGTTGTCGGAGGTCACACAGACAGTAAGCATTGGATGCAGCATGTGAACCCAAGGCTTGTGACCCCAGAACCGTTGTTCTTCCCTTGGAACCGCTCTTGACTCGCCTTCAGTTTCTAATTGTAAACATCTCATGAATATTAACAAGGACGTCAACATTAAGGAAACCCATCGAAGTTTACAGTGAGATACAAGGAATTGAAGGGGAAAAAAATCATATTAAATGTACTCACGGATCTGTAGACTTTGGCCACATGGCAAGCGCCAATCCAACTCCCACCCACCCATATTTAAAAAATAAATTATATGGAATCATAGGGCTAAAAGCTACCTTACAAGTCATGACAGACTCATTTTACAGATGAGGAAACTAAGGCAAACAGTTAAGTGACTTGTCCAGGGACACGCAGCTAATAAGTAACTGAGGGCCGGATTTGAACTGATTTCTTCCTGACTCCAGACATTGAGCTGTATCTACTGTACCACCTAGCTGCCCTAGCAGGTTACGGGAAGCTGGAAATCCTTGAAGACTCTACAACAGACTATATAATAATACTTCACATTTATATAGCACTTTAAGGTTTGCAAAGCCTATGAGGGAGGTGTTGTTATTATCATCTCCCTTTGACAGATGAGGAAACTAAGGCAGATTAAATGACTTGCCCAGGGTCATGGCTGGTAAAGTCTGGAGGCAGGATCCACACTAGGGTCTTCCTGAGTCTAAGTCCAAAGACAGATGACAGATCTTTTAAGGTGTCTTACATACTGCTTGGTGGGAGGTGGGAAATAGACAAATGCAAGTAAATGTCAAGGGGATGAAGGAGAGAGTACTAATAGCAAGTGGGACCAGGAAAGGCTTTATTTAGAGCCAATTGTGAAATTTTCTTTCTTAAGCATTTACACTTTCAGAAGTTGGCAAATGCTGTTACAAATTGGGGCTTGATTTATTGTTTTGTTGGTTTTCTAGAGCCTTCATGGAGAAAATGTTAATGAAGATGAAACTTAAAAGTGTGTCCCAAGAACATTTCCCCACCCACCCAGGAGAACCAGTTGTGAAAATATTCTAGCAGCACATCCCCAGCAGCCTATGCAAAGGCAAAGAATGGGAAATAAAATGCTTGAGTTTTGGAAACAGGCCAATTTGTTTGTCTATTTATGGTCAGGATATCCCTTAAAATGGACAAAAACAAAGTCACTCCAATGTCACTGCCTACAGTAATGACGAAAGAACAAAGAGGAAAAGGTTTTTGTCTTAAACAGATCTGAGCACATGCATCCCTGAATCAGTAGTTTCCTTTTGCCTCCTGTATAGACTACTCTGTTTAGCTTTTAAAGCCCTACCCATCCTGGGACATCTGTCTTTCCAACCTCATTACACATTACTCAACTCCATGCCTAGAGTCCACTTCTTGCCTCCCTTCATAGAATACCTTCCTTTGAGATACAGCTCAAGCACCATCTTCTATATGAAGGCTTTCCTAATTCCCCTAATTTGCTAGTGCCTTCCATCCCAAACTACCTTTAATACACACACACACATACATATACATATGTATATACATATATTCATATGTTATATATACATATATACATATATGTACTTAATACATACAGCATATAGGGGTACATAACACATTTACATTAACTACATATATAGCTAATATAAATAATGCATAATATGCAGTTATCCAGCTATATGTGTGTGTATATGTATATACATAAATATACATATGATATTTCTATATGTACTTGTCCTTTCCCCACAATCCCCACAACAAAATGCAAACTTCTTCTGACAATGGATTGTTTCATTCTTTGTGCTTATATCCTACTGTACCCAACTCATAGTAGTAGCATGATAAATCTTTGTTCATTCCTTCATAGATCATGTTGTTAATGTACAGTCTTTGTACAGTTATGACAAGTTAACACATTATTGAAAGAACTGAACCACATGCAAAATGACAAAACAGTAGACTAATGTTTTTCATAGACATACCCTGCCCCAAAGTGAAATATATATCAAAATATTTATAACAGTATTTTTATGGTAGCAAAAAAAGAAAAAAGCAAAGTAATTTTTCATCAATTAGGGAATGCCCCCCAAAAACTTGGTTATTGAATATAATAGAATATTAATATGTTGTAAGAAATGGTGGATATGAGGAATTCAGAGGAATTTAGGAAGATTTGTATGAACTGATGCAGAATGAGCATTACTAAAAAAAAACCAAAACTGATATGTACAGTGACTACACCAATGTAAACGAAAAGACCACTAAAAAGAACTTGAATTCTGAGTAACTGAAATACAAGTGAAGGTCTTGGGGAGCAGATAATGAAATATATCTCTTCCCTCAAGGCAAAGAAATAAGGAACCACTGGGACCAAATAATGTATACATTATCAGGCACAGCATTGTATCAGATACTTTTGCTTTATTATTTTGTGATATGGTAGCATTCAATCTAGAAGGGAGAAATGGTAAATGACTTCTGAAGACAAAAGACATAAAACGTTTCAAAATTATGTTTTAGACAGGAAATGACTGGTTATAGACATTGGTCACTGAAGAATCAGCTTGTCTCTGTGTAGTTAGTTCAATGACCATTTCAAAGGAAATATATAGTTAGAAGAAAGCATAAAGATCATAGGATCATGGATTTTGATCTTGAAGGGATTTCAGAGGCCATCTAATGCAACTCTCATCATTTTATTGATAAGGTAATTTGATAAGGTAATTGAGGCCCAGATGGTAAGAAAGTTTTATAATGATAGAAGCTCAGTTTTATCTACTTAAAGAAGCTGTAAATTTAAAAAAAAATCTGAAACAAAAGATAAAAATGTTATTTTTAAAAGTAGTACCTGTTGATATGCCCTAATTTTGCAGGACAGGTCCCGTAGAGTACAGATACCCTTGGTTCAAGGTCCTAAGAGAGGCTTTATTCCCTTCCAGGGGTAGGGAACTGTAGCAACAATCTGCTGGCAGCTACTGTGGCTGTTTAAAACCAACAACCAGCACACAGAAGAGGGCTAACACAGGTTCTTTTGATCTGCTTCACTAAGGAAAGCAATGTTAAGGGGTTATCAATCTTACTTTAATCATATTCACACACACACATATACACTCACTTAGTTCAGGAGGAAAAGCCAGCACCCTGAAATTCAGAGCAAATACAAACAAATTACAAACAGAGACAATATAAACAGGCCAAATCACAATTCATAGTTACTAGGAAAGCATCAACATCCGGCTTGACAAGCCGGAAGCTCTTAAAATGGCTGCCCAAAATCCCTCACAACTCTTCCAGTGAATGAGAGCCCCAAAAGTCAAAGGCCAACCTTGGATTCGCACCTAATCAGCAAAAGGGTGTGGGCCTGGGGTTTAAGTACCTAGTTAGCAAAAGAGTGTGGGCCTGGGGCTTTGCTCCTAGTAAGGCTTAATCAAAGCCATTTGATTACATCAGCATTTCTAAAAGAGAAAACAGTAAAAAAAAAAAAAAGTCCCACCTTAATTACCAATACAGGAACCTTTGGCCTCCAAAAGGTGGCCCTCTAGGTCCTCAAGTGTGGCCTTTTGACCATAATTCACAAGTTCCTAAGGTAAAAACCTATGAGTTGACCTCGGCCAGAGGAAATAATTAGTCTAAATGGAAAGCGTTGAGAGAAATAGTTTAGTAAGTAAGCAACAAAACATTCCCTGCTAAACCTGGGGAGCACTTTGCCAGACATCCATGTGAGGCCCAGATGCAAGAAACCTGTGTGGTGAGGGTGTAAACATGGAGAGATTCACATTTATGGCCAGGGCATATGCATGGAGAACTAGCGCTTGTCTCTGATGTGGTCAGGCTATTGATGTCTTTCTAGTGATCTTGTCTTGCTCCCCCTACCTGGGCCTCTTTTCTGCTGGGTTTATTGTCTCCCTCCACTGCTACTTAGCTGTACACCACTGCTACTCAGCTGTACACCACTGCCAGATGCTGCCTATGGGCTTGGCTTGATGCTGCTTGACTGGATGAATAATCTTCCCTGCTGGACACATCTCTGTGGAGCTTCTCTCTGCTCCAGGCTCTGCCTCATTTGAAATCCTTTCCGCGTAAAGCTCTTGTAGAAGAGACAGGAACGCTTGTCTTGGATCAGCAAAAAGCCTTCTCTTGGCTTCTACCTTTTTCTCTTCTGGATCATAGTTAAACCCCAGCATTAATCTCTTTAAAACAAAAATCAGGACCCGCACAGCTGGATAATGACACCTTCAATTAGGCTTCATTTTTTTCTTGGTATGCTTTTTTTTCCTGGAACATGGGCTTGGTCCCCCTGTTACAGATTTCACTCTAATGGTCAACATTCCATATACCTCTTTAATCTCTGAAGTTGAGACTTTAAAATAGGTAATGGTTACCTGCTCAGTCAACTATTTGGCACAGTAGATTGATCACTGGGGCTGAAAACAGACCTGGGTTCAAATCCAGCTTCAGACACTGGGTTGAGGGAATTACTTAACGGCCTTCTGCCTCAGTGTCCCTATTTGTAAAATGCAGATAATAATAGCTCTTACTCCCCAAGGTTGTTTTGTACAGGTCAAATGAGATAATATTTGTAAAATTCTTTGCAAATCGGAAGGTATTATATAAACATTAACTATGATTATTAATGACCAAATATCTCTAGGATTTGAGTTCCACAATTTTTCAGTCTGATACTTTTTCTGTTTTCCCCTGTAAATGAATAGGAAGGATAAAAGGCATGAAGACAAAGTTAAATTCAAATTTACTGTCTCTCCTACCATTTAGCTGCATTCCTGTATATTCCACATAGGCATGCAGCTAACCAAAGCCTAATGGAGGCTTTGAGGCACACATTAACATCAAAAAATTACAGATTTACAACAGGATGACTAAACTCAGAAGCCACCTAAGCCAGCAAATAATCAATCCCTGTGTTAACAACAGTCAAAAGTCCCACTGATTTAGAGTTCAAACTCATTTTCAAAACATTACAAGGTAGGATGACTGCAGAGTATAAGCATAATTATCTCATAAATGATAGGCAAGGGAAATACATTTAAGAGGCAAGAGAAGTGAGTTTATAAAAAGCAAGCCTAAGGTTAAGTGATTCACAAAAGGTCACAGCTGATATATGCCAGAAGTAGGATTCTTCCTGGATCTTCCTAAGTTCAAGGCCACCGTGGTTCTCACAGTAGATCCTGAAAGCCCCAGAAGTGTTCAGAAGGTATGGAAAGTCAAAGATTTTCATAATGGTACTAAAACATTATTTGCCTATTAAAATGCCCATCCCTGTAAGGCTGTATTCATATATTTCAACCAAAACATTATATCACATGATTGAATGCAGCAACAGGTGTGAAAATGCATCTGTTTTCTATTAACCCACACATTAAAGGAATTTGCAAAAATATGTAAAAACAATGCCACTCTTCTCACTAATGTTTTTGTTTTGAGAAATAAAGTTGTTTTTAATGGCAGGGCCAAGGGAAGGACATGCCTGGGCTCTCCCATATTCCCCTCCAGACAATTTTAAATAACACTTCAAAATAAATTCTGGAGCAGCAGAAGCCCGAAAAGGATGGGGTGAAACAATTTTCCAGCCCAAGACAAATTAGAAGGTCAGCAGGAAAGGTCTGTTGCAATAGGGTGAGAGTGGAGTACACACAAGTGCAGACTAGACCAGTGCATACTGTGCCCCAGCAAACCCACAGCAGACTTTGGAGGTGACTGAATCAGCAGCAGAAAGAGCTTCCAGAGTTCTCAGTCTACAGATAGTAAGGAGATCAGACAACTAGTCAGAAGGTGATTACATGGGTGCTTTTGCTGGAATTGGGTGCAGGACTATGCTGCCCATATGTGGATCCAAGTTACAGCCTAGGTGGCAGTCCCAGTGATCTATCCACTGTGCTTGCTCAGTATGGCACACCAGAGCTTGTGGCCACAGGGCAACATGGAACCCTGGTCACAATTTCAGGGTAAAAAAGAGTATTTGTGGTTATTCAGAGACAAGAACACAGACCAGGAGAAGAGTGACCACATCTCTCCTTAGATTATACAATCTTAGAAGAATTAAAAACTTATGGACCCCCAGAACTAGCTCAGAAAGCAATAGTAGGAAAGGCCTGAAACTTGGGACAGTTGCCCTTCTCCTCTAGCAGCAAAGCCTCGCTTTAACATAGAGTTAAAAATCAAGAAAAAGGCTAGAAAAGGAAACGAACAACAAATAACTGACCATAGAAAGTTACTATGGTGACAAGGAAGATCAAAACACAAACTCACATGAAGATAACAAAGTCAAAACTACAACATCCATAGTCTAAAAGAAAAAAGATGAATTAGTCTCAGGCCCAAAATGAATTTTTGAGAGAGTTCAACATTAAAAAAAAATCAAATAACAGAGGCAGAGGAAAAATCAGGGAAAGAAATGAGAGTGATACAGGAAAATCGTGGAAAAAAAAGTCAATAACTTGGTTAAGGAGGCACAAAAAATACTGAAGAAAAGAAAACCCTAAAAAAAAACCAGAATAGGCCAAATGGTAAAAGAGGCACAAAAAGCCACTGAAGAGAAGAACTTAAAAAGCAGAATTGTCCAAATGGAAAAGGAGGTACAAAAGCTTGCTGAAGAAAATAATTCCTTAAAAATTAGAATTGGGCAAGCAGAAGCCAATGACTCCATGAGACATCAAGAAACAAACAAAATCAAAAGAATGAAAAGAAATAGAGAACAATGTGAAATATCTCATTGGAGAAACAACTGACCTGGAAGATAGATTGAGGAGAGATTAATTAAGATTACTTGACTACCTGAAACTATGATCACAAAAAGAGCCTGGACACCACCTTTCGAGAATTATCAAGGAAAGCTACCCTGATATTCTAGAAATTGGGGGCAAAATAGAAATGGGAAGAATCCTCTATTCACCTCCTGAAAGAGGTCTCAAAATGAAAATTCCCAGGGTTATTATAACCAAATTTCAGCTTCTTCCAGGTAGAGAAGAAAATACTGTAAGCAGCCAGAAAGAAATGATTCAAGTATCATGGCTCCATAGTTAAGATAACAGAAGATTTAGCAGTTTCTATATTAATGTATCAGAGGGTTTAGAATGTAGTATTCCAGGGGACAAAGGAGCTAGGATTCCAACCAAGAATTACCTAACCAACAAAACTGAGTATAATCCTTCAGAGGAAAAAATGGAGATATTCAATGAGATAGAGTACTTTCAAGCATTCCTGGTGAAAAGAGCAGAGCTGAATGGAATACCTGACTTTTAAACAGAAGATTCAAGGGAAGCATTAAAAGGGAAACAGGAAAGAGAAATCATAAGGGATTCAATAAAGTTAAATTATTTACATTCCTATATGGGAAGATACTTGTAACTCCCAAGACTTTCTCATTATTAGGGCAGTTAGAAGGAGTATAAATAGGCAGCAGACATATGTTTGAGTTGAACATGATGGAATGATATCTAAAATAATAAAATGAAAGGGTGAGAAAGAGGAATGCACTGGGACAAAGGGAAAGGGAGATGCAGAATGGAGTTAATTATACCACAAAAAAAAGTGTGAAAGAGCTTTTACAGTGGAAGGCAAGATTGAAGGTGGGGGTAGTGCTTGAACCTTATTTATCAGAATTGTCTCAAAGAGGGAAAAACACATGCTCAACTGGGTATGGAAATCTACCTTACCCTGTGGGGAAATAGGAAGGGAAAATGATAAGAGAAAGTGGGGAGAGCTGATAGAAAGGTGGACTAGTGAAGGGTAGTCAGAAGCAAAACACTTTTGAAGATGGACATGGGGAAGGGAGAGACAGAAAACGGGATTAATAGGAGAAAATAAGATGTAGGGAAAATACAGAGTAATCATAACTGTGAAAAAACAATTATAGCAAGTTTATCTGATAAAGGCCCCATTTCTCAAATATATATAGAATTGAGTCATATTTTTTTAAAAAAAATCAGAGACATTCCCCAATTGATAGTCAAATGATATGAAAAAGCAATTTTCAGATAACATAATCAAAGCTATCTATAATCATATAAAAATGGTCTAAATTACTATTGACTAGAGAAATATAAACTAAAACAACTCTGAGGCATCACCCCATACTTGTCAGGTTGGCTAATATGACAGGAAAGGAAAATGATAAATATTAGAGGGGATGTAGGAAAAGGCACTAATGCATTATTGGTGGAGTTGTAAACTGATTCAACCAATCTGGAGAACAATTTTGAACTATGCTCAAAGGGCTATAAAACCAGGCATACCCTTTGATCTAGCAATATCCCTACTGGGTCTGTATCCCAGAGATAAAAAAAGGAAAGGACTTATATGTACAAAAATTTTTATAGCATATCTTTTAGTGGTGGCAACAAATTGGAAATTGAAGCGATGCTCACCAATTGGGGAATGGCTAAACATGTTGTGATATATGATTGTGATGGAACACTATTGTATTATAAAAAAATGATAAGCAGAATGCTCTCAGAAAAACCTTGAAAAACTTACATGAAATGATGCAAGGCGAAATGAATAGAATCAGAACATTGTGCATAGTAACAGCAATATTGTACAACGATTGATTGTGAATGACTTAGCTACTCTTAACAATAAAATGATTCAAGACAATTCCGAAGGACTTAGGATAAAAATGCTTACACCTCCAGAGAAAGAACTGAGGGAGTCTGAATATAGATTGAAGCATACTTTTTTTAAAACTTTATTTTTGGGGGGATTTTTATTTTGGTCAGTGTTTTTTCACAATATGACTAAAACTGAAATATATTTTGCATGACTGCACATGCATAACCTACATCAAATTGCTTGCCTTCTCAGTGACTGAGGAGGGAAGGAACTGAGGAATTTCGAACTCAAAATTTTAAAGAACGAATGTTAAAAATTGTTTTTACATGTAATTGAGGGAAGTATTTTTAAAACAGTTGTTTTCTTAAAAATCTGTTATTTATATTAACTATTATCAACCTGTTTTTGTTTATTATTGTTATTTTTAATTAATAAATTTTAAAAATGTTATCAGTTTTCTTTTCTAATATGGTAAACATTGATAGATAGAATGCACAGAAACCAAAGTTTTTTGAAGTCCTCAATGATTTTTAAGACTATAAAGGTGTTTTGAGATCAAAAAGTTTAAGAACCTCTCTGAACTAGACCATGCTGTTGTTTTCATATGCTATTAAGACATTGATAACCACTAATCTGCTCTAGCTTATCCTGTGACACTTGAATAATTCTATTATTGGTGAAAAGGCCTATCAGCCTAACAAGATTTTAGGACTGACAACTCACATTTGTTCTAGATGAAAAATATTCTTATATCAGTAACAGTCAGGATGATAGGGTTTAACATTTAATTGTTCTAGA
This sequence comes from Phalanger gymnotis, assembly GCA_028646595.1. Lineage (NCBI taxonomy): Eukaryota > Metazoa > Chordata > Mammalia > Diprotodontia > Phalangeridae > Phalanger > Phalanger gymnotis. Next base: position 303,192,359 of record CM053623.1, read on the forward strand.
TCAATGCATTAATTTTCTCTCCTCGACTAGATCATAAGCTTAAGAACCATATCTAATACTTACGCTCACCACAGCTGTCATGAAGCAAGAAGAGTGTCCACAAAAAAATCCACTCATCTGACAGATATTTGTTGAGCCTCTGCTATATACAAAGCAGGGCATTAGTGCAATGTGGGATACAAAAATGATAAAAATAATAAACATATATGGTTACATTTTCTACCATTTAATGCAAGCAATAAATCACATTCGTTTTAGAAAAGAAGAGGTATTACAGCAATTGCTTATTTAAATGTCAGATTAGAAGTAAAGGGTACTTGATACACTCACTGGACCCCGAGCAGGTGACTGCCATCTTGTGGTAAAGTGATTTAGGGAGCTTAGAGTGTCTTCCTAATAGGCCTCAAAGTCTGTGGATTCAGACTGGGACTTATTCCCAGATATTTACCGTGGTAGTAAAATATTTGTAGGTAGGTTTCCCATTACAGGAGTAGCCATTCCTTTCATATTTTGTTTTCCAATCTTACATGTTCTGACAAGGAGAACATTACCATATGATTTTAAAAGCCACTTCAGTACATTACTCTTTATTTAAAAAAAAAATCCCACAAATACTATGTGAAGTAAAAACCAAGGTGACTAATGGAAACCAAAGCTTTAGCTAAGGAAAAGCACCTTAGTCATTTTTTTTTTTAAATTGCAATTTCCCAAAATTAAAAGAAAATAATTTTGATTATAGCAATGTCCAAAAGGGAAAAAGGCAGTTCCAAAAACAAGTGAAGTTTCCTTTACTGACAAGTCTTCAGGTGAAGGGAGCCCACTTATTGACTGCACTAGAGAAGATATTCCTGGGGTTTTTAAAGTGGACCAATCCCTTACAAATGTGATTTTGTTACATTGTTCACCACTGTTTTAAAGGACTCCTGTTCATTGAGGACATTAGTTTGGGTTTTCACTCTTTCAATTAATAAATCTTTCGTCAGTCTTATCTAAGAAAATGTATCTTCTCTTTTGAGCGAGACCATTTTCAATATCCACTTTAAACTCCATCACGGTTTTTCCAAACTTACACTTTTGATAAATTGTGAATGTTACATAGCTTTAAAAGTACACAAATCAAGTTGACTTAAGAGCTTTAAAAATTATATGACACACCGTGTTATTAAAGTTAACTGAATAAATAAAAGAAAAAGGTAATTTAAGGGGAGAAACCCCAGCACACTATATAGTCTTTTTTCATGAATTTGTAGTAGTTACTTTTTAACCTGAAGAGAGCCGTGCTACTTTATTAGCAAACAGATTCATGTAACTTGTGCTTAAAAATCTGATAGAATGGCTATGAATTGGGTTGATAAACACACCATAAAGTAGAGGAACCCCCAAAGTCAGTCTTGTTTGAAGTCATCAAATTGGTCTTTGATTTCCATATCTGGAAAACCACCATGATTCACTCTCAGATCTCCACACAAGAAACCAGGAAGCAGGAATACATACTAAAGAATTTATAGGGGGAAAACGGGTGATGCCTCCCATGGGGGAGGGAGCAGGCAAGATGTATATAATCATGTCTTTTGTTTTTGTTTTTTTTCCTTGTCCCTAGTGCAATTCCAGGGTCACACAATAGAAAAGCCAACCATGCAGAGTGAATATATATCAGAGGCCATACAAGACATTTACTGATGAGGCAAGCACACTCTGGCTGAGGCTGCTGCATTCATTCCTCTAGACAAATTTTGTTACTATTTTTTCTGGGTCTCACAATGCAGAAGGGGAGTGGAATGAACAGTGACAGTACTGAACATTGATGACAGCTAACAAAACTTTATTGCTACTTATAACAGAAGAGAGAAGAATAGACATCATAGGGAACAGAATTAGAGTACAGACTCCATTGGCCTTAGTCTTTAGGTAGCAAACAGTGGGGCAGATTTGAGTGCTTGTTCTCATTCTGGTTGAAGGCCCAAAGGCCCTTAAGCAAGGGTGTGTTGGAACCAGTACATCTTGATTGATGAGAGATGATTGGTAAATTTCAGGGTGACGATTTATACCTCAGAAATCAGTGAATGCTACAAATTACGACTTGATTTGTTTTGTTCACTATCTAGAGCAGAGAGGGGGAAGATTCGGCCCCAAGGACATTGGAATTTGTTCTGTGAAGGTTGGATTCAGTCAAAGGGCCACACCTGAAGACCTAGAAAGCCACATGTGGCCTCCACGCCAAGGTTCCCCACCACTGATCTAGAGTCAGCAAACTATGGCCCAAGGAACAAGTCCAGCCAGCTACCTGTTTTTTTCTATTTAACACTGTAAGATGATTCTTAGCTTGTAGAAATACAGAAACACGCTGTGGGCTGGATTTGTCACTCAGGCCATAGTCTTCTGACCCATGGTTTAAACTTAAGAAAGTGATGGAGAGGGGCAGAGCTAAGATGACAGCTGGAAAGCAGGGACTTGCTTAAGCTCCCCACCAGATCCCTCCAAACACCTATAAAATGGCTCTGAAAAAATTCCAGAGCTGCAAACACACAAAATAGCAGAGGAAAGTAGAGCTCCAGCCCAGGACAGCCTAGATGGTGTAGTAGGAAGGCCGAATTTATGATCTCAAATATAATCATGTATATGTTTGAATGGTCCGAAATCGCAAGGTATGAGAGATTCTCTAAGGAGAAAACAACAAGAAATTTATTTAGGCCCCGCCGCAGCAAAAACT
>CM053623.1:303195568-303243420 GCA_028646595.1 Phalanger gymnotis
ACACCCACACAGGTTTCACACCTGACAGGGCCCTGGGCCTGGGGCTTAGCACTTAACAGCTGAAAGTACTTCCACTCAAAAGAAACAAAAGCCATGCTAATGAGACAATTTTGCTTAACAACACAGATGGTCGCTGGGAAGGGTCTATTGCACAGAGCTAGGAGCGGAGCAGAGCAGAGGCCAGCGTGGGCTGTGCCAGGACCAACCAGACCGGGAGCTGGGTGGAACAGGCATAGTGCCCTGAATCAGTGATCTGTGGCAGTTACCAGACTTCTCAACCCACAAATGCCAAAGACAACAGAGCAGGTTAGTGGGAAAAGCTGCTGGGACAGAGGAAAGGAATTCGCAGTCAGCCACTGGAGGTGGTGCAGCTCTGAGCCTGCTTCCAGAGCTACAGATGCAGTTGCTTCCAGCCACAGGCCCAACTGGTAGGAGGAATTAAGCAGTGGATTAGAGCTTTGCCCTGCCTGGATCTGGGCCGCAATCCTAATTGGTGGTTCTTGGGGGAGAAGAAGCACTGGTGTGGTAGAGCTCACTGTGTAGAAGTAGCTCTGAAAATAGCAGCATAGCCCCTCAAGTTTGGGACAAAACACTCTCTACTCTACAAGCAGTTGTACCCTGACAAAAAGTTCAAGGGTCAAACAGTTAGCTGGGAACACAAACAGGCAGTGAAAACAGTCTCAGATTTAGACTCAGACTGTGGAATCTTTTTTTGGTGACAAAGAAGACCAAAACACTCAGCCAGAAGAAGTCAATAAAGTCAAAAAGCCTACATCAAAAACCTCCAAGAAAAATGTGAATTGGTCTCAGGCCATGGAAGAGCTCAAAAAGCATTTGGAAAAACAAGTTAGAGAAGTAGAGGAAAAATTGGGAACAGAAATGAGAATGATGCGAGAAAACCATGAAAAACAAATCAATGACTTGCTAAAGGAGACCCAAAAAATAATGAAGAAAACAGCACCTTAAAAAATAGACTAACTCAAATGGCAAAAGAGCTCCAAAAAGCCAATGAGGAGAAGAATACTTTGAAAGGCAGAATTATTCAAATGGAAAAGGAGATCCAAAAGACTACTGAATAAAGTAGTACCTTAAAAATTAGATTGGAGCAAGTGGAAGCTAGTGAATTTATGAGAAATCAAGATACTATAAAATAGAACCAAAGGAATGAAAAAATGTAAGACAATGTGAAATATCTCATTGGAGAAAAACACTGACCTGGAGAATAGATCCAGGAGAGATAATTTAAAAATTATTGGACTACCTGAAAGCCATGATCAAAATCAAGGAGAATTTCCCTGATATTCTAGAGCCAGAGGGCAAAATAGAAATTGAACGAATCCACCAATCACTTCCTGAGAAAGATTCCAAAAAGAAAACTCCTAGGAATATTGTGGCCAAATTCCAGAGCTCCCAGATCAAGGAGAAAATACTGCAAGCAGCCATAAAGAAACAATTTGAATATTGTGGAAACACAATTGGGATAACACAAGATCTAATAGCTTCTCCATTAAGGGACTGAAGGGCTTGGAATATATATGATATTCTGGAAGTCAATAGACCTAGGATTAAAACCAAGAATCACCTCCCCAGCAAAACTAAGTATAACACTCCAAGGCAAAATATGGATTTTCAGTTAAACAGAGCACTTTCAAACTTTCTCAGTGAAAAGTCCAGAGCTGAAAAGAAAATTTGACTGTCAAACACAAGAATCAAGAGAAGCATGAAAAGGTAAACAACAAAAAGAAATCACAAGGGACTTACTAAAATTGAACTGTTTTGTTTACATTCCTACATGGAAAGATGATGTGCATAATTCATGAGACCTCAGTATTAGGGTAGCTAAGGGGAATATACATATATATGTACATATATATATAATATGCACATATATATGTAATATGCATATTTATAATATGCACATATATATGTAATATGCATATATATAAAGAGACAGAGAGAGAGAGAGAGAGAGAGAAAAGAGGGCACAGGGTGAGTTGAATATGAAGCGATGATATCTAAAACAATAAAATCAAATTAAGGGATGAAAGAGGAATATATTGAGAGAGAGAGAAAGGGAGAGATACAATGGGGTAAATTTTCTCACATAAAAGTGGCAAGAAAAAGCAGTTAGTTGGAAGGGAAGAGGGGGCAGGTGAGGGGGAATGAGTGAATCTTGCTCTCATTGGATTTGACTTGAGGAAGGAATAACTTACACACTCAATTGGGCATCTTACCCCACAGGAAAGAAGGAGGAAGGTGATAAAAAAGGTGGAACTATAGAATGGAGGGCAGATGGGGGAGGAGGTAATCAAAATCAAATACTTTTGAAAAGGGACAGGGTCAAGGGAGAAAAGTGAATAAAGGGGGACAGGATGAGAGGAGTGAAATATAGTTAGTCTTTCACAACATGAGTATTGTGGAAGGGTTTTGCATAATGATACACATGTGGCCTATGTTGAATTGCTTGCCTTCTTAGGGAGGGTGGCTGGGGAGGGAATAGGGGAAAGAATTTGGAACTCGAAGTTTTAAAAGCAGATGCTCAAAAATTAAGTTGTTTTTGCATGCAACTGGGAAATAAGATATCCAGGCAATGGGGCATAGAAATCTATCTTGCCCTACAAGAAAGTAAACGAAAAGAGGATTGGGGGGGAGTGAGGTGACAGAAGGGAGGGCTGACTGGGGAACAGACAATCAGAATATATGCCATCTTGGAGCGGGGGGAAGGCTAGAAATGGGGAGAAAATTTGTAATTCCAAATCTCGTGGAAATCAATGTGAAAACTAAAAATATTAGATAAATAATGAAATAAAAAGAAAAAAGGAAAGTGGTGGAGAAAATATTAAAGCAGATTGAATATAAAAGTATGTCCTCCATTTTTAGAGAGCCAGTTACTTAACATTTACCGTCATACCACAGCCATCAGGGCTTAAACTTTATTATACAGACAGTTTTAGATAAAAAACAAAATGGCACTAAAAAGACAATGCTGCATCATCCACGGAAGAAGATAGTTGCATAATCTAGATCAGTCAAATAAGTATATTTTCTGAATTACACAATAAGTAAAGAAGGACTCAAGAAACTTAATTCTGTGCCATATAAGTGAAAATCTAGAAGTGGAGGAATAACAGTACATATAGCCCATTTCTGAATTTATTATCTAGTCTTAGTATACATGTATACTGGGGGACTGACATCATACCAGTCAAATTGGTTTTCAACATATCACTCTCTATAAAGTAACCCTTGGGCACTTCAATCTGAATGACACTCAATAAGGAAATTAATTTAGGTAGTATTGTAATTTTTATTATATTGACATGTTCTACCCATGAACAATTAGTGTTTACTTAATTATTTAGGTCTCTGTTAATATCTGTAGAAAGTGCTTTGTAGTTGTATTTATATAGTTCCTGAGTATGTCTTGGTAATTAGACTCTAAATATCATGTATGTCATGTAGTTATTTTGTAGTTATTGTAGTCTAATGGCGTCTATTTCTTTTTACTGAGTTTTTTTGGAGGTCAATATGTACAAATATTATATGTGATGCTTTATGATGGATTTATTTTATACCATGAAACTTTGCTGACACTGTTTACTTTTTTGGTCCATTCTAATGTTAGGGAGTTCAATTCCTTAGTGAGATTTGCCACCCTCTGCTCAAAAGTATTAATTCTTCTTGTCATTCTTTGTTCTCTAGATATTTTGCATCATTTATTTCATCTATTCCAGATATTTCTTTTTCTGTCTGCATTTTGTCTTTTTTTCCTTCGCATAATGGCTTCTCTTGTTCTACATATATATCAAAAGGAAAAATGATTAAAGGGAAATATCTATAATTTCCTCTATCTAGTTCAATACTATACAAATAGACTGCTAGAAGTCTGAAGAATCTCTGAGCAGAGACAAACTTGGGTTTATGCTTTGAAAATTGCTTTATAATTGGCGTCTTTTTTTGTTGGCTTGTTTACTCATTCTTCCAGATTTACTTTGTGTTAAAGATAGTTTCTGCACACTTCTGTAGGCAATGTTTGTCTTCTCTGGGGTCTTGCCTCTATGTTCTCTGGTTATTGAGTACTTGTTTCTCAAGGATCATATTGGTGACTCAAGCCATTGAACTGAAAGCTATGAGTCTTTCCTAAATAGTCTGATCAATTGTATGATCTTAGTTTTTTCAGTCTCTAGACTTCAATTTTGGTTTGAACAACACAACTAAAGAGTTGCCCCTGGGTGGAGCTCTAGTAGACAGGTATCTGAAAGTCTCTGCAAGGTCCCAATGATAGAGCAGTCCTTGGTTAGCATCACCAGCCCTGGTTATTTATCCCCTGGGCAAAGAGTGATATCCCATTCCAGGAATCAAAATGATAGGGCTGCCTGAAGCCTTGTAAGTAGCCCTGGTTTGCGCCTACAGATTGAATATCAGTTTTTACTTTGAGATTAGAGATATAGAGGTGGTGAGTAAACCATGTTCCATAATTCTTGTCCTGGTCACTTGACTTGGGCCCAGTTTATGATCTTGGGTTAGAAAGATGACCCATTGTGGTTTCCCTTTGATTTCCTCATCACTTCTTAGTCTGGTGCTCTTCTTAGACCACTGTTGGGAGTAGTTTTGGGGAATAGCTGGGCCGTACTGCTTCCTTCCATCTCATCATTCCCTGGGGGATCACTATGTTTATGTCAAACTTAGTATAGACACAAAACTGGCTTAGTTCATTGAAGGTCAATACTCTAGTGCTCAAGAGATCCTCTAGCTTCTGCCTGTCCAAGAGCAGAGATTATGGGAAAGTGCCATTATGACCAGTCAGCCTTGTATTTTAAGATATGGTTCAGAAATCTAAGTCCAATTCTCAGGTGTGATTTTAACTAGCTGATCAATTCCTAAAATTTTTTTTTTATCTACAATTGTTATCTTTAATGGGCAGCAATGACTAAAACATTGCCTATACCACACTGATTTCTTGCCCAAGAGTATAATTTGTGCCCATGTGAATTAGCAGAAATGAAGAGTAATCATCCATTTTGATTCATTATGGAAGGTTCCCTGTTATGTCTTGGATGAATGCCCTGGGAAATTAACCAATTTCTATCATTGTTTTCAAGTCAATGGATGTCTGTGCTGGTACCATAGTGTAAAGGCAATCAGTGAATGGGAAGATCTTTCCCTCCCATTCACTGGGCTTTGGGGGCAGGGCTCTCAGGGTCCTGGGGGGAGTGGCTAGGACTGGAGTCAATGGTAGGTACCTGAGTTCTGGTCCACGTGATGACATGAAGCCTGTGGTGGGAGGTGCTTGCTGAATGGTTGGATCAGAGCTAGGAAGCAGTTGGTGAGATGAAGCAGTCAGCTAGCTGGAACACAGCTTGGAGATTATGGCAGAAGCTGCAGCAGGTGCTACAGAACAGCAGACCTGACCCTCATGGAGATTGGAGAGTGCTGAGCAGGGGCATGAGGCCAGTGGGTGGTCTTCTTGCTGGAGGGCTCTGGCATTGTGGGGGAAGCACCAGTATGGCTTGGTTTGCTGCCATAATGTTTTTCTGTGGCTGCCTGGTCACTATTGTGAGGTTGGCATACTGGTTTTGGAAGGTTCTTGCCAGGATGTCAAATTGAGGACACTGGTCTGTAGGTCTGCTACTTTTGAGTTTCAATAAATGCTTTAACTCCTCTGCCTTCTACTTAGAGAATTCCTTATATCCTGCAATTCTGGACCATTCAGGCATATTCATGGTTATCTTTGAAGTCATGAATTCTGCCTTAATGATATACATAGTCAAGACAGTGACCAACTACCATTTCTCTTCTCTGAAACGTATTTCATAATTTTTCATGTGATAGTTTCTGTGACTATACTTTATAATTACTTGGGGGATAAACTTTTGCTCTCTTCTTGGAATATCGAGCTTCTTCCTCTTGTAGAATAGTTTCACATATATGTAAATATATATGTATATATATACATATACACATATGTACAGATATATGTATATATACATATTTGTACAGATATATGTAAATATACACACATACAGATATATGTATATACACACATGTACATATATGTATATGTACATATATATGTATGTATATCTACCTCTAAGTGCATTTAGCTTCTTTCTCTTTCTCCTAAGAAAAAATCTCAATTTTTTTCAACCTCCAAGTGCAAAGTTTTCCTTTTATTTTCCTTTCTTTTCTGTGTGACATTTTTCTATTCTTCAGCATTTCAGCAAGAGCCAAGTTTCCCTTCTGCCACATCAGATCTTATTTTCCCATTTGAATCTTTTTTTTCCCCAAAAAGGACTGTTAATTGACCCTGATGCACCCATTGAGCCACTAATGCTTTTCTTGTAGGAAGGAGAATAGCCTCTACCTTAGAACATAGATAGAATTACTTGACTATGAGAAAAAGACAAATGTCTCACACTCAATGAAAGTCATTGCAAAATTAATTTTTCTTTCCATATTGGCTGAGATTCTCAGTGTTTTTTTTAATCACTGTGGTATTCACACTTCACCTTTTAGTTACTTCAGGCCTTTCCAACTTTTTTTTCCCACTTCAAAAATTTGGCAATCATAGGCAATTTGATTACCCCACTCATCGATTTTAGAGATACTCTACTTTGTTCCTTTTTTCACCTATCCTCTTACTTATTTCACCAATTTAGTAAACCAATTTATCTTACTTTTTCTTCTTCAACTTCCCCAACTGTCTTCCATTTTTCCTTCTTCTTGAGTTCTTCTCTTCTATAATTTTTTTTTCTTTTTTCTTTTTTTTTGGAGGGGGGAAGGCAGTGCAATTACGGTTAAGTGACTTGCCCAAAGTCACACAGTCAGTCTTCTATAAATTAATCTTTAATCCTGTTCTTTTTCATTCAACCGTCTCTCAAAGAAGTATGAAGCAGGAAGCAGAGCAGTAACCTTAAAGTTGTTATCTTCCAATTTCTTACAACTTTCTCCCCAAATTCAAGTTCATGAACTCTCCAAAAGCCTAAACCCTTCTAAAGCAATTACAACATTTTCTTCTCCTTTTCTTTTCAGCTCATGTCCTTATTTTCTCCTGTTGATTCTTTAATAGTCTTTTCATACTCGAGATTAAATAATATAAGATAATTAAATGAATTCTTTATAGTGAGTGCTAGCCCTGATACTTTCTGAACAAAACAACCTGTTTATAAAGAACTTTGGTGGAAGAATAGTATTTAAATTCCATCATACCTGTGCTATTTAACAATCTGAAAGTTACATGCCATAATGAGCTTCACTTCATACAATTGCAGTTGTATATTTCATTATAATTTGCTGGAGACATTATCACATTTTACATGCCTATCTAATATTTTTTAAAAAATGTTGCAATATTCACAAATAATTACAATTTAAGGTTATTTGATGATTAATTATAACATTTGTGAACTCTTGATGGTGTTCACTTTTTGTGGTCTTTGTCTACCTTTTGAGCATTTTATTGCTGCTTATCACATCTATTATAAACAAGATGAAAGAAGGAAAAGAAGTCAAAATCAAAGGATTTCACTTTGCTGGTATTACATGGTGGGAAAGTAGTCTGGAAGATAGTATCAGCAAGATGTATGATTGGAAATGGAAGTGAAGTGGTCATGCATTAAGAGTGAGGGATAACTGAGAAATAGCCTACATATTCCACTGCTATCACACAATGTAAAGAAATCTAGAAGGAGATCTCCAACATGTTGGGTGGACCCTTGTAGAAGAAATGAGGTTGAGCAGTGGATAGAATGCTGGGCCTGGCATCAGGAAGAAGTAAATTTAAATCTGGCCTCAAACATTTACTAGCTGTGTGAACAGCTCTTGTAGGAGGGAGAATAGCCCTCCTACAAGGGATGCTTTGCCACAACCCAGAGGCAAGTAACCTCTGCATGTCTCAGTTTCCTTAACTGTTGATAACAAAAGAGTTGTTGTGTAAATCAAATGAGGTAATATTTGTAAAGCATTTAGCATAGCATCTTGCACATACTAGGCACTCAGCAAATGCTTTTCTCCTTCCCTTTCCCTGTGAGAAGAAGTTGTGTGGAATCAATCAATAAATACGAAGTACCTGCTATGTGCCAGGCACTGTGCTAAGTGTTGCAATGAGATGGAGTAGATGAATTGTATAGTCTCTACTGTTAGAAGGTAACAGTAATGATGATAATGTTAGTTAGCTTTTATGATGATGATGCTTTAAGGTTTGCAAGTGTTTTATATGTTGCCTTATTTGATGCATTTCACAATTCCTGCTTGAGACTGCTAAATATTAAGATAACTATAAAAAAACAAAAATTACAGACATTGTATGTAGACATTGCACATTGCAGATCTACAGAAGTATTGATTCCAATTAAAGTTCTGGGCCCAGATTTGCTAAGGGATGAGGCTGACCTCCTAATGAAAGTGAGTGCTGGTAGATACCTGTTGATACCATTTATAAAGACTAGTTTTACCACAGATTCCTGAAAACTAGCTATGATAACTGAAGGCAGCAGTGTACAAGTGCCATTTACCAACAAGGCATGTGGCCAGAATGTATATATCTCACCTAGATGCTCTTCCTTAATTCATTGATACCAAATTAACCTATTATACAAAGCATCCACTTAGACCACAAAGAGGCAACTGGTAAAAGGTCAGGTTTAGGGGAGCCCTCTCCCTCTTTCAAAAATTTTCCTTTATAAGTTAAAAAAAAAAACATTCTTACCTCTTCTTAAAAGTACTCCCCTCCAAAAGCCTATTGCTACTGTTTTTCATATTATTCACTCATTGAGTTAATGAATGGCAGTTACGAATAGGGTTTCTATTGCATTGTACAGATGTTGATAGTTTCCATGATTTTCTTGGATTAAATAGAGGGTTTTCATATTGAAAATATTCATTTCAGATGTAAGAGGAGAACTCAAGTTTCCAATTTTTCAAATGTAGTGTTCCATTTTTAAAGTTTACTTCAAGAGATTGTCTTCCTTGGCAATGATACGAAGCAGATGTTACATAATGGAGCCAAGAGGGATATTGAATGATCATGGAGCGTTAGGAAGAGAAACAAGAATGTATAGCAGGTCAAAGAGAGGGGTGGGATCCTTATTGGAATTTACAAAAAGCTTACATTGTGGGGTGAGAAAGAAATAAGAGGGGAAATGGTGAAAGATGGTGGGGTTGAAATGTTTCAGAAAGAAGAAGAAGAAGAAGAAGAAGAAGAAGAAGAAGAAGAAGACGAAGAAGAAGAAGACGAAGAAGAAGAAGAAGAAGAAGAAGAAGAAGGAGAAGGAGGAGGAGGAGGAGGAGGAGAAGAAGAAGAAGAAGAAATGTGGACTTGCCTAGATTTCTTAATTTTAACTAGACTCATTTCAAATTACATGTAAACCAGAATTTATGTAATTTACAAAATATTAGTGCATCTGTTATACTAAGAGAAAACAAACACACATTACAGGTGAGTTTCTAGGTGAATATTTGACAAACACTGAAAAACATTTAGTGTCAATGTTATATAAAAATCATTATATGTTACCTAATAACTAAGAATGTCTTTTAAAAGGAAAAAAATATTTTGATATATGCTATGGATAAGCCATCAATTTTTACCTGTTTTGAAGCAGACTATTAAATGTTTTTATGTTGGTAAAAATTTCTGTTAGAGTCTAATGAATGTACAGAGTTGAGAAATTGTGCTCATTCTGCAGTGTTGTTTGATAATATTAATGATATGACAATATGTTCATTCTCTGTGCTCTAAATTTCTGATGTATTGTGGTATTGACATTGCTGTTGAAGGGTAGATCAGCAAAACACAAGTTCTTGCAGGTCTAGCCACACTAGAAAAACTTTTCATTTGCATATGTATTTACAAATATTTTATATTTACATAAGTATTTACATATTTGTTTGCAAATATATGTACATACATTTACACCAACCCCATTATTGGCCTGTATATTTGCCATCCAAGGAAAAGCCTAGCTAAATTCAGCAAAGTAGATCATCAAAAGGTTTGCTATCACCAGGAGATAAATTCTTTAACGAAGCAATTAATGAAGTTCTAGATATTTAAATTTTTCTACAGTGTATAATTTTTGTTTTTTTATAGTTATCTTAATATTTAGCAGTCTCAAGCAGGAATTTGTGAAGCTAGTACTGGGTGCAAACACTTATGTTGTTATTATTGCTGCTATTTCTTAGTCATTTTCATAACAAATGGAGTCAGTCATGGGGCATTTGATTTTTATGGTGCTGCTGGTATTTAAACCATTTCAAACTTTATTGTTTATTGGAAATCTATGGGATTTCCTGTCTTTGGGATTTCATAAGTATGTTTTGGTGGCTCTCCAGTAATACATAGCCTTGCCTTTATATTTGCATTTCATATACTGAATTTTGTGAGCTATCTGAACCAAGTCACTATGAATGTTAATGATTTATGCCTTCTAAGAATAAGGGTTTTGCTTGACTAGTCCACAAATTTCCTTCAAAAAAAGAAAGTTAAAAATTATTCAAATGAATGAATGAAAAAAGCACCTACTTAATAAGTACTTAGTATGTGTCAAGAAGCAGGAGTTAAAAAGCAAAAAGCAAAGACTCTGCCCTCAAGAAGCTTACATTCTATTGGAAGAACAGCATAAATAGAAGAGCAGAAGCCAGGACAGGATGTGACTTTTCAGAAGGGGATCCTTGAAGGTAGAAGACTGACACAGCCTCTGGACTAGCAGTGGCATTATTCATTTGCTGATGGTCAAACTGGAAAAGAAGAGGTGGAGATCACATGGTGAAGTGTACCAAGGCTAGAACCTGTATAGAAGTAGGGAGCTATTTAAAGCACTCCCTCAGGAACCTCCAGGCTCCAGAGCTAATCTTAGGATGTGAAAAGTCAAGCCTTCAGGAAGCGAGAGGTTACTGCAGGGCATTGTGTCCTGGAGTGGCAAGGTAGCTGGTGAGAGGGTGACTGAGTTAAAGAATATGAGCTAGAGTTAAAAAGCTGATGATAAAATTCAGTTCTACAAGCATTTATCACATGGCTGTTCTAAGATAAAGTTTCAAAGGTAGCAAGTATATGAAAAAGTTGCATTCATGAAGTATGCTATTTTGTTGAAAGAATTTAAAAAAAAGAAAATATATAATGTTTCGCAAAGTACTTTGTGAATCTTTTCTGCCAATCTGTTCAAAGCACTTCATAAACTGAGGCAAATTCTGTATTCCTTTGTAGTTAACCTATCTATTCTCTGTTGTTTTTGTTGTTGTTTATTTTTTTAACGTTCTTTCATGAATTTAAATAGAAAACTCTAATTTAAATATGAATTGGGTACATAAAGGCATGGAATCTAGCCTCTTTGCTCACAGAACCATTATTTAGCAACTACTGAAGCCAAATACTACCGGACACTTAAAAAGAGGAAAATCTTTTAAAAAGACTTCAGGGAAAATTCCAATGTACAAAATGATACGAATTCCCTCATAGAATTGAAAGAACTTTTGTTTTTTTTGTAACTCTATAACTCCCCCCACCCAAAAGAAAAAAAAATATTTGGAAAACATTTTATTTCTGTTATAAGAATACTTATACATAAATGCACACGCCTTCCACAACATGGATTTGGAATGAATATAGAATCATTATTTCTGACATGATGATGCCAAGTCCTCTATTTTAAATGTTGCTACTAGCCCAGAACCTGGCAGGCTAAGGGCTTTTGTGTTGTGGTGGTTATGTTTGTTGAATCAGATACAGAGAAATTATTTCTAGAGGAGTGCAAAGCATTTTTTTCCTCTTTATGGTGTGGATATGCTAGTAATATCATTTGTGATCATGCACTAAGGTGTTTTACTGACCATCCCAAACTAAATGCAAACAAATACATTCCCTATCCCTTCAGAACACACTGTAAATCTTTGTAAGTCCACAGCCAAATGGTAAACCACAGGACCACACGACTTAATTCCCCTGAGACAGTGAATGTTATTCCTGTCAGACTTTTCTTCCCTCATTCATCTTTCATCTCCTTTTAAAGTCATGACCTTTGGAGTAGGGGTGAAATTACACCTGTCAGGAATAAATGTTCCTAGTACTCCATCATTCTGTCAGTTCACAAAAGAAATTCAAAGGACCCATGTCTTTCTTCACATACAGTAAAGAACACTCTTTTTTCCCCTTTGTGCTACACTTAAGGACCTTCTAATTAAATACTATGTAAAGGAGACAAAATAAAAAAGAACCCTTGTCAGGATTGAGAAAGAGGGTGAGAATCGTAGACCTGTGCCTGTCTATTCAGCTGCTGGGGGATTACATCTTTACATACCTGCCTGTCTGAATACAGCACATTCAAGAGCTCTGTTAAAACCATCCTTGAGAAACTACATCCTGATTTGTTATTTTATTTATCAACAATGGCAGTCTAAATGTGCCCCTTAGCACACTCACTCTGTTGTTGTTGGGTTTTTTAAAAGATTACACTCTGATAAGTTTATGGTTTCTAGCAACACCGAGTAACAGGTGCACCTGAGTAGTTCCCACTTCATTTATAAAGAGAACAAAGTTAATGTTTTAGCAGATTCATGCCACACCTGGCTTGGGATCTTAGGAGGAAGTCAGGGTTCAAATTAGAATTGCATTGCATTGTTTGCTTAAAATTTTAATTCTGTTGAACTAACCCTCCTGAGAGCTTTTGAGGGAAAAAAATCACAGTCTCTCCCACTTAACTTGTCCATTAAGCTCATGAATAAAGGCAAACTTAAAAACTGAAAAATATGCTGACTCATCACTCTAACTAATGTTGAATTGTAACTTGACTCAAAGAGTAAGACTCACTGGGCTGCTTTAGAAGTCACACAGATATTTTTGTGACTACAGAATGAATACATTTTAGTGTACCTTGAGGACATTCTAGTGCATCTAAGTTTCTGAGAGACTGAGCTGGGGATACATATTCAACAGTTAATTGTCAAGCCAATACCAGACAAATGAATGTTTTGTGAACCTCACCTATAATTGGTTGTAGGTCAGAGTCTAAAGTCTTTTCATACCTTTCAAAGAGCAATGGCTCATAAAGACATTTTTAGACAGGTGATGAGGCCAAGAAGGCAAGCAGAAAACAGTCACAGAATGTTAGAGCCAGAAGTGACCCCTGACCATCTATTTAAATCCTTATCAGGAAGGACTACCCATTTCCTTGAAAGATCACCAATGTGGGGAAACCCAAAGCAACTCATTCCATTTTTAGACAGCTTTATTAATAAATATTTTTCTGACACTGAGTCTAAATTTGCTGCTTTATAAGGTCCAACTATACCTTCTCGTCGTATACCTGCGGCCAAATAGAAGATCTAATCTTTCTCCCTGATAAACTTTCAGATTCTTAAAAATTACTATCGACTTACAAACCTTAGCATCCTATAGCAAATAATAATAAGGAAGAGAATGAGGATGAAAATGATGATGATGATGGTAACTGCTCAAGTTCAGCCAGTTTTCTATGAAGTGAGTCACTGAATGACTTATGAACAATGGCAGAACAACAAACTATATCAAAATAAAGGAATATTAACTAGGGTGATAGAGAATAAGGATTCTATGTAATTCCAATAGTAACTATAAAAGCTTAGCAGAAACAGCGAGATGCTAGCCATTTGGGTTTTGGTAGCACCACTGATTAGAGTAATTCCTCCCGAGATCCCAAGCCAGGTGTGGCATGAATCTGCTAAAACATTAACTTTGTTCACTTTGTAAATGAAGTGGGAACTACTCAGGTGCACCTGAGGGAGACATGTGAAGTCCATTATGGTTCTGCCACCCCCCAAACCCCCAAACCAATCATTTCTTCTAAATAGATCAATGCATACATTTCAAATTAAAGAGGGAATCAATCCAAAACAACTTAATCACTTCATGTTTGTGGATCAAACTTTGTGGCTCCAATGCCTACCTAGCACAGTGCTTGGTACAGAGCAGACATTAAATAAATGCTTGTTAATTCATTGAAAGATAATCTGCACTATTCTCCATAGTAACTTCCTTTACAGTAAAGTCAGGAAATAACAAATCCGAGTGTTGTATTTACCATATTTCTCATATCCTTCCATTCTCTCTGTTCTAGTTCAACACTGTATTTAAGCTTCTTATCACTTTCTGGTCCCCTAATCTTTCCTATCTTATCCCTATTCTCTATACCCCTTTACCCTCCCATCCACCCCCACACTGGGCAAAGGAAAAGGAAGTTCTGGTAAAAAATATGCATAGTCAAACAAAAACCAGTTCCCTCACTGGACATGTCCGAAAATACGTGCCTTATTCCGTATCTTGAGTATATTACCTATCAAGAGGTGAGTAGTAGGCTTCATCATCATTCTTTTTGAACCATAGTTTGTCATTGCATTGGTAAGTGTTTCCTTGTCTTTCAAAGATTTTTTAAATTTTGTTATTTTATATTTATATTATGTATTTTCCCCTCATTCTGCTCACTTTGCACCAGTTCATATAAGCCTTCCCAAGTTTCACTGAAACAATCCATTTAGTCATCTCTTATTATAACAATATTCTATTATACCTATATAATGCAATTTGTTTCACTATTCCTCAGTAGATGGGAACGCTCAGCTTACAATTTTTTGCTACTACAAAAAGAGGTGCTACAAATATTTTTTTTATATATATGAATATTTTTTCTTTGCTCTCTTTTGGGGGTGGGGATGGGAACTGCATGTTATAAATTGCTGTCCAGAATGGCTGGGACAAATCTTAGCCCCACTAAAAGTATATTAATGTGCCTATCTTCTCCAGGCCCTCCAAATATCATTTTCTTCTTTTTTTTTAAATCTTTACCAATCCAATTTCTTTGTTCAAAGTGATTCCAGGGCTTCGTATTGCCATTAAAGTCAGGAAAGCTAGTCTAACTGAAGCAGCAAGGTGCTCTCAGTGTGAGAGAGGAGGGAACAACCATCCTCATCCCCAGCCAGCACACTGCTCCTCCAACTATCTAACAGGTAGGCCAGACATCCGATCAACACAAGCCATATGAACTGTGAGTAGTCAGGATCTACATATTTAGACAATCCATACACACATCATTTATTATGTTAACACACAGTGGTCTTACATCTTGGTTCCTAATCTTATGCCTACAGTATGTTGCCACAGGAGTGTTAGATTCTGGAAATGGCAAATAGACTCTGTCCTAGAGCTCATCAGCTCAATGATATCTTTTTAAACTAAACCATTGAATGCTTCTGGGAAAAAGGAAGCCAGAAGATTATCTATCTTACACCATATGGAAGAAAGTGCTTTGGGCAAATTCTGAATACCTTTTCCTCTGCTCCCCTCCTCTGGGACCTGGGCAGATTGCTGCCATAGGATCCATTCTCTAAGAACTAATTGGACATCAGCTATCAGTCCCATGCTGGTGTCTGTTAGATTAGGAAGAAAAGAGAATGGGAAACAGAGGTCTGCTTCCTACCCCCTACCACTGTGACCAATGATTGTTTATGTTAGTATCTCCTTCCTATTTCAATTGAGTCTATCTCTCACACTATCAAGTGTGTCCCTCCCTCATACACACCCTGTTGCCCAAGATGGATAGAGATTTGTGAATAAGTTTTAAGGCTTTTAATGAAAGATTATGGACATAGCTTCCCTGTTTCAACATCAGCTTGGAGGAAGGAAGGGGCTTGTGGATTTTCCACATGTGAGAGAAATAACAATTGTATCTTCTAGGGAAATGCAAGTTTCCTATAAACAGGAAAACGTAGAAGAAAAAATAACTTACATACCCCTGGAATGCAGATATACACTTGAGGAAAATGAAATTCTGGACAGGACCAGCCTCACATAGAGTTGTACTGGGAAGCAGGGGGCTGCCTCACCTGAGAGGACCTTCTTCCTTGATCTTCTCTGCCCTGTGTATTGCTAGTAGACAGTCGAGTTCCTCTCATCTCACATGTCCTCCACAGGGAATTTCTGTTCTGTGACCTCTCAAGTAAGGTGTGATGGGGTGTTGGCAGCATCTATTAAAGTGGCATTCCTCCCCCTAAAAAGGGCATAATCTTACACACTAACGTGGGAGTCCATACAAAATACATACATGTGTGTACTTCAGCCCCAAATTAGCTCATTCAGGTCTCTCCCTGCCTTTTCCCCCACACAGACTTTTGACATTTTATATCCCTTTATTTTCTTATATAAAATATCAAATTTTAGAGTCCTGTATTTAAGTTTACAAAATAGTAGCAACAGTCATACAATTATAGAATAGAAATGTGTGGTTTGGCAGCAGTTCATGTGAAAGGCTCCAGGAGATTGAAATGATCAAAAGCTTAATATATAGGGTGTGCTGCTGTTGATGCTAGAAAAGCTAGTGAAATCTTGGGCTGCAGTAATTGAAGTGTAGTGAACCGATGCCCCTATGCTTTGCAGTGGTGCAACCACATTTAAGCTGCATTTCCAATTCTAGCGCCACAGTTTAAAAGGAATGTTGATAAATTAGAACACATCCAGAGAAGGGTGACCAGGATCAATGGTTAAGAAAGAACAATAAGAGAAAACTACCTATTTTTAAATTGAAAAAGAAGAGACTTAGAGGGAATGTGTTAGTTGTACAATATTTGAAGGATTATCATAATGACGAAGACCGCCAATGCAGGGGGGAATTACAAAGCGATGAGTTTTGAGCCCACCTAGGAAAGTCATCAAGTAGAGTTGTCCAAAGGCATGATGAACCCCTGGAGGCATTCAGGGCTTGTGGAGCACCTCTTATGGATGCTGCCATAGAAGGATTACTGTGCCAGGTGGGAAGCTTGGACCAGATGACCTATCAATTCTCTCTAAATTATGAGACTTTATGATTCCAAAATCCATTTTTTTCCTAATATTGGCCTAATGCTGTGGATGCCTCACTTTAAATTTAGAGTTTCAGTATTTGGAAATCAGTCACTATCATCCTAAATATAAAAAGTCAGCTTAATCTAATAGGATTGTTGTTAGAGAATTAGAACCTTATCCCCTCTGTCATCTACAAAGCAGTGTTTTTGTTTGTCCTTCATTCTCGAAGAGGAGCATAACATCATGGAGGTGACGCTATGACATGCAAGTGGATTGGATTTAAGTGAGGGAGAGCTGTGCAAAGTTACCAGTCTTACACTCTGTGTTATTACCATTAGAGTACAGTATAGCAAATTTAGTCCTTATCTTTGTATAACACAAAATATGCAACTAGGCTAACATATAAAAAGACTGCGTATAGTTTAAAATAACATTAAACAGGATAGCATAATGAAATGTTATTCAAGGAGTGATATAAGACTGTTTTAGATATTATAAAAGCAGACTGATTTTTTCCCTTGCTTTATTTTCTTTGCAGGTATATTTTGAGCCAGAAGGAAATACCATAGGCAAAAGGCTCACGCTTCAAACACATTTTTGACGACTGTCTTTTTTTTTTTTTGTTAAAAAGCTACATAGAAAAACCAGCGATGGTACTCTTTAATGTCATTTCATACTGAATATGTAATTCAATATTCCACTTTTCCAGTCTATATTTGAATCTAGATTTTTAAAGGAGATTTCTCATATGTTTCAGGAAAAACAAATTTTTACTAAAACTTTAGAAAGAAACTTTTTTTTGTTGTTTTCATCTGCCAATTTTGACAGCTTTTTTGTCTTTAGAAAATAAATTACCAGGTGCTTATTTATTTGGAGAGGAAACATGTGCTAAATATATCTTCATGGAGCATATTTCTTAATAAATCCAATGTCTTTCTTACAAGAGAAAAAATGTTTTGACGACATTAAAGTGTTTTTGTGTGGTATGGTGGAAAGAGAGCTGGATTGTGGGGCAATTAATTGGTTCAGGACTAATGGTCAAGTCACTTAATTTCATTGGACCCATTGCCTTACCTACAAAAAAAAAATGAAAAGATTGGACTAGATGATTCTGAAGCGCTCTCTGGCTTTAAATCAATGATCCCTCATGGCTTAGATTCATGATTGTTAATCTAAAATATTCATACTGCATTTGAAAGTAACAATCCTACTTTCGACAAAGGAAAATTCAAAATAAGACTTAGTATTCTGCTGTTTTCACACAAAGCACAAACTTCTCAATTTTTTTTTCTATGTGAGATTTATTAGGTTTAGAGAACTAATGGCTTGATTTTAGTGGTTATTATTAAATCAGATCCTAAATTTTGTCAATGAGATATGCTTTTATAATTTATAATCCCTCACTTTCAAATACAAAATATATGTATAGGAAACAGAAATATTTAATATCATATAAGAATTATATTTACAACACAATATATTGTAATTATATATTTTATAATTATGTTATATATTTATAATATAATAATATGATATAAATATTAGTATATCATATACAGGTATAATATAATAATATAACATATACAGGTATAATATAACAACATAATGCATAATAATATAACACATAATTATAATATTGTAATTACAATTAATTATTGTTTTATTGTTGCATATTACATTATATATAACATGATACATAATATATTATGATAATATGTTATATGAAATACTATATGACATATATCATATATATGATAATGTATGATAACATATGATATATAATGATAATATATAATTGTATATATTTATATTCATCATTATTACAATTACAACATATAAATATAAATACTGAGGAAGGGAGTGTGGGTGGGGCAAAAGGGGAAGGAGAATGTCTTAACAGTGGGGGCATTGGGAAGAGGCTGCAGGAATTATACTGTTTGGGTAGTTTCTCATTCTCCCATGCCTTTCTTTCATTGAGTTAGGAAAATGTTAAATTGAAAGCATAGTAGGAAAGTCATTTGGTCAGTCCATAAGTGTTGAGTATACTATATGCTAAACACTGTGCTGTACAAAGCAGGGGAGGTTTTAAGCTCCTTTATTATTTATATTTATATATTATTTTTTAACTAATTAATATTTATATATTATATCCTCAGCTCTTAGCCCAGTGCCTGGCATATAAAAGATGTTTAATAAATGTTTGTTAGATTTATTGGATTGAATAGGAAAAGGGAAATGCCCTCCAGAAGCACGGTGGCTGTAGGAGGCAGTTCTAATGACACTACTCTTTTAGTTCAGGTTTGAGGATGGGATGAAATGAGGTGATCCCAAGTCACTGAACACTACAAAAGAAGCTTTATCTGATCCTAACAGAACAAGGAGGTGAAGCAAGGATATAGGTATAATTAATTTCTCTGGACTTGTTTATGCATCTGGTCAGTAGGATGGGTGATTCACATTGGCTTCAGAAATCCAACATGTCTAAGGGGCATCTACTGCCTCTGGTTGAGACTTTTATGCTTTTAAGTGACCAGGATGCTTCAGAATTTGGGGGTCAATCAGGTCTAGGGAACAGCTTTATCTCCTTTTAGGGAAAGATAATGCCTATAGATTGGAGAAGGAGGGGGAGCTAGGATCTCCCCATGGTGTGGGTGGAGAAAAAAACGCTGTCAGGTATGTGTTGCTCTTGTCATAGTGGTGAAGTTCAGAGAATGGGGAATGGTTAGTCTGTGCCCATACCCAAAATGGGAGTTCTAGGAATTACTAATGGGAGAAGTAGACTGTAGGGACAGATGGAGAAGGAGCTAAGTCATGGTGGTGAAGGTGAGAGAATGAGGCATGGCTCATCTGGACCCTTCCCCAAATTCTTACACTATCTTTGACTTGACATTTAGTATGTTTCACTTGACATTTTGTGGTACAATAGAGAGTTAGATTTGGACTCTGAGAGATTTGGCCAGACTTGAACTCATGATGAGACTTCCTGACTCCAGGCCCAGTGCTCAATGCACTGTGGTGCCTCCTAGCTACCCCTTAAGTATATGTACAGAATGTAGGGGGAGCCAGAGTTGGTCTCAGACTGAGTCTCCTTCCCAGTTCAGCAGAGTGGGAATTTCCCACATACATTAAGTGACAAAAGCTAGTCTAGCAGTTTGGATGGCTCCCCAAGAAAGAGAGAATGTAGACCTTTGAGGTAGGCCAGGAGCCCCAGGGTGACCAGAACTGATCTCTGACTCAGCCCACTGTCCAGGTCAGCCTAGAGTTTCTGAGAGGGACTGGTAGCAGAAATTCATCCTTCAGAACTCCCAGCTAAGCTAGTAAAGCCAGACTGCCAGAAACAGAAGGCTGGAAAAACGACTTAACAAAAAAGGATAATGAGGTATTATGAAGTCAAGGATGCCCAAGATACAAACCCAGAAGAGGATAATAACTCCAAAGTACTTCAAGCAAAGCCTCAAAGAAAAAAAACATTGCTTACCCACAAATTGGAATTCCTAAAACAAATGGTGCAAGAACTTAAAATTATTTTAAGATGATATTATGAGATGAGAGTAATAAAGTAATATTGGAAGAGAGATGAGATGAGACTTGGACAGAGAATTAACAGCTTAAAGGTACAAAATTTTCCCAAGAAACAGACTCCTTGAAAATTAGAATGGAACAAACAGAAGTTAATGTACTTCATGAGACAACAAGAAATACTAAAACAAAGTAAAATAAACTTGAGGAAAAAATAGAAGAAAATGTAAAATAGTTCATATAAAAAAACTGACCTAGAAAACCAATTAAGGAAAGATAATTTAAGAATCACTGGATTACGTGAAAGGTATGACCAAAAAAAGTCTTGATATCTTATTTCAAAGAATAATTTTTAAAAATCTGCTTAGATCTCTTAGAACCAGAGGGGGAAAAGTAAAAATAGAATCTACCAGTGAGGTCTTGAAGGAAACCTCAAAATGAAAACTCCCAGGAATGTCATAGACAAATTCAGGAGCTCTGAGGTCAAAGAAAAAATACTGGAAGAAGCCAGAAAAAAAAGTTCAAGTCCCAATTAATTATAGTCAGGATCATACAAGATTTAGCACCTACCACTTTAAAGGAGTGGAAGTGCTGGAATGTGATATTCTGAAAAGCAAAAGATCTAGGCTTTCAGCCAAGAATAATTTAACCAGAAAAACACATGGGGGGGAAGAGGTTTTTTAATGAAATAAGGAACTTCAAAGAGTTTCTGGTGAAAATACTAGAGCTAAATAGAAACTTTCAAATAAAAACAGGCAAGTTAAATGAAATATAAAAATGCAAACAATCAGAATAGACCTAATTAGAATGAAGCATTTGCTTTCTAATGGGAAGGGAATTAGTATAAGCATCCCCTAAGAACCAAATCGTCATTAGGGATCATGGAACGAATCAAATAAGAGGAAAATTCTGAGAGTGAATTTTGGTATGTTGTGATGATCTTAAAAGAAGAAAGGAAAGGGACAGGGGAAAGGGAACAACAGAAAATAAAAAGGCAATAATGGGACAAGACCTATTACCTCACATAATTGTGGGGGGACAAGTAGTGGTCTCTGTAAATGAGGAAGGAGTTGGGGGGGAGGTTTCACTGGAACCATGCTTTGAAGTGATATAGAGTGAAGTGGACAGAACTAAAAATAATTGATACTATGATATTATAAAAATGAACACTTTTGAAAAATTGAAGAACTCTGATCAACAGTGATTTCTGAGGACAGGTCATTTAGAAATCCATCTACCTTCTGACAGAGAAGTGATGAAGTAGGTATGCAGAGTGAGATAGGCAAAAAGAAGCTATTGGGATTTCTTGAGCAGGAGATTCACTTGCTAAGTGCTTTAGCTGCTTGAAGGATATATTGCATAGGGGAGAAATTTAAGAGAAGAAGACTAATTAAGGGGTGATTTTACTAGTTCTATTATTATTAAATATTAACTATTAATAGTTAATATTTTAACAGTGAGAGGTGATAATAGTCTGAATTAGGGTGGTGATTAGAGAGAATAGGAGATGTCTGGAAATAGGAGAGATGTTTGGCAGTAAAACCTACAGCACTTGGAAATGGATCAGATTTAACAAACACTTGTTGGATTTGAATTCGAATGGTCATTTCAATTCAGGATAACTAGGCCATTATTTGTTGTTGTTCAGTGACTTTTCAGTCCTGTCTGACTCATTGTGACCCCATTTGGCAAAGATACTGGCATGGTTTGCCATTTTCTTCTCCAGCTCATTTTACAGATGAGGAAACTGAGGCAAACAGGGTTAAGTGACTTGCCCAGAGTCACCCAGCTAGTAAGTGTCTGAGCCCAGATTTGAACTCCTGAAGATGAGTCTGATTCCAAGTCCAGTGATCAAGTCCAGCATCAAGTAGCTGTCCTGTTTAATAATGTTTAATAATAAGACATATCATAGGGAAGTAGTGATTTACTATGACTAGTTGGAATATTTTTAATCTTGCCACTTTGGGAAACTATAAAAGATTTTGAAACAAAATTTGCTATTGGTTTAAACAATTGAGGAAGACAAAAAAGCAGAGTTTTTATTTCATTTTCTGTTCACAAGGAAAATTAACTCACACTGTCAAAAGGGAGAAGTAATTGAAGTTGAGATTGAATAAATGTTAGAAAATAGTTTATTGTTGGGGAGGACCTGCAGCCTTGAAGCCACATGTGACCCTCTAGGTCCTCAAGTGCAAAGGGCCATACTTGAGGACCTAGAGGGCCATGTGCGGCCTTGAGGCCACAGGTTCCCCACTCCTGGAAGACACTGTATTTACTGAAATGATTCCAAAAAAAATGACACATCTGTGAAGAAATAACCTAAGTGGCATCAGAAACATGGGAGGCAGTGAAGGGGTAGGAGGGAAAGTTCATTCATTCACTTTGAGAGAGAGAAATTTTCTTTGGACTGGCCATATCAGATAATATGTTTGTACAAGAAAAAAAAACAGATGGAAAAAAATTTTGCGTGTCTAATGTGGAAGGAAAGCATATTTGTGCCTAATATATTGCAGAAACTAAGTACACCTCATTCTTTCAAAAATATTGCCTTCATTATGCAGCCAAAGTCAGCATGAATTTTGGTAATCTGCTATGTAAGTTCCGATCATATAGGTTAAACTGGCCGACGACGTATTCTGACATTCTGCCTTTTCAAAACATTTTCTCTGTTTATTATTCATGAGTTTTTATTTTCTTTTCCTCGGAGATTTGGTAACCTCTAGATTTTTTTGTTTTGTTTTATGCACCAATTTCAACTGTATATCATCCAAGTTTCCAAATGCATGCATGAGCAGCAGCCTTCATTGCTCCACTGCTAAAGATACATATAATGATTTGTTCGGGGGCCTTATAAAAGCACTACTATAACTGTTTCAGGAATAAATTACCCTTTACAACCTTAACACTGGTTTCGGGCCTCAAAGGTTGTCTTGTGGAGTAGTCCAGTCCTAATGTAAAAGGTCAAGAACCTCAGCATCTTGCTCTACGCAAAATCCATAACAATCTTAAGACCCTGGGATGTGAATCTGGGGGATTTAGTTCTTGGTGATGCGTGTTAAAATCATGGAACCACAGAATTTTAGAGCTGGAAGGAATGTTACAGATCACCAAGTTCAATAACTTTGTTATATAGATGAGGAAATTGAGATCGCGTGACAGGTTTTGGAATTTCACAGATCTGTTGATTGACTTTTGGGCCTTTTTTTCTTTTCTCTCTGTATTCTTTCACTCGGTGATCTCATCCATTCCCATGGGTTCAGTTGTCATCCCTATGTTGATGATTCCCAGCTCTGCTCTGTCTTCTATGAAACAGTCCTGAATCACCAACTGTTTAATGGATATTTTGGAGTGGAAGAACCATCGACATCTTAAGTCATTTAAACTCTAATACCATCCTGGCTTTAGTGCCCGGTTATATTACTCCCCTCTTGGGGCTGCTCTGATTTTCCTTAGTTAAGTTAACCTACCAAGACATCGACAAGATTTATATGACTATAACTATAAATATTCTGCAGAAATAAAGAGAGAACGAATAACTGGTGGGATATTCACCACTCATGGTTTGTAGACATATAATCAAAATTACAATACTACCACATTTATTTTATAGATTTAGTGCAATATTGATTAAATGATCTTGGGCATATTTCATAGAACTAGACAAAAAACTAAAATTCATTTGAATTAAAATCTCAATAGTGACACACTTAGGTATACACTACATATATATTCCCTACACATAAATTAGGCATATACTCCTAAGGAAGTCAGAGATAGTCAGAAAAAGGCAGAGGCAACTAGGTAGTACCGTGGATAGAGTGCTGGGTCTGGAGTCAGGAAGACCTGAATTCAAATTCAGCCTCAGACACTTATTAGCCGTATGACCCTAGGCAAGTCACTTAACCTCTCTTTGCCTCAGTTTCCTCATCTGAAAAATTGGGATAATAATAACACATCTCCTAGGGTTGATATGAGGATCAGATGAGGTAATAATTGCAAAGGGCCTAGCAAAGTGCCTGGAACAGAGTAAATACTATATAAATATTAGTTATTATTATTAATCATTATTCACTATTATTATCCATTTTCAGATGTGGTCAGTATGCTGACAAGGAAGTAGGCCCAAGAGTCCTAAGAAAATAGCAACATCCCCCAGACTACTGGCCCTGCCTTTCAGCCCAGCCTCTGCTGCCATTGGTGTGAAGGAAACTCCTATGGAGCATGGATCAGCCATCTCTATCAGCTGTGGACCAACCAACAAGTATAGGGAAAAGAAGGTACCCTAAAGGAGAGATAGAAATGCTGCTTTGTCTCTAGACCTCAATGAAGAAAGCCTGGGGCCCTAAAGCCAGCCTTGAGAATGGCAATTCTTTCTTGACCATCAGGTCTCCTTCCATCCTGTGCTCCATAGGCATCACTGAGGAGAGAAATCACTGAGAAGACTCACCTTCCACACAACCACCACAACCACCACCACCACCCATTGACCAATACCATCAATGGACAGATACGCTCAAGAACCCTGGGCATGGAAGCACTCTGTCCACACTAGTCCTACTTCCAGACAAGCCCCCCAAAGCCATCATCCCAGGAAACAACCCCTGTGGAGGTGAGTTCTGGTAATGATTTCTCCACGTATTGCAACCTCTATGTTCTTAGTAACCTAGAAAATAAAATAGTTCTCGTTAGAAGATTCAATACCAGAAACAAATATGATTTAATCAGGTAAAATGGCATTAAAGAAGATCTACATCTGCATTGCCATTTGCTTTACTGCTATAGCCTAAGAAATATAGGGCCTTTTCATCTGCCTGCAGCTAAAACTTCCTCTATGTGGTCTCCCCCACTAGAACATGAGCTTCTTGAGAGTGGAGTCTGGCCCTTCCTTTCTATTTCCGCTCCAGCGTTTATCACAGTGCTGTGCATATAGTAATATCTTAATGAATGCTTTTAAAAAATTCATTGACTTAATTTGTTTGGCTGTAATTATTTAATACAAGGGGATGAGTCTTGGGAGGAGTAAGAATGATATAGAAATAGAAGAGAATTTTGTACAAGGGGAAGGAAACTGGCATATGAATGTGATGGAAAAATCACTGTGTGGTAAGAAATGATGAATATGAGGAATTCTGAGAAACATGGAAAGATTTGTATGGAATCTGATGTAGAGCAAAATAAGCAGAATCAAGAGAACAAAATACATGATGAATTCAACAAATGTAAATGGAAAGCTCTGTTCAGTGAAGTCAGACTCTAAGTAACTAGATAAAAGATGAAGGTCTTGGAGGACAGATAATAAAATATTTCTCCCACATCACAGGGGAGAGGTAAGGGATAACTAGAACAGAAAGTTGCATTCATTATCAGATTGGATGATTTTTTTTAATTGTTACTTGTTGTCTCAAGGGGAAATTCCAGGAGTAGCAGGAAAAGTGGACGCTATTCCCTTTAGGATCTTAGAAACTGGTAACCTGGTGGGTGGCTCTCTTCCAAAAACTAGCTCCTGATCCTGACTGCTATACTTCCCATAAATAATCAGCCAATAGACTTGGTTAATTAGTGAAGGAACTTACTCAAATAGCACAGAAAAAACAACATAAAGCATTTCCTCTTTCTTAACACCTCCCCTGCCCCAAGCCCCATACATATAAAAAAGGGACATACTCTTCCACAAGTATACATAGAGTCTGGGAGTTAGAGTGGGCATGAAGTTAAAATACAACGGTGGTGAGGTATGAGTAGGGAGCACATGTGACCAAAGCAATATGTTTATGACTCTGGAACTGCTGGACCGCTATGTCCCTTTTCTCTCAGAAAGTCCTCACAATGTTCTCTGTGGGTTGTTCACTCCACTGCTCAGCTGGGCTGGCTCCTTGAAAGAAAAGCATCTCTGTTAGACAGATGGCTCAGTCAGGCTTGCCCCTCCTAGGGAGCGGTAGTGGTGTCTTGGCTGGCTGACCCAGTTTAGTTCTTGGCTGGGTCAAACTGGTCATTGGTGGCTACACTCTCTCCCTACCAAACCTGGCTGTGGCTGGCCTGGCCAGATAGCTTCTGTTGCCCCTGGGCTGTGGCTGCCTCCATTAACAGAGAGGCCACACTTCTCCTGAGCACTGGCTGCCATGGTTGGTCAGAAAGATCGCTCAGCTCCTGGACTCTTCTCAGGATGTGACATCTCTGCTCAAGGGGTTAAACTCCTGGATCCCCTGGGCTCTCTCTTTAATGGGAAGTTGTTGTTTTCCACCTTCAACTACTGGCTTTTCTGGGTGGTTTAGCTGAAGTATTACAATGCCCTCTCAGCTTAGACTAGGCAGAAGCTTCTTCCTTTTGGCTCCCTCAGAGCTATACCTCAGAGATTATTTATCACAGGAATATAGACTCTCCTCTTTGATAATATTTTCTGGCTCAAAAGCCCCTTTCCTCAGTAAGGTACTCCACCTTTCCTTAGTGTGATTGATTCAATGGTCAATCCCATCTCTCATATTCTCTTAGGTATATTATATAGATGAGTATCCATAGAGCAGTCTCTAGACTGGTACAGGCTTCTTCATATGCAACTGAACTATTCAAACCTCAGACCCCTTCTAGAGTGGGGAATGTCTAATTTGCATCGAATAACTTCCTTTTCATATTTTGATGTCCCTGTCTTTTAGCCCTTCCAGAACTTAGCTTTTGCTGAAGTCTCATGGGGGCGGAAGGGAGGAGCCTTCTTACATAAAGAAAAAGGAAAAAAAATGTCAAAAGTCATTTCAGTCAAATAATTTCTTCAGGCTCCTAATAGTCATTCCAATCAGATGAATTGAATGGAATGACCCTAATAAATATTTTCTCATTGGTGACCATTGCTGAGCAGACATCAACATAAAAAAATGGTTATTATCAAACTCAATGAAGCAAAATATTTAGGCTCTATGTTATCTTTTAAAAAGCTGACAAAAAAGAAAGTTTGTTGTTGGTGTTGTTACTGGAGCTGTGTATTATTTGTGGGGATGACTCTAATATTTCCCTTCCTTACACCAAATAGCTCCATGAAAGAAAGCAGTGACTGTCTTTTGCTGTTTCTTTGTATCCTTAGTGCTTAATACAGTGCCTGGCAAATAGTAGACACTTAATAAATGCACTGACTGAATGACTGACTTTTATGTCTCCAATCTTGCCTTTCTGCTCCATCTTTTTCTTTGTTACTCGACTGTTTTCTTAACTTTCATGTTCTCTCCACTTCACACCCCCAGAACTTGTTTTCAAGTAAGAATCTCTGATACGCTCACTCATCTTGGATGCTCTGGTACTTGCATGAATCTGAGATATCATTGTTGCAGATTTTCCTCAGACTAAGATAAATCTAATCCCTAGCACATCTTAGCTTGTGTGTTTCTTGTCCATATTTTCCCATGAATCCTCCACAAAATATCAACCTAAAAAACTGGATACCTTCCTGAGTATTTGTTCCTTCCAAGTTACTAAGGTACTACTTAAGTTGAATACGTTGTTTTATTCATACCACATGATCAGTCTATTACCTTTCTGGCTACACATAAATCACATAAACTATGATATGTCATAAAGTCAACCAAAACTCAAACATAACAAGATATAAATGACTGATGAGGCTTAATGTTATTTCTTCTCTGATGAGGCTTCATGTTATTTCTTCTTCTATAGGTATATGGATTTAATGGGGGTCAAAACCTTTAAGTCTAAAGGAAAATTTCTTCAGTAATGTATTTTATTTATCAATCGTTCAGTGAGCATTCTTTAAGTATCTACTATGTGCCAGGTACTTGGGTTACAAATACAAAGAATTAGACAACTCCTATTAGAAATGACTTTACATTCTAATGTGAAATATATGCAACGGTGAGTAGTTTGGGAGGGAGGGCACTAGTAGTGAGGGATCAGGAAAATATGCAGAAAATGGCACTTGATCTGTGTCTTAAAGAAAGAGGACTCTCTGAGGAGTTAGGAGAGAGTACATTTCAGGCAGGGAAAATGGTCAGTGCAAAAGGAGAGAGCTGGGAGATGGAGCACTGTGAGTGAGGAACACCCAGAAGGCCAATTTGGCTGGATCACAGAGTACTGAGGCTCAAAAGGTAGATTTTGTGAGTTAGGTTGTATGGAGCTTGAAAAGGTAAAAGACTATTTTATGTCCTGCTCATCAGGTGACCAAAAAAACAAACAAACAAAACCAAGAAAAAGTCCACACCCTTAAAGCATTGCATTCTATAAAGGGAGATAAGAAATTCAAATATAAATACAAAATCTTTATATAGAAAACAAATAAAATTTTTAAATGGGTTTTGTGGATGTTTCCAGGAAAGCTGTACTGGCAGCTGGGAGGCTCAGGAAAGACATAATGTAGGAGGCATTCAAGCCAATTATTTAAAGAAACTAGATATCAGTGAGACAAGTATTTAAAGGGGAGAGAAATTTTTCCACACCTCTTGAAATTATGGTAAAGGACACTGGGTCCTGTACTCTTGAAGACAGCCCTCCTCATGGCTACCTTCCAATCTAGAAAATGCTTTCTGTGGCATCAATTCATCATGTAAAGATTTTCATCTAAACTACAATGTGATGATTACTTGATTTAAAATAACATCATCCATAATTTAACTTATAAATATATGAATTTAATGAACCAATTTGCTGATCAAAAGAAAATAATGCTTTGGAACACTGCGTGCCCTAATTTGCTCCTCACGGCATGAATATAAAAATACAGCTGCAACATTATATAACTTGTTATTTTATTTTATTTTTTTTGGCCAGGCTTGCCATCAAGTTCTATGGAGCAGATGAACAATTTTCATAAAATTCTAAAAGGAATCATTGGTATGACTCTTTTCTCTGAAGGCCAGCTGTATAATTTATTGCAATGTTTTGAACATCCTGACAGCTGATTTTTACAAGAGTCTCACTTATCAGACCATTAGTTAATTTTAGGAATTGAAATGATCTGTTGACAGAATCACTGTTTATTTCACTCATTTCCATTAAAATTTTTCATGCATAAACAATTTCTTCCTTTTCCTATTGCTTGTTTGGAGGTAATCAGTCATAATGTGAAACTCATTGTGTTTGTTAACTTTCAGCAGCCAGCTGTTGTTTTTTGTTCTTTAGATTCATGCATTTGAAGAAAGAAACGCTGTTGTTCAGGAACAAAGGTCAAGTCTACTAACAAATGCAGATGGGGATAATTGTATTTGAAAAGTACATAACCAGAGAAATCTTAATTGTTGTCTTAGTTTAGTACAGCTTGCTGTATAGTACAGAGAAACCTCTTATTTACATCAGGGAAATTTATAGATTTCTATAATTCTACCTCAGAGTTCCTGTAGTTCCAGTTTGTCACTGCATCTCAGAAATCTGCACTAGTTTTTCAGAAAGGCTTGGTTAACATGGTCATTAGCTTCTGGGAAAATAAAGGGCATTCTACCTCTGAGTGAGTGGTACCTTCTTTAGCTATACATAGAGGGGTGACCATTATTCTACTGGTGGGATCCCTGAGCTGAGTAGAAAAGTGTGAGACTTCAGATCCCTTTCAGAGGGAGCTAAAGACATTTGACTGGTTCCTGGGGATGAAGTGAGTCCAGAACATCAATGTTAATTGCAATTTGCCGACATTACAGAATGTCAGAATTTGAGAATTAAAAGGGAGATCAGTGGCCATCTTCCCAATCATCCCCCTCAGTATGATGTAGTGGTCACCAACTGGTCACCTGGGCTTGGCCTGAAAATACCAAATAAGGGGGATTCTGCTACTTCTCCAACAAGACCATTCCACTGTAGGATGGCTCTAAGTGCTAAGAAGTTTTTATTTATTTATTTTTCTGATGTCAAACCTAAATTTGTCTCTTTGCAACTTCCATAACTTATTACTGATTCTGTTCTCTAAGGCCAAACAATATGCCTAATTCCTCCTGTACATGTCAGTCCTTCAAATACTGGAACATAGTTATAATGTTCTCCCTGAGTCTACTGTTATTCAGGCTAAACATGCCTAAATGAGAGAAAGAGAGAGAGAGAGAGAGAGAGAGAGAGAGAGAGAGAGAGAGAGAGAGAGAAAGAGAGAGAGAGAGAGAGAGAGAGAGAGAGAGAGAAAGAGAGAGAGAGAGAACACACAACCTCAAATTTTAAGAACAAAGAGGAACATGTATGACAAAAGGGTACTGTATCAGTAAGGCAAGATTCATGATATCAATGGTGACCATTAATATGCCTGTATAGTTCAGAATAGCAAAATATAAGAGACTCCTTATGTAGAAGGCAGAAGAATTAAAACATTTATTCAGATACCAGAGGATCAAGTCCCAAAACCAATAATTCCAATTCGACATAGCAACAATTGTATTCCAAAACTAGTGAGTCTACTTCAATGTAACAGCAATGTAATTAAAACACAATAGAGCAGCAAGGAGCCAAGCCATCCTGTAACTTTCCCCTCTGCTAGGGCCTTGCCATAAACACTCACTCAGAAATCCTAACTGTCTACTTACCTACTGAGCTATAGCTCAGTAAACACCTTTTGCTAACTGTTCAGTGACCTAAGAGTATCTCATTCTCTCTTTCCAAAGTTTTGAAAGCCCTTGTAGTTCTCAGAACCCTTCCAGTTCTCCATCCTTTCTCACAGTTCTCTCTTCTTCATCTTCGTTTTCTCACAGCTCTCTAGTCTGAGCTTAATGGCTACCCTCAGGGTATGTATACCCTTCTTAGGGCCCAAGGGCTTCACACCTAATTAGCAAAAGGGTGTGGGCCTGCCTACAAACAAGCCTCCCCTACTCAAGCTTCACTTAACCAGCTCCACCTGAGGCCTATTAAATGTGTGCGTGTGGGGGGGGGGGCGGGGAGATCTTTAATCACATTAACACCACAGGTACCTAGCAAGCTGTAGCCCTGGCAGCCTTTTCCTCACTTTCTGGAGTCTTCATGAAGCTCCCCTTGGATAGAATGGTCTACTGTGTTCTCTGGATCAGTGCTTTTCTGGAATCCACAGCCAGCAATATCTCTACCAGAGACAGCACACTCTCTGAAGCTGGTTCTCCCTTTACCTAATCTTTTCTAGTTGTTTGTATTTGCTGTCTTTCCTATGTTTCTCTCTGCTCCTTACTGAAGGCATTATCTCCTATTGGTCCAGAATTTCTAATTACATGGGCAATGGGGAGTAGGGGTAGGTGAAAAGATTGAAGCCTTCCTCTTGGGACCATTGCCCATCCTCCACCCTCTGGAACAGGTACAAGATTATCCTTCCTCAAGGTGCTCCTAGGCCTGGAATATTCCACTGCTTTGCTAGTTCACGGCTGAATTGCTTTTAAAAAACACAGCCCAACACAGGTGACTTGATCTTCTGAATCAGTGATAAGATGTTTCCTGTGTGGCATCATCTATCTTTAACCCAATACCCGAAATTCTCATGAGCCTTTCAAATTAGTTAAAGTCTTGAGCCTACCTTGTGGTGAGTTCATTAAGAAACACCTACTTTGTTCTGTTGATTGAATGATAGAGTAAGTCTCGGCCTCTCAGGCTTGGTGGTTGCCTCAAGGCCAGAAGTCATCTGAGTCACTATATCCTGCCTTGCTGACTAGACCTGTTTCATTAAGGAGGCAAAGGAGGTCACTTGAAGCTAAGTACACATTTACCCTTGTTGCTATCCTTTCTATAGGATACTATTGAGGATTCTGTAGGATTCTACTGAGCTATAGCTCAGTAAACACCTTTTGCTAACTGTTCAATGACCTAAGAGTATCTCATTCCATCCTAATATGGACTCTTGAATTAATAGAGTATTGGTATCAGGCCATCCCTAATATCCTCACCTCAATATTTCTCTGCATTTTCCTCCATTTTTTTCTTCCTTCATTTCTTTCCATGAAGAAGACTTATCTTTCCTCTTTAACAAGGTTTATCCCTCTACCTGTGACCTTGATTTCCATCCCTTCCTGACTCCAGCCCGCTCTAGGATGTTGAACCATCAATCATCCCTGCTGTCTCTATCTTCAATCTTCTTGCTTCCACTCAGGCTGAAAACATGTACAGCTCTTCACCATCCAAAAATAAAATAAAATTAAATAACAGGAACATATTCATTGTCCCCACTGCCCTTCATGTTGCCAAACTATTTCTTGCATTCCATTTTTTGCCAGACTTCTAGAAAGAATATATATTCAATGTTCACACTGCCTCACCATCTACTCATTAAACCTTTACAGATTGACACCTGTACCCACCATACAACCAGCACTTGCCCTGCCCAAGGTTAAATATGACCTATTTATCATTCATTAAGATGGCCTTTTCTTCTTCAATTTCTTTGTGACTGACATTGTCAACCACAACCTCTTTCTGAGAGTATTCTCTTGGTCATTGTGACACTACACTCTCCTAATTCTCCATTTCTATCTACAACTTCTTAGTCTCCTTCAATGGCTTTGTCTATGTTCTGCCCTTTATGTTTGTTTTTTTTTTTTCTCAAGGCCTCATTGTGGGCCTTCTCCTCTTGTCTCTCTACATTCCGTCTTGTTGGATTACTCTCCGGGTTCAGTTATCATCTTTATAAGACTTCCCAAATTATATATCCTGGCCTAAACTTTGTCCTGAATGCCAGTGAAGTATCATCAATTATCTGAAAGACACGTCTGCCTGAATGTCATATAGGTATTTCAGTCTCAATATTTCAACAATGGAACTCATATTCCCCTAAACCTTCTCTTCCTCCAAATTTCCCTGTTTCCATTGAGGAAACCACCATCTGTCCAGTTCCCTCAGTTCACAATCTAAAATCATTGTTTAGTCTCCCCTCTTCCTCTTCCTCCTCCCCTACATCCAATTAGTTATCTTCCAAGTTCTACTTCCACATCTATCCCCTTTGATATATTTTAGACCTTTATTACATCTTGTTTGGATTCCTGTAATATTCTTCTAATTAATTTATGTCTATGTTTCTTTTCTCTACCTGTTGCAAGTCAGTCATCCATATAATTGCCAGACTAATACTCTTAAGGCACAATTCTGATTGTATCACTCCTTTAATAAAAAATATTCAGTGGTTCCCAGATGCTTTAGGAACAAAATATACCCTTCCTTCGTTTGTTATTTAAAATCCTCCTAACATTTATTAAGTGCCTAATATGTAAGACAAATGGAACACTCCTTGCCCTCAGGGAGCTTATATTTTATTGAGGAGAAAGCACATGTATATTTATGTGTGTGTATGTGTATATGCATAAACAGAATAAACAAAACAAATACTTGGAGATGAAAGTCTTCATGTAAAAGCTAGAACTTGAGATGATTCTTGAAAGAAGAGATTCTGTGTGGCAGAGGGCAGGAGGGAGTACATTCCTGGTATGAATTAAAGCTACCACAAAGTCATAGCTTTGTGGAATGGAGTGTCATATTTGAAACACTGGAGGAAGGACAATTTGTCTGGACTGTTAAGTGAGGGAAGGGGAGAACTGCGTTATGAATGAGATCAGAAACATAGATTGGAGCCAAGTTGGGAAGGCCTTTCAAGGCCAAAACGAGTAGTTTATGTTTTATTCTCGAGGTGATAGGGAGCCATGGGAGTGTACTGAGTAGAGGAAGGATATGATCAGACTTTCACTTAAGGAATATATCACTATGGAAGCCATGTGAAGGAAAGAGAGACAAGAATGAGAGACTAAACATCACTGACTTCTTATCTCCCTTGAATCCCACCCTCTAATCAGTCACTAAATTTTATTAATTCTTATCTTTTCACTTCTATTGCCACTAATTCACATTCACATTATCTCTTTCCTGGACCACTGCAATAGCCTCATTCACTCCAGTCTCTTGGCTTCTTCAATCCATTCTGCACATTTGTTGTTGTTGTCCAGTCATGTCTGACTGACAGGGTACAGGCCCAAGTGGAGACCTTCACCCCTTACCCCAGAAGAATTTGAGGACCACCCCTAAACCTCAACATGACTCTTTGTGATCCCATGGGATTTTCTTAGCAAAGATATTGCAGTAGTTTACCATTTCCTTCTCCAGTGTGTCCCCATTTTACATATGAGAAACTGAGTCAAATAGGAGTTAAGTGACTTGCTCAGGGTCACACAGCTGGAAAGTGTCTAAGGCTGAATTTGAACTCAGATCCTTGTGACTCCAGACTCTAGTGTTCCATCCACTGTACCACCTAGCTGCCCCATTCTATATACTACCAGTAGGTTAAAGACGCTACAAATAGCTTTGATCATCTTACTGAATACTGAAACCTTCAATAACTTATCCCTGCCTTCTATATGAAATCCATATTCCTTTGCCATGAGCTCAAGAGCAGTCACACTCTAGTCCTAACCTAAAAATCTAGAGTTATTTCAGAGATTCTCCTTTACGTAACCGGTGCACCAATTAAACTGGACCAGTGGTTCCAGAATACATGTCACCCTTCTCCCCTCTCCCAAGCTTTTGTTCATGTTATCCTCTCTAACTATCAAATCTTTCCAAGATTTCCTCCCAAGAGTGTGTGGGTAAATGTTTAACAACCATCTCTTATGTTCCTTTCCAATATTTAAATGCCACAATTTTGTTTAATCTGAATTATTAACATTTCTTCTATCACTTTCTTAGGTCTAGAGTGTCTAGACAATCATCAAAACGAGAAATTTGTAGCATTTGCCCATTTCCAAAATGTAAATGCTCACATTGAAAATTTAACTATCAGTTCTCTTGAGCCCATGTGAGCTGACTAGCATATCCATAACTCTTCCCACTGAATTCTGAAAGGCCCAGATTAAAAGCTAGCTCCTTTATGAAGTTATCCCTGATCCCTTAGCTAGATGTACTCTCTCTCTCTCTGAACCTCTATGGTATTTGGAGACTTCTTATGGCACTTTTTCTATCTCATATTTCTATAAATTCATGTATCTTTGTATCCCTTGACATTCATCTCTCTAGTAGTGGGTGAGGGGAATTTTGTAATATAAATACATGTGGAAGATTTCATGAAGGCAGTATCTTTTGATATGAACTTATACGTTTTGACATCCTCTAACATTAGTCCCTATATGCATAATAATTAGGTTCATGCAAACCATTTGTTAAATAAATGAATATCTAAAGGAGGAATAATAGAAGTCCACTCCAAGTTGAGGGAAATATTTTTGAGTAGATGCTTTCTACTTCACGTTTGAGTAGATGCCATCTACTTTTTTTTTTTTTTACCACATTTACATGCCGTATATACTTTGTATTTCATTGCCTAGTGAATTGTGTAAAAGTATAGTTATAACTTAATTAAGCTTAAAGATAAACCCTTTCTTCTGGCTTTTGAAGATATCTCCCTAAAGAAAGTAAGGGGCATTTCCACTGATACCACTAGGGCGTAAGAACGTCTTGGGAATAATTTCTCTCGCCCAAGATATTTGAGGGCCCACTGACATGTAAGGATGCTGGACTGAGTGACGGCATTTGGAGATGATTTGTTGCTGTGTCTTTTGTGGATGTATATCACGTACTCAGATTTGGGCCTTTAAAAGGGAAGTAGGAGACCAAGCAGTTGATCTTAGCACTGACAGAAACGATAGCTGGGCATGGACAGATGTAACGGGACGAGTTATAGCCGACCCCAAAAACATCATTGGACCTCCAGGCCCTGAGCCTGCTGAGGTAATCTCAGGGCTCTGAGGTATGGGAGGAACAAGATGGAGTTTGGAGGAAGGGTCTCGCCCTTGTTGGCAACGTGGTGCAGGGTTCTTTTCCGGGTTCACCTGCGCACAGGTGAATCATGGGGAGAGCGCGGGAAAGAAAGGGGAGGAGAATAGGAGGAGAACAGGAGAAGAATGGGCGGAGAGTAGGCGGGGAGTAGGCAGATCAAGGCAGTCCTAGTGCTACGTAATAAAGGCTATAAAAATCTGTTCACTGACTTAATTAAACGGAGCTATTCACTATCTTGGCTTCCCGCCTCATCATTGCCCGCAAGATCAGGCCTTTGCTGGACAAAGGCCTGGGAGTATGGGGTAAGACAATTCCCCTACAGACAGAAACCAGCAGTGAGACAGGGGTTTTGGAAATTTGGTGGCATGGGGGAACAAAAAAGAAAGCAAAAGATTAAATCAATATAGGCATGAGGCTGGCAAATGCTGGAAAACAGCTACAGAAAAATCTGGGGTCATTTTAGACTTGTAATGGTACAAAAAAAACCATACACTGATGTCAAAAAGATTTTGCTCTACACTCACCAAACAATAAAATTCCAGATCCTCACAAAGTACTATGAGATTGCCCAGAAGGCTCTTGGTAGAGTCGGTCCTGCTTTTCCTGGGGGAGGGGAAACAGGAAGCTGCAATGATTCCCTGAAACCTTATCCCCTTCGGAGGTAGATGCCTTCAGTCTGGTAGGATATGCATGTGGTGAAGGCAGCTTCTCTGCCAAAGCCGAACTACTCAAGGCAGGCTATGGGCAGAGCATCTTGTGAAAGAGTGTTGCTTAAGATGACCAAGAAGACATAAAACTAAAGAGTTACATTTTCTGAGATATCTTCGTTGGTGCAGATGAGGAACAGAGGGAAGAGGAGAGAAAAGAACTAGCTACTAATGATATGAGAAGACTGAATTGCTATGAGGAAGGGCAAGGGCAGACTAAATCCAGAGTATTCTAAGGTCAATTCCTCTCAATGTTGAGAGGAATTACTGCTGCATGTCAATTCCTCTGTTCAACTAGTGGAACCCAAAGCATAAGAATGAGTAGAGAAAGGACAGGTGCTAGAGACAGAAAAATTGGTCAAGATCAGGTAAAAGACCTGTAGAAAAAGGTCTAAAAAGCAAGTCAATGGAGATCTTCCAGATACTTTGGAAAGGCTGAGGCCTCATCTTGGACACTCTGAATGCCAGGTTGGCAATATCCTGGAGCCAGAGGCATTGACAACCGTATTGAACTTAGCCTGGGGAGGTTCTGCTCACCATCTGTGGCTCTCTCAAGCTTCTAATCCTCACTCTAGGCTCTTCTCTTTGCCAGAACAACGCATGCCTTTCTTTGATGTTCTTCTTCCCTTTTCTGTTGGCTCTGGGCTTCCAGTTTGGAAGTATCACAGATGCCCCAGATGGAGATCTTGATTCCCCTGGCAAAATCATGGAGAAACATTTGACCCTGTTCAACATCCCCACTTTGGCATCACTTCTGTCACTATCAACTACAGGACCCCTAGAAATCTCTCATATGTTGAATCTGGAACACAGACTGTGTTTTAAGCGTTCTTTGCATTATCTAATATCAGATGCAATAACCTTTCCCTTATTAATATATTTTAGTAGAAGTATGCCTTAGTACAGATAGTGGAACCAAGAGAAATTGTTTCATGTTGCATATCTTCTAAGCCTGAAGTAATGCTATTTATTAGCTCTGAAATAATTCACAAAATTTTGAAACTCAAATTGTTGGCATATATGGTGTATGTATGAATCCATATACAAATATAAATTCTGTTCCTTATATATGCATGTACATTAATGGAACAGAATACATGCATATATGCACACATATTTATGTACACAGACTTACATATGTGTATTTTATACACGTGTGTATATTACATATGTATATTGTGTATGTATATATGCATATGTATACATATGTGTCTATATATGTCCCCAAGAGAAATTATTTCATATTGCATACATCTAAGCTTGAAGTAATCTATGAGCTCTACCAGAGTTCACAAAGTTTTAATACTCAAATTATATATGTGTATATATGTACAAATAGACATATTAATTCTGTTCTATATATCTAAGTACACATGTACCTTATATATGGAAGAGAATATATGTATGTATTTTTACTCCCCTCCATTTACAACTTTGAGACATTTATAAACTTTTTGTTTTCTTCTACTTTAGTAGCATGGCTTAAAATTTGTCTGTGTAGGTCACATAAGCCCAGAGACGGATGAATCCAGATCAGATGACTAGAGTGGGAGCTCAGGTATCTATAGGCATGCACAGGAGGCACTGTCAAAGCACTTGGGCACATTGTGGGCCTTATGAGTAGCTCTGCCTCCTAATTCACCAAAGGGTGGGGGTTGGGAGGAGAAACTATTTTCACATAGACCCAAATTGTGATCGATGAAAAACCTGTTGAGGTTGTACGGCAAAATAAACAAATGGATTGATAGACAAACGAATGAATGAATAAATACACAAGTAAGTAAGTAATAAAGTAAGCCTGACATGGCGGGGAGGCAGGAGATGTGCTTTCAATTCTTGACTTGATCGCTGACTAACTGTGTCACTGGATAAGCCACTTGACCCATCCAGGCCTCATTTCCTCCATCTTTAAAATGAAACTTTATAGTAAGTGATATTGAAATCTAAAAAAGGTTCTTTCTAATGCTAACAATCTATGAAGTGAACTAGGAGGCAGGCGCATTCAGTGCAACTTAGTCAAAGGATCTGGTTTCAAATTCTGGTTTTTTCACTCACCACCTAAGTGACCTCAGACAAGCCTTCTGTTCCTCATCTGTAAAGTGACGTAACTGAATTACTTGACCTCTAAGGTCATTTCCATCTGTAAGTCAATGATCCTGTCGGCCAATAAGCCTATGTTCTATGAAAACAGGTTAAGTGTTGTGAGAGACTCCATATTAAATTGAAGACCTAAGAAATGCATGTACTTCTTATAGTGCAACCACACTTTCATTTGCTAATGACCACTAATGATTACCTTAATCAAAATAGACTGTTGTCAGTATCTGTTTCTAAGACTAAAAGGACTTCACAGATGAGTTATCACTGTTGAAAGCAAAGAATCTCTTTATTTGGAAATTTTAAGAGAAAGCTATATGACTTAACCAGAGACATCTAAGACACAACAGAGTTTGGGGAATTTCCTTAGATGAGATGAGAAAGCTCTCTTAGTTGAGCTGAGACACCTTATTCTCAGTAAGAGAGTTCATTCATTCTGTGTATTATAAAGCATATTCTAATTTGGAGAATTTGTCTGATTTCTGTATGCTTTCAGCTTGGATAAATGGGTTTATTCACTATCCAATATTTGTGATGGTCTTTGTACAACTAGGATTTGATGGGAAGGCAGTCAAGCGTTTGGATATAGCTTAGGGCGTTCCTTCTCCATTAAGAGAATGCAAAAGTATTATTAACCTAAACTTCATTTAACTGAATCTAGCAATATTTAGGGAAGATGGTAGATATAATTCTTGTCCTGTATCCCCTCTCTGAGGAGAGCAGAGTGACCAGTCACCTGGGCCCAGTCTTGTGTTTCCCTCCAGGGAGGAAATAAAGTCTCTTGTGGAGAGCAAGGGGTAAGATTCCATAGATATCTATCCACTACTATTTTCCTGCTGTGTGTAGACAAGTGTCCATATAAATAACCTACATGGGCACAACACATGTCATATTATTTCAAAGCAAGATTTAGAACATGTAGGTAAGGGATTTAATCAAGGATGTTGGCAGGGAGCCTTAGCAGGAAAGGGAGGCCACAATTCTCTAGAACTACCAAAGCCATGCTTTAGGAAAGCATCAGGGCAAGTTATCACCTGGGGAGGGAGGATACTACTCTAGCATCAGAGCAGCTCAGTTGCTTTATAGGGAAGGAAGGAGTCTTATTCAGGTAGGTTTTCTTTAAAATTAATAAATCAACAAGGATTAATTGAGCACTTAATGGTTTGCTTTCTCAGGTTAATTTTGGTCATTGTCAAATTGTGAATATTTGAATATGTGAACATGCATTTTGGACTAAGGTAGGTTGTTTTTTTATCTGCCTCTGAGGTCACAGATGGGGATGCACCATCCAGGCCCCAAATTGGAAGATGGTAGCCTATAGTTTATAAACATAGAATATTCATATATGAGGAGGATCCAGAAAAGAATAAGGACCTGACTAAGGGGGTAATGGACAGGAGAAATGGACAAAGCTGAGAAATGGACAACGTGATGAACAGAGAAAATCTAGGCCAGAAAAGATGGAGTCACTTCACCACCCTTCCTCCAAACCACAGCAGATCTCTTCCTTAAATATCCAATTGGCTTTGAGAATGTGTATATTTCACGTTAAAATATATTTGTGCTTCTGTCTGTAGCTCACGTTCAAAAACTCTGCCATAGACATTTGTACAAGAAGTGTAAATTCACTTGGTGCAATTACCTGGTTAAG
The DNA here is from genome assembly GCA_028646595.1 of Phalanger gymnotis. Lineage (NCBI taxonomy): Eukaryota > Metazoa > Chordata > Mammalia > Diprotodontia > Phalangeridae > Phalanger > Phalanger gymnotis. The sequence goes on from CM053623.1 coordinate 303,236,022, forward strand.
ATGTGTTTGATGTGATCAGGATACCTTTTCTGCTCCTAACTCCATTTCTGGAGCGCAAAATAGTAAACTATTAACAGTCCTTCTGTCTCTTGTCATCTGACTAATCAATATCCTGAGTTGCTCATTTACCAGGATTTTGCTAAAGTGGCACAATTTGTTGTTGTTATTGTCGTTAGTCATGGAACTGTGATTTTGTCCCTTTGGGAATTCTTAACAAGGAAACCTTCTACCAATGTAGGCTGCTGCTCTTAAAACTGCTGCTTCTTGCTCTTAAAATTAAAATCTTAGAGAGCTTCCCAGGGCACTGAAAGGCTAAGTGACTTACCCAGAATTATACCTGTCCCAGAGATGAGGTTTGAAACGGGTCTTGCTGAATCTGAGGACTACTTTTTAACCATTATGACAAACTGCCCCTTCTGTGTTACTATACTAGGGGAAAAAAAAAACAAACCTTGATTTGATTACTATGCTGTGCTTTCATGTGGTTCTCCCTTAAATAACAGCTGATTATCTATCCATCTATCCATCTATCTATCTATCTATCTATCTATCTTTATGTAGGAAACACAGTCTTCACTCATGACAAGGTATGCTAGTTTCAATTGTCCAGGCAAATAACAAATAAAACACCTATCAAAATGCCTTTCACAGAGTAAAGGTTAAAAAATATTGTTGAATTAATGAACGAATCAAATATCGATTGATTCTCTACCATGAACAGGGCACTTTGCTTGATAATGGAAGTAGGGTTTGGTTAAATATCTTTTACTACTTAAGCTCTGAGTATAGAAATTCTCTGATTTTCCAGTTAGATCTTTGAACAAGAGGCAAGAATACAGAATTTACAGAAGTTTCTAGGACATTTTTATACTGGGTGATTTAATTGCATTTTTAATGTAAGATTAACTATTTTTTCCTATTAGAAATAGGACATGTGGTCACATGAATCATTACTACATATGCAATTTTATGCATACACATTTTTAGTGATTTTGAATTCAAAGGTAGGTAGGAAATGAAGAAATGTAGGTAGCTGTAATGACTGGATGTTTTTTGTCCCCAAAAATTTAACTTAGTGAAACAATGACTTTTCCCTCATGAAAGGTGAAGAAAACTGAGGCTATATCCTATAGAATATAACACATCCAATTCCAGGAAATAAACAGTTTAGGGTTTTGTTTTCTTTTTTAATGTTCTTCCTCTTTAGAGAAAGGGGATATGACATACATTTCACTTTCCAAACAGAGACATGTTTGTTAGAAATTAAACCATGATGATCTTTATGTTATACAATTTCCATAGGGTTTTATTGATTGGATAAACATGGATTCAGTTAAAATGGAAATAAGAATTTTTATAATACTTTCTTTTTCTTGAAAGGCCACATTTTTATAGAAGTTAGAAAATAGCAAAGAGGGGAAAGATCATGTCAACACAATGTTTGGGGTCACATACAACGCAATCTTCTGTTTCATTGAGATTTCAACACAGGAAATGGGTATATTAGAAACTGTCTCATTCACAGATTTTTTCAGGCTCAGATACAGTAGTTTCTTTGAGTGATGGTGAAGGAGCAAGCTATAACCAGTGCTTTTATATTAGCCTCAATAATACACATTTCAAAGCCAAAATGCCCCAGTCACATAACTGTTTGCATAGTCAATATTCTGTGGGAAAATAAGTGTCAATAGATCCCACATTACCAACTTTGGATAGCATCTGATTTCATAACTACTTTTCTCATGAATCTCTGGAGAGGAAAGGCATTTCCCTTTCCCTTTACCCTTACTCGCACCCCCACCTCTAATTAGTAAACCAAAAATTATTAGCTTAAAGTCATCTCAATAATAGTATAAAAAATACAGGAACACAATTCCACCTAGGCAACTGAGAAAGTTGTTTATAGACTTTTTGATATTAGAAGTGTTATATTATAAAATCGAATGTTGAAGAGAATGTTATCCTTTCTAGAAAAGCCTCTAGTTCCATCCCCAAATCACCATGGACAATCTTGCTACTTTTGGAGAATTTCAGAATTAGAAATGACCTTGGACTAGGTCTGCAAGCCTTCTCTAAATAGGTTAGCAAAGCCAATCAGCATATGTTTACCCTAAAGCACTACTTCTCAATTAGTGGTTTGTGAATGCCTGGGGCGGGGTTCAATGGTCCAAGGGGTTTGAGTTAAGAAATCTTTAATGATGACTTAACCACTATTTTTGAAAGATGAACAGGTTGGGTTTATACCAGGAATGCAAAGTTGGTTCAATATAAGGAATAATATAAATATAAATGTAATAAATCATGATAATAATATCAATGGGGCAAATAGATAGCTTAGTGGATAAAGTGCTAGGCTGGAGAAGGAAATGACAAAGTACTCCAGTATCTTTTTGCCAAGAAAACTCCAAATCGTATCGCAAAGAGTCAGACACAAGTGAAATATCTGAACCAACAACATGCAAGATGCATAAGAAATTGATTAAAAGTTATGAAGACTTAAAGCTATTTCAAATACATAAAGGGTCAAAAGGTATAAATGTTAATTTTCAAAGGAAGAAATCTGAGCCATCAATAAGCACAAAAATAGTTTAAATTACTAATTAGAGAAAGGAACATTAAACAACTCTAAGGTTCTATTTCATACCATCAGACCGGCAAAGATGACAATAAGTGAAAATGAGAAATACTGGAAGGCTGAGGAAAATAGGCAAACTTTGCTATGAGCACAGAGTAATTGACCATGGAAACAGTTATGTGGCTGGAGCATTTTGGCTTTGAAATATGTATTATTGAGGCTAGTATAAAAGCATTGGTTACAGCTTGTTCCTTCACCAGCACTCAAAGAAACCACTGTATCTGAGACTGAAAAATCTATGAATGAGGCAGTTCCCAATATACCCACTTCCTGTATTGAAATCTCAATGAAACAGAAGATTGTGCTGTCTATGACCCCAAACATTGTGTTGACATGATCTTTCCCCTCTTTGCTGGAAACCAATTTGGAACTATGCCTCCAAAATTACTAAACTATGCATATCCTTTGACCCCTGTACCATTGCTTGGTTTATATCTTCCCAAAGACATCACAGAAAGAGGAAAATGACCTATTTGCACAAAATATTTATCACAACTTTTTCATAGTAGCCCCAAATTGGAAACTAAAGTGTGCCCTACTATTTTTTTTGTTGTTGTTCAATCATTTCAATTCTGTCTAATGTTTCATGACCTCATTTGGGTTTTCTTGGCAAAGATACTGGAGTGGCTTGCCATTTCCTTCTCCAGCTCATTTTACAGATGAGAAAAGCAAGGAAGAGAATGTTAAGTGACTTGCCCAGAGCCACACAGCTAGTATCTGAGACTAGATTTGAACTCAGGAAGCTGAGACTTCTTGACTCCAGGCCCTCTATCCACTGTGCTACCTAGTATTAGGGAATAGCTAAAAATTATGGCATATTAATGTAATTGAATACTATTGTACCACAAGAAATGATGAAATGGACATTTTCAAAGGACATTGGGAAGACCTATGAACTGATGCAGTCAAGTAAGCAAATTAGAAGTACAATTTATACAATGACAACCTTATGGAGAAAAAAAATAATCTCAAAAACTTTAAAACTCTAATCAATGTAATAATAAATCACAAATTCTGAAGACTAAAGTAAAAAATGCCACTCACCTCTTATCAGGGAAGTGATGAACTTAAAATGTGGAGGAAGTTGTATAGTTTTGGACATAGCTATTATAGGAATTTGTTTGCTTCATGTTGATGATAAGGATTTTATCTTTCTTTTGTGACTGTTGTTTAATGGAGGGAGCAGTGTGAAATATGTATGTAAAATAAGGCATATTTTAATTAAACAGTTTGGCATGATAGATCTGTAATGATTTCTGAATGGGACCAGAAAAGAGTATGCATATTATGCGTAGTACATGGTCCCCTTATAAAAAATGATCATGCCATCACCATCATCATCATCACCATTACTAATATTTATATAGCATTTATCATGCTAAGTGCTTTATAATTTTTATTTAACTTGATCTTCACAACGACTGTAGGAGATGGGTGCTATTATAACCCCACTTAACAGATGAAGAAATGGAAACAAAAATATATTAAGTGACTTGCTCAGATTCACTCAACTAGAAAATGTATGAGGACACATTTGAGTCAATTCTTCCTGACTCCAGGCCCTGGGTTCTTTCCATTTAACTACCATATGGATTAAAAACCTCACAAAAGTGTGGAAAAGAAGAAATATACATACTTTATTTACCACAACAAAAGAGATAGTACATTCAACAAAGCACATATTGACTTAGTTTTGAAAATCTCAAGTTTTTCACAGGATTTATTTTTCTCTTCAGCTTCTGTATTAGATGTGAATACAAAAGGTCATTTTTAAAAAAAATTTGCAAATACTAATCATGAGAACTTCATTATTTAAACTTCATTAAACATTATTTAAACATTCATTAAACTTCATTCCAAATAACAATGTTATGTCTCTTGTTGCCCTTCTATATGCACTCTGCCAGATCCTTTATTTTCTTCTCAAAGAAGAATCTGTTCTCTTTCCACTTAGCTGCAGCATACTTTCATATTCTGGTTTCATTTATAGTGTCTGTCAAGATTGAGATGTCTCTCATCCATGCATGAAAATTATAACAAGAGATTTCTTGAAAGATACAACAACAGAAATAACCTTGTTTGACTTTATCATTATTATCATGAAAAACATAAAACATGGAGATATACACATGTGAAATATGTTTGCCACTGTTAGGTAGGAAAACCAGCACAGAATCTGATGAGGGTCCTCAGGTCCTCCTCTTTGTGGATTCATTATACCAATTGTATCAAGATCTAGGACAAGGGTGGGGAACCCGCAGCCTCGAGGCCACAGGTGGCCTTCTAGGTCCTTGGCTGTGGCCTTTTGGCTGAGTCCAAGTTTTACAGAACAAATCCTTTTTATTAAGGGGTTTGGTTTGGTGAAGTTTAGACTCAGTCAAAGGGCCTCACTTGAGGACCTAGAGGGCCATATGTGGCCTTGAGGCTGCAGATCCCCCAACCCTGATCTAGAACATTTCAGAGCCTCCTAAATGAGATGCATAATCAGAGAATTTAGTCTAACTATTCACTCAAGGAATACTAAGTGAATAAAAATGTCTATTGTCCAGAATATTAAATGTAGTTGGTTGTGTAGAGTCTCATAGAGCTTGTCTAGCAGTGAGCATTCTTCTGCACAAATGAACTCAATGTACTTAGGGGTAAGAAAGAAACTTCTCAATTATTTTTAAAAATCTTATGAAATATTTTTGATAAAAGTCTGTTATCCAAGATCTGTAGGGAATTCACACATACATATGTATGTATATAAAATAGTCTTTTAGTTGCTTAGTTTAAATGTTGTTTAGTAATTTTCAATGTGTCCAACTCTTTGTGATCCCTTTTGGGGTTTTATTGGCAAACATATTGCAGTGGTTTGTCATTTTTTTCCCCTCCAATTCATTTTACAGATGAGGAAACTGAGGCAAATAGGGTTAAGTGACTTGGCCAGGGTCACACAGCTAGTAAGTGTCTGAGGTCAAATTTGAATTCAGGTCTTCCTGACTCCAGACTTGGCAGCCTACTCACTGCACCACCTAGATGCTCATATAAAATATATATAATATTAACTCATTCCCCAATAGATCAGTTATATATGTGTGTGTATACATACAAATATACATACATGTAGTATATCTACATGAGAGAAACAATCAGGAAACCCTTGATCAATTGATTTTCATCCAGCTTAGTTGATGAAATCGTAGAAGTTACAGGTAAGTAAAGTTTAATATTTTTGAATAAAATGTAAAGTTGTTGTCAACTCATAAGATATGAAAAAGTCCTTCTATCAAAAGATAAAATTGGAAAGCAGTTAGCCATTAGTTGGCCAAAGATTTATTAAGCCCCTGATGGGCCTTTAAAAAGTGAGGAGAAAAAATTATATCACTGATAAGTTTCATCAACCCAATAGAAGATGAATGAACTGAGAATTTAATTAATATTAAATATTCAATGAATTAATGAAAATTTTAAAAGCACAAAGTTAATTTAAATCTAAGAGAGATAAAATGAAAAAGATTCCTCAAGTAAACATACTAAAAGTTGATAAATCTTTAACTAACAATCCAAAAAAAGAGGAAAATCAAATTAACAAAATTAAAATAAGCAAAGTAAACACAGAAGGTTAAGAAATGATATGAATTAACAGAAAACACCAATACAATTATAGAAAAACAAATTTTTAATTGGACTATTTTTAGTAACAACATAAAAAACTCACATTAAGAAAAGATTTTTAACAACCTAATTTCAGAGGTAGGAATTGAATAAATCATACATGCGAAGCAGAAAAAGGAACCCAATTCTGACAAAATTCAAAGTAAATTCTATTAAGTGTTTAAAGAATAATTATTTATGCTAAGTAATTCTTAATAATTTAGACAGAAATCTCTCTATCAAATTCTCTATTGGAAGAGTATTATCCCAAAATCTAAACCAAAGAGGGATACATTAGAAAATATAACCATAAACCAATATCACTAATTAATATTGATGAAAATTTAACAACCCACTTTTTGTGCCAGGGATTCAAGGATATTTCAATGTTAAGAAAGCCACTAGCATCACTGGTCAGATGTTAAACACACACACATACACACAATATACAGCACATAATTATATCAATAGTTGCAACAAAAGAAGTTTTACAAAATTTGCTGCTCATTTATGTTAAAATTAAGAAAAGAATAGGCATGAAAAGGGTCTCTTTTGAAATGCTACAAAGCATGCATTGAAAAACCAAAACTTATTATTTTCAAAGGAGAAATACTATTATCTTTCCTAACAAAGTAGTGATGCCCCGTCTCCCTAATATCACTTGACATAGCTCTAGAAATCAATTGTGATGGGGGCTACAGTCCTAATTTTCCCATGTTCCCTCCCACCTCTGTAATAAGTTAGGCTAGTTTATTTTTTCTTTAAAAAGTCTTGAAATTATCCTTTGGATTTGATTGTCTCTAGGAACCAAGGCTTGAGCTGTTGATGTAGCTTCTTGATCATCTGGACAGAAAACAGCCAGTATGTGAAGGCATGAGTCTCCTGACCCATAAACCAATAGCATGAATAATACTGAGAAGGCATGTGTACCAGTAAGGCAAAATGGGCTTAGTTTAACGGGTGCCCTTGAGGAGTTTGGCTTTTGTTTATGGTGAAAGTACTTTCACCTGTTAAACGCTAAGCCCCAGGCCCAAAGCCCTATCAGGTGTGAAACCCCTGTGGGCGTAGATTAAAGACTTAAAAGGGGCCAATTCGGGAACCAATGGGTCTCTGGACTCTGGTCTCTAG
>CM053623.1:303243920-303283649 GCA_028646595.1 Phalanger gymnotis
AGTAAGGCAAAATGGGCTTAGTTTAACGGGTGCCCTTGAGGAGTTTGGCTTTTGTTTATGGTGAAAGTACTTTCACCTGTTAAACGCTAAGCCCCAGGCCCAAAGCCCTATCAGGTGTGAAACCCCTGTGGGCGTAGATTAAAGACTTAAAAGGGGCCAATTCGGGAACCAATGGGTCTCTGGACTCTGGTCTCTAGTCTTTGAGGCGAGACTTAAGAATGCCAGAGGCTTGGCTGCGAGGAGAGGCGAGAAAACTACAGCTGGAAAAAATCCGAAGCAGAGCCGACCCCTGTCTGGACCCAGAAGTTCGAGCGAGGTCTTGAGGCCGGTGAATATGATTTATGCCATCTTATTTTTCTGTGGCCTCCTGGCTACTCTTGTGAGGCGGGCCTACAGGGCCTGGAGGCTTGTGTTCACAATACTGGAATGGGGAGGTTGGTTCGCTAATTTGTTGCTCTGGGCCCTGAATAAATTTTTTGATGCTTTCTTCTTGGAGAATTCTGTATACCCAACTATTTCGAACCATTCAGATATTTATATGATCCTTTTTGAGATCATAAATTCGGCCTTCCTACTACAGCATCTCATTTGAAACAATATTTTATGCCGAGAAAAGATTCCTCCTTTCCTCCAAAATCCTTCTGCTATAGCTATGTAAATCTCCTTTTGATAACGATTAGATGAATTATGAGTATCTCATTTAATATCAGTTTCATTCTACATTATACAGGTGACTAACCTGAGTCAGACCCAACAAGGCAAGAAAATTAAAGGCATAAAAGTTGGCAAAAGGAGATAAAATTATTCCTATTTGTAGACATTGTGGTGGTTTGCATAAAAGTGCTAGGAAATCTTCAAAGAAATCAATTGAGATGATTAATAAGGGGAAAGGAAGGGGCTCTGCCAGGGAAGCAATAAATCTTGCTCAGGGTAACTGGAGGGGCACCTGAAGTCTAAGATTCTCTGACCAGGGACATTCTTACAGGGTCCCTCTCCAGAGGCTCAGGATATTTAGTGAGAGTAGATGACTTTACTCATAGATTACAAACAATGATCACATTAAAAAAAATCTTTGTTATAAAGAAAAGGGCAAGTGGCCAAAGAAGTGAAAATATATAATGGAAGAAAACATGGAATTAACACTCAAAACCAAATATAAATGGAATGATCTCATCTATAAAATGAAAGAAAGTGACAAAATAGATTAGAAAGCAGAATCCAATAATAAGCTGTTAAAAAACATACTTGAAACCTATAGATTCACAGAGTTAAAAATAAGACCTTGGAATAGAATTTTTCATTCCTCATGAAACTCCAAAAGGCAGAGGAAAGGATCATGATTTCAAAAGCAAGATTAGAAATAGGTATGATTATTTCCCCATGGTTTTTGTTATTGCTATGTAAAAATGCTAATGATTTTTGTGTATGTACTTTTCTGTCCTGATACTCTACTGAAGCTATCAAATTAGGCCATATTTGTAAAACACTTAGCACAGTGTCTAGCATGTAGTAGGCACTATATAAATTGTTATTCTAGTAATCTATGAGTGAAATGGTCAGCTCTTCTCAGCAATACAATGATCCAAGACAAGTACAAAGGACACACAAAGGAAAATGCTCTCCACATCCTGATAAAGAACCGATGGACTCTGAGTACAGATCAAAGCACACTCTTGTTCACTTTATTCTTTTTCATGTTTTTTTCCTTTTGATCCGTTTCTTCATTCACAATTATGACTAATACGTTTTACATGATAGCACATGTATTACCTTATCAAATAGCTTAGCATTTTAGGAAAAGGGGAAAGGAGGGAGGGAAAAAATTTGGAGCCTCAAATCTTCTAAAAATTAATGCTAAAGATCATCTTGACATGTAATTGGGAAAATAATAAAATAGCATTAATAATAAAATATTTAAAAAAAGGGAAAAAAGGGTCTCAAAACTACATGGTCAAATTATTTCTTGGAGACCAAGTCACCAATCAAACTGTAGTGATTCCCAGAGAAAATTAAGTAGAACTTTAAAGAAACATAAAATTCCCAGAAACTGAGTATTTTAACTAGTATATTTTTAAATTCTTTAATTCTTCCAGTATTTGGTGATATGGGTGCTCCTTCCATGCAGCAGATTATAGTTTCTCTCTATTCTCCTCACTTTATTCTCCTCCCAACAGAGGGATGAGACTTTAAGAACTTGCCTGATTATCAGACAACTGACATATAGTCACAGTTCCATATTAATCCCTTCTAACTTGGTAAAATCTGCCAAGGTTTTTTTTTTTTTTTGCTTCTATTTTCTCTTCTAAATAACTCATTATCAGATAAGAATAAACTCTAAAACTTATTAAAAGCTTTTAAGCTTTAACAGTTTAAAACTACACCAAGATTTTTGGGACATCTTATCAAAGAAAAGTTATTAACAAGAAATTGAAGGCCAAAATGAATGGAGAAAAATGGTAAGAAAGTGTACCAATTGAAATGAAGTTCTGGTTTAGGATGACATAGCGAAAGAATTGGTGGATATTATTACTGAGCCTTCAGCGATGACCTTTGAAAAATGGTGGAAAACTGGTGAGGTGCCCACTAAAGACAGGCTAGAGTTTTAATGTTATTTTGAATTTTGGAAAGGGTGAGGCATACTCTGGAAGCCATATTCACAGTGGTAAGCTTGTTTTTTATTCCCAAGAAATTTCTAGGACATATTTCTAAAGGAATGAGTTCTATGTACTGCCAAAGGGCAACAGTGATTATTAAGGCCCAGTATAAAGTACTACTTGTATAGAATATAAACTCACCAAAACATGAAACATGTTAGTTATGTGACTATCACTAAGTCATTTAAACTATTAGTGCTTCCAGGAAACTCTGTAAGATTTGAAAGTCTAGCAGAGTTGCCTGTTTGCACTGGTAGAGAGAATTTCCACCCTGGGAGTTCCCTAGACCTATAGAATCACAGATTCTGGTAGAAAAACTATAATGGCAAAACCGGTACATGAGGGGAATAACAAAACCACATCATACTTGGATTCCACTATGGCATTTGACAAAGTCTCTCATGATATGATCATGAATATAATGTAGTTACCATAGTGATACATGGACAAGATGGAGAGATGTCCTTTGGATAGCAAAATAGGTGAATTTAAACCTGGGTCAATGTCTAGACTACAATGACACTTCCTAACCAGTGGGTAGGTTTCTTTTAGAGCCATACAGCCTTCTATTCTCATTCTATTCTGAAAACATTGGTCACAATGACTTGGGCATTGATGGTAATTTTATTAAATTTATGAATTACACAAAACTAGATGATAGAATAAGAATCTCAAAATGATTATACTGTAACTTGCATTTATATGTTCCTTTGAGGTTTAGAAAATGCTATAAACATGGTAGAATCTATAGAAATATCTGCTTCATTTAGAGTGCTAGGTTACAGAAATATCGATTAAACTTTGGCCTTTCCTGTAAAGTTTATGAAATTTAAAAGGTACCTAACATAGTCTTGAGTGCAGGATAGAAGCACAATAAATATACCTTAATAATTTATATATATAATTGTGGAATCAATTTGTTGATAGGTATTAATATCTCTATACTGAATAAGCATAACTCAAATTATTAACATATAGTTCAATACCACAAATGTTTATTAAATGACTACTTTGTACAAAACACTGTACTAGATCGTGGGAGATATTCAATATTCAAATGTATCTGTTATGTCATGTATTAGCTGTTTCCTCCCATTAGACAGATGGCAATCCATTCATGATTGCCCATCCTGCATTACTCCTCCATGTTCCACTAAAGACCCCACAAAGGGGTCCACCTGATAATGGAGGAGCCTACCTCATCTTGTTTATTTATATCACAAACATGCCCATGAAGTACACAGGCAATACATTATTTAACCTACGCTCTCACTATATGACCAATCCATCTCTTTTTGTTACATATTGTATGATAGGGGCCATCCTATGGTGTACCTGTATGGGCCCCTTCAGTTGGGCTACGTGTATTCTGGTTCCCACACATGTATGACCAGAGTCTCCCTTGGTCCCCAAGACTGAGTGGTGGGTATAATGAGGGACAGGGAAGAAACTAGGGTGATCAGCACTTGCGTGAGAAAAATCTAGCTGCTTTGTGGATCATAAGGAGGAAAGAGAAACAGTTTCCAGTTTCTTTCAAAACAGTCTCTTTTTAAGGACATGGCTAATACCAGTTCTCTCTTGGACTTCTAGTGAGGTGAGGGATGTAATATCTCTCTACTCGCTCTCCACAGCAACAACTACAGCAGCATGTACAATCTTAACAGACCTTGGAGAAAAGATACAAAACCTAAAGCCAATTTTCCTCTCTTCTAAGCTGTTAAAATTTAAATGTTTATTTTTAACTTTTTTTAATAATAGAAAGGGGTGGGGCTGCCAAGAGAGAAGAGAATGTGGAGCCTTAGGAACTGGGAAAAGTTTTTTCTATAGCATCTAGCCACAGTAAGAATCTTCTCTAAATGAGAATACGCTCTGACTTTGGAATACTGGTATACCCTCTGAATTTGATCCCAAAGATCTTGAGATGGATCTTCTTAGATGATTTTTCCTTGGTGAAATAATCTTGGATCTGTGTATCTATCAATATAGATATACATGCACATTATCGATCTATCTATAGATATAGATATATACACATTATCTATCTATAGATAGATATAGATATATACACAAATTATCTATCCATAGATAGATATAAATATATACACATATTATCTATCTATCCGTCGATCTGATCTTATCTGTCTATCTGTCTGTCTGTCTATCCCTGTTCTACAGTTTTGTCACATTACTTCTGATTATTTTTGTCACTATAATTCCACATGATTATTCATTTGCCTCATTCATCTCTGATTTGAAACATTATATGAGCTATATGTAACTTTTCATCCTGAAAAAGATATTCTTTTGGAATATTATTAAGAGCATAGAAAAGCATCATAACTCCCATTTGAATCCAATAAGACTATTTAATTTGGATTGAAATAACTCCAAATTATCTCTCTAGATGTCTTCTATTCCCTTCTTCAAAATCATTATTTTAATCTCAACCGTGGAGGAAAGTTTAAACTCCTAATTTGCTTTCTCACTTTACTTTAAAAAGTTGTACATTTCAATGAAAATAATTTCTGTTAACTTATATTTTCTACCTTTGAAGGAAAAAAATTCTAAATTAAAGTAAAATATAAAATGAAGACATGAAAATAAAATATACTCATTTTCATAAAATGCTTTTATTAATTTTAATTAAAATTAATTTTTTTTGGTGAAATTTATGCCTATAATCGTGGATTTGGCTTCTACACATTTTATATTATGTTGCTTCACATTTACTCACAGTTACTTTTCCAGTACGGTTGTCTTCCTCCCTTTGTGCTAGTGCTTTCAAAAAATTGTCTTTCAGTTCTTTGCCAGCACTAGTTAGTGTCCTATAAAAAAAACAAACAAACAAACAGGAGTTTTATTATAACATACTCCATAATAAATAGGCTTAAAATGAAGGGAATGGTGAGGGAAGTCAGTAATTGCTGTTCATTTTCTTTTGTAAAGCTAAAATCTATTTTCCAAGAGAATAAGAAAAAATTAATGGACTTGGTCATCAATTTCAGACTCACGGTAATAGGATCAGTCTCTACCATGGTTCCCCTCTTGTCCCTGGTTAGTGAAAAGATAAAAATAAAATTTTCTTAGAAGTCAAGGAAATAGTTCTTAAGATTTTATTGGCCAAACTGGTGAGGTCTCAAGCTCCATAATGATTGTTGAAGCTTCCTGGGGGCCTGAAGTCATAAAGGTTTGGCTTCCAAGTAAGAGTATTTTGGTAAATGTTTAATGATCAGCTTTCTAAAAATGAAGGAGACACTTTTAAATTCAATTTGCATTTTTTCTGTAACTTTCTTAAGATTAGACAATCAACAAAACGATGAATAAAGCCCAAATTTGTAGTGTTTAACATTCCTGAGATGTAAATACTCTGAAAATTAAATTATATTTTTAAGAAAGTGGGAGCTGGCTCTAGAGGTATACCTTAGCTTAGTTTTCATCATCCCTCCTGGACCAGACATTCTTTGAGAACAAAAGTTCTATTTTGCTTTTCTTTGTATCTTTAGTACCTAGCACAAAGCTGGACCTATAGTATGCTCTTAGCAAAGGCTTATAAGACTTATTTGACTGACAGGGAGCTGAGAATTGGTCAAATCATTCCAAAGCACTTTGATGTTATATGGGAAAAGTCACTAATCTGTTCATACCTGATGATAAAAACACTGTGATCATAGTAGCCATTTTATAGTACTTTAAGGTTTACAAAATGCTTCACATCTGATACACAGAACCTTGAGAGGTAGGAAATACTATTATTCACATTTTATTGGGGGGGGGGGTCGTCAGAATTAAGCCTGAGAGAAATGAAGTCACTTGTTCAGAGTCATGGCTCCTAAATGTCTGAAGTGGCTTTTGAAGGCTGATCTTCCTGATTACAAGTCTCCAGTCAAAGATAGTAAGGAAGGTTTTATATCTAAATAGATAGATATGGATATATAGATAGATAAGTTATCTATAGCTCTAAATATATATGCATATATATATCTGCATCTATCTACCTATCTAATCAAGATAGTCACAGCAACATTTCTGTTTGTATCTGTGTGTGTTATGAAATTAAATACTTGAAAATGAAGTGAGTCCCCATCCATTTTGCAACAGCTGAACAAATCGTAATATCTGAAAGTAATAGAGTGTGTTGCATTATATAAAGATTGATGAACATGAAGAATTCAGAAGGTAGCAAATATATATGGGATGGAAGTTGTTAGTCCATCAGGGAAACTAACTACTCCCTCTTAGTGGGCGCTTTAGGGTTAGGGTCCTCTGTGGAGAGAGACACTCTTTTCCAGAATACATAGGACTTTCCTTACATCAATGCTTTCCTTCTGGATTTCTTTCAGGTGCAGATACCTAAGTCTGCTCATGGAGAGAAGAAATGCGGGGAAGGGAGGAGTGACCTTCCCTGAGTTGTCTGCCTTGGCAGGGATCATTTGATTTTTATTCTCCATTGCCTTCCCTTCACTTAGATTTAGATTTGTTTACTCATGATTCAGACTTTTGTCTAGGGGAAACCCCAGCTTTCCTCTCCTTCAGTACTTTAATAAAACATGATAATCCATAAGGAACTTTCACTTAACTCAAGCCCCAGTCAGCAGAGTCCTGGTGAATTACATAAAAGCTCTAAACCTCAGCTCCTCTCAAATATGCTATCCTCTGTCCCCCACCTTTTTTTACAATCTCCCATTCACGTATAATAACGCACTTATAATGGAATATTTAGGATTGATCACTTTAGGTAACTGGAATTCAAAACTAAACATTAATCATGAATGTAAGCAAACTTTAAAAAAATAGATGAATTTTGGATTTTTAATGCATATAACGGGGAAGTGGCTCAGGCATAAACTGCCTCAGATGGTGAGCTCCCCGAGGGCAAAGGTTCTGTTTTGTTTTCTTTGTATCCTGGACTCATAGTGGGCACTTAATAAATGCTTATTGACTGACTAACTCACTGACTCTGGAGCTGTGAATTGGTCTGTTCATTCCAGAAAGCACTTTGTTATTATGTGGGAAAAGTTACTAATCTGTTCATACCCAATAATCAAAACATTGTAATTATAATAGCTCCTAGGATGTAGCACTTTAATAAGAACCTTGTGAAGTTCTAGATATTCCCATTTTATTGAGACAAGACCTATTCAAGATATTCCAGAAGGTTAAACACACTGCGGACTATCCTCCCCACCCCCACCCCCACCTCCAGCCAATTATAATCTTTGAGTTTTAGGGAGCTTGAAGAGAGAGTGACTGGGGCAGTTTTCCTCTTTTTGATCCATGAAGCAATCTTCAAAGCCCCAGGGATCTCCCTTTTGCAAGGCTAGATTCAGGAATTCAGAACCTGTCTTCTCAAAAAGGTCAGGGTTTAGGAAACATAATTTAAATATATCTCTTTCTGCTGAAAGAAGTCATTGCCAACGTGAGGTGGAAGGAAGAGGCAAGAAGAGAGGAATCCCTTCTCCTGCTCATCTGCAGAAGAGAGGAATCTCTTCTCCTGCTCCTCTGCAGTGCTTGCTGAGGTACAAGGTGAACCTGTAGAGAAAACGTTATTTGCTAAGAGATGAATTTCTTTTCTACTCTCTCTGCCATTTTGAAACTTTCACTGAGGTTAGCCCTGCCAAGGGGCAAATCTATCACTTCTATCAATCCTCAGCCCAGTTTCCTGATCCTTTCATATGGGAATTATCACTCAAAATCTGAAAGTCCTGTAACATACATCTTGCAAAGTCTCCCAATATCTAAAAGTCCTATAATTCCATCAAGTAGATAGGGGGCCTCAATTGATTAGGGATCCCTGATCAAATTCCCCTCACAACAGGAGAAAATTTCCTTATTTTTTTCTCCATAGAATATAAAATTACTTCTCAGAGAATGAATAAACATATTCCCAATATGCATAACAAGAAATGGAAGATTGTCTATAGAGGGATTAAGTTCAGGAATTTCCAAGAGGATTTTCACCAACTTTCCCCATGCCCATTGAAGCCGTACAAGTATCAAAATACAAGTTCAAAAGACTGCTTCAAGATCTTGGTACAAAAGGGAACAGTCCAGCTCTCCCAAAATGATTCTGTCAAATATGAAAAAAGTGCCAGACTAAGCAATGCTTAAGAAATCCAAGGAGAAATTATGCTAGGTGAATTTTTCAAGTTTAGATCAGGTCCTGACAAGGAGATAGTCAGAAACCTATGTGTACTAGGGAAGGAATCAATCAGAAAAGTTAAACACGGAAGAATGGTGTATGGAAGAATTCTAACACAGAAATCATTGGAAAACCTAGCCTTTCTCTCTGGAGTTTGCAACTATGTCCCTCTGACCCAATAATCTGGGTCAGGAGCCTATATAACTTGGAATGGGAGAACAATGATCTAGCCATGGCCAAGATCAGACTGCAGTTTGGTAGTTTGAGGCACTCCAAAGATCCTTCATAGAACACAGAACTCAATACCTGGAGGAAACAGTGGAAGAACTCAAGGCCATTCAGACAGATCAGGACCAAACAAGATCCCCACGATTCCTTCCAAAAATGCCTAGAGTCTGACACTGACACAAAGTCCAATTCAGGAAGTAAGGCTGGGGAAATGAAATAAAGTACAGCCCTATTCGTAAAGAAATGTCATAGACCTATGCGTGCCCCAGACACAAACGGAGAAAAAAAGAATGTCTATTGTACCTAAAAGCAGTTTCAAACAAAAACACAGCCTTGCCACAAGCTTTGTTAGAATTACTAGAAGAAATGAAGCAGTTTAAAAGAAACAAAGTTTAAGTGAAATGAGAGTTCTAACAGAGAGAAGTGGAAGGAGAAAAAATAGTTTGGTAATGGAAGTACAAAATATTAGCCAAATAAAAGACTCTCCAAATGAAAGGGACTCTCTGAGATAATAAGAATTGCTAGAACAAACGACAGCATTGGAGGGAAGAAAATGTAAGGCATCTCCTATCAAAAACAATTGACCTAAAATTAAAGGAGAAATCACTTAGAAGAAATGACCATAAAAATTCTAAATAGCTTATTTCAAGAATTCATGAATAAAACTGTCCACATCTATTAGAAAGAGGTCAAGTGAAACTAGAAAGAATCCACCAGTCACCTCTTTAGTAGAGAAAGTAGAATTTTAGCTGGTACTCAAAGGAAGCCAGGAGGCAGATAAGGGAATGAATTCCAAGCATAGAGGATAAACAGTGAAAATGTCTAGAGTTGGCAGATGGAATATCCTATTCTAGGAATAGCAAAGAGGCCAGTGTCACTGGTTCAAAGAGTGCTTAGGTAGGAGTTAGGGAGAAATGTGAGAAGACTGGAAAGGTAGGGAGGGGCCAGGGTATGAAGGGTTTTGAACACCAAAGAGAAGGTAATAGGGAGCCAATAGAGTTTATGGATTAGAGGGATAATATGGTCAGACCTGAGTTTTAGGAAGATCACTTTGACAGTCGGGTGGATGGACTAGAGTTGGGAGAAACTTGTGGCAGGTGGATTTTCCAGTAGGTTATTGCAACATTTCAAGAGTGAGGGCCTGTACTAGGGTAGTTGTGGCATCAGAGGACAGAAAGGATTGTGTTTGAGAGATGTTACAAAGGTGAAATCAATTGACCTTGGCAACAGATTGTATATGGAGGGATGAGAAAGAATGAGGAACCAAGGATAATACCCAAGCTGTGAACCTTGGTGACTAAGAGGTTGGTGGTGCCCCACCGAGTAATAAGGAAGTTTAGAAAGGAGGGTGTTTAGGGCTTAGATTACTAGTTCTGTTTTGGAGTTTAAGATGTTCATAGACTGTGCAGTTCAAGATATCTAATAAGCAGTTGAAGATATAAGACTGGATGTCAGCAGAGAGGTTCTAGATAGAGAGATGTGAGAATCTTTAATCCATGGAAAATGATAAGATCACCAAGTGAAATACTATAGAGGGAGAAGAGAAGAGGGCTCAGGAGAGAGCCCTGTGGGATCTCTGGGGTTAGCGAGTGTGACCTTGATGAAAATCCAGCAAAGGAGACTAAGAAGTAGTGGTAAGCTAGGTAGGAAGAGAACCAGGAGAGAGTGGTGTCACAGAAACCTAGAGAAAAGAGAGTATTGAGAAGAGAGCAAGTGACAATATTAAAAGCTACTATTTCTTTTTTCATTACAAAACCATCGACACCTCTGGGAAAAACTGCTACTGTTAGGATCTGTTAGGGGAGAAAAGGAGGGAAAAAATGTGAACATTCATGACAACCAGCTGTTGCTTTATATTTTTCATTTTAAGAGAAAATCTATTGGGAACCTTAAAAAATAGATCGTTTTACATCAATCAAACGTCATATTGCTTAAGGGAATAGAGAAAAACTGCACTTATCTCCTTTTGGAGATGGAAGGGGGGAATAGGAAGGGAGAAGTGATCCTTGGCAAGTGGTTCCAGTTCATTCTTCAGAAGAGTGAGAGAGGGCAATCTCACATTTTGGAATGAGAGTTGCCTAGACAACAAATAAATGTTCATCTTATCTTAGTGAAAATTAGCTTCCTATATTTGGATAATGAGTGTGTTTTTCCTTTATTCTGGGAAATAGTTACTCTTTCCTGAAATGGACTTGGTATGCTCACAGATTTATGGCAGTTATATATGGTAACATCTGTATAGTCAAAAATTATATAAAGGCAGAAGCAAACAGCTACAAGTTACTGGTCTAATTACCCCCAAGACCCTACAGGAATTGCACTCTGCGTGGGTGACAGTGACAGTAACTGTGACTCTGGATTTGATCTGAAACTGGAGAAGCTTTTCAAAACTTGATATATTGAGACACAAAGTCTTGATTCTTAGACATCACTCCTTTTTCTACTTTAGATGAACTTTGTTTTGGATTTGATTTCATTCACACCACTACTTTCCCACTTTTCTTCTGCACTGTTTGGGAGAAAAAAGACAAGGGTTGTTTATACTTGTTGTGTTGTATTGTTGTTGTCTTACACACTCTCCTCCTCCCTTGCTTTCCTCCCTCTCCTCCTCTCCCACCAGATTGCCAGGTCATTTATCATTTTCTGTGCCTCTTGGTAGATGTTTATTCAATCTTCATTTGTATATTTGTATAGAAAAGACAATGCCCTTTTGAAACTGAACTGGTATACCTCAGTCCTTATTTAGATTGGACCAAACAACCTTATTCATTTTAGTATGGTTTCTTATGTTTCATTTACTTGCTTATTTTATTTTTTTGTAATTTTTTAAAAAAATATTTATTTTTAGTCTTCAGCATTCAATTCCACAAGTTTTTAAATTTTAAACTTCTTTCTCCTCCCTCCCCTTAACCCTCCCCAAGATGGCATGCAATCTACTTACTTATTTTAAAATGCTGTGTCCCATAAAATAAACATCAAAATCATCATCATCAGCACCATCATCTATCTCTCTATCACTGTTTCTCTCTGTTTCTGTCTCTCATTCCCTTTCCCTTCCCCTTCCCCTTTCTCTTTCCCTTCTGCTTTTCCCCTTCCCCTTCTATTTCCTCTTTTCCTTCCCCTTCCCTTTCCCCCTCCCCTCCCCTTCCGTCCCCTCCTTTTCCCTTCCCTTCCTCTTCCCCAAGGGCATTCCACTAGAATCCTTCTGCCATGATGATATTGAACCATTAACAACTGTTGTTGTGTCTAGCCATGCAACTAGTTATCAATCTGTTTGATTTTATTATAATGTATGCCATCTCTCTATCTTCTCCACAAGTATAGAATAAGATCCTTTATTCTAAGTTTTCCTGAAACTAGGCAAACTCCATCAACAGCATTCAATCTCATCTACTAGTTTAGCAATCCTATCAAAAAGGAAATGAAATGAATCCGGTAAGACCTGTTCTTGATGAAAACTTGCTTGTTCTTTTTTTTTTTTTTTGCAGGGGGGAAGGCAGGGCAATTGGGGTTAAGTGACTTGCCCAAGGTCACACAGCTAGTAAGTGTCTGAGGCCACATTTGAACTCAGGTCCTCCTGACTCCAGGGCCAGTACTCTACTCACTGCGCCACCTAGCTGCCCCTTGCTTGCTCTTTCTAATCACTGCTTTGTTTTCTAGAGGGGCAACAACCATCTCTTTATTGATAATTCTAGAATTTTACCAGGAATTTAAGTTATGATCATTTGTTGATAGTTTATAGATTCTGTTCTCTTCCTTTTAAAAACAAAACAAACAAAACAAAACTGGGACATGTTTCTTCTACAATTTTGTGGTCCTGCCCTGATTTTCTACAATCGTTCAAATATCATGGACAGTGGCTCACAATCACATCTTCCAGTTCTTTCAGGTTATTAGAATTGATTGAGGGTAATTACATGCTTTCTTATTATCTATTATCTTCTCTCTCATCAGTTATCATTGTTTGATCCATACAGCGTGGGTGGTTAGAACCTAGGCATCCCCAATGATCACTTTTGATAAAAACTATTTTTCTTCCTTATAATTTGTGTCGTCAGTGTTTCAATGTTAGCATCTCTTCTTCCTCTTGAGGGTGATTTGCCTTGAAGCATTTTAGTCCGTGGAATCTTCCTTCTCTATTTTCTGAACTTTCTGAAATGATCTTTCTTAAATTTATGGCATGTTAGATTATATCAATAGTTATCCTCTATCACAGATTTTAGGAGCATGCAATTACTTTCTCATTGGGATCTGGAACACTCTTTCCAAAATATTATTTCAGAATTTTAGACACTCAAATTTTAAACTTCCGAAAGCTACATAGATGTACTGGTAATCTGATAAAACTTTGTCACTGTGGCTAATCTTTATATTTTAATGAGAACAAAACTTTTATTGTATTAGCTATTAATGAAAAAAAATGAACTGCAAATTTAAAACTCATGGAATTTATTGAGTAGGCTACTATATGGCCTGGGAAAGTTTTCTTCTTCACCCTTAACTCCACCTCCACCTGAAATAATCACCCCATCATCAGCTGAACCATAATATGTGGAATAATAAACAAGAAACAATGGACCAATTGACGAAAGGTAGCATCCAGGAAAGCCAAAACAGAAGAGAAAGCTCTTCAGATCAGAATGTAAGACATGGAAGGAAATGTCCACCATTTTATAGAAAAAGACTTACAGTGCATTTTCCATTTCAGCAGAGAAAGTCCTGGAAGTGTGCTTGAGATGACTTGGAGAAAGGGTGAGGAAAGTAATGGGTAACGCTCATTCTGTTCTGTGTTCCTCATATTTCTGTCTGTCTCAGAACTCTTCTACTTCACCCTGTTGTTCCTTATTTCCCCATCAGGGAGGCCTTTCTTGACTTCTTAGTTCTTCATAATTCTTGGTAAGATGGGGTGATTGAATTCCCCATTTAACCTGATGAATTTCACAGAGGTAGAGATGTGAATGGCCTCCTTGCTGAGAGAGCACACCTCTGGGGATGGACTCAGGGATTTTGTTCTGTGAACTTTGAAAGCAAGCTGTAAAAGTGGGGCATGGGGTGTAGAGGGGGATGATCTCTCCTTCCATTTCAGGACATTTCTTTCCTTTGGCAATATGCGATTCTAGTTGGAACAGCTAGGTGGTGCAGTGGACAGAGTCCTGGGCTTGGAGTCAGAAAGACCTGAATTCAAATATGACCTTTTACATACCCTTACTAGCTGTGGGACCCCGAGCAAATCAATAATCTCTCCTTGCCTTGGTTTTCTTATCTATAAAATGGGCATTAGAATAGCACCCATTTCCCAGGGTTGTTGTGAGGTCCAAATGAGATGATATTTGTAAAGCCCTTAGCACAGTGCCTGGCACATAGTAAGTGCTATATAAATGTTAGCTGTTGTTGTGATCTTAGTGTTTGTTGTTGGGCTCTCTTCCAGTTTGTAGCAGGTGCAGGGAAGGGCTTTCTCCCTTTGGTTTGCCCTAGTAAAGCGTCTTATGGAGACTGCAGAAGCACAATAATATGGCCTGAAAAGTGAATTCACAGAACTCTAGTGACTAGTTACTCTCTGATGTTCCGTTTCCTTTTCTGAGTACTGGTCAAAGACTAGACTTCCCAAGATACATTTTCATGCCTAAGATGTGGCAACAATCAAGGATGAGTCTTCCTGAGTTCCAATGTTCAGGTAGCAGTCTCCTAGGAGGAGAAGATTCCCTCCATATTGTGCTTTTTGGAGGAAGAAGGAGATTGTCTTGCACCTGAAGAAGTAAAGCCCTGACATAGGGTTGGAGTGGGGTTGTGATGGGCAGGGGATTTGGACCTTGTTAAACTTTCATGCCATTGCCATGAATTGCTTAGGCAATACAGGGCTATGATGAATGAGGAGCACTTGTTTATCAGCCCCTAACATATCTTTTCTTTCTTGGGGAGACTGATGAATTTCATGAACTTTACTTTTTAGTGATTTATATTTCTGTAACCTAGGTTTCCAAGCCTGGGGCATTTTGTGTGCCATTGGCCATGCAGAAGATGATTCCCAGTAGCTATGTGACAGGTGAAGTTGGTAAAAGAGTTTCAAGGAAGGACATATGGTGGTAGACTCTTTTGGGGACTGACTCCAGGAAGGAGAGAAAAAAGACTTTGGAAGCTTCAAATATAAAGAAAATCAACCCCTTGATATGTATCTGATTTCCAGCTTGCCTTCCTAGAAACTTCTGAGAATTTCCCCTAGCATGAGATCAGGCATCCCTCTTGGTTTGAGCTGAGGTCTCCCAGTAAAGAACTCACTCCCTCTTGGTTTTTTTTTTCTGGTATGTTTTAATCTCTATAACTTTTCTAAATTTCTATTTGCTTGAATAAATGAGTTTACTCACTATTCACTATTCATGAGAGTCTTTTGTAGAACTAGCATCTGGTGGGATAGGTCTCAGATTGTATCTATTCAGACCTCCTTGTGAGCTGCAAATATACATTTACAGAACCCATATGGATATACATATTTTACAAGGGCAAACACACATCCTACATTTCTATACCTATTTATGGACTACTGTGTAAACTTTGCATAGTATGCATTCTTTGTGGTTGGTGAAATAAAGGACGTACCATATTGTACCCACATTGTACACTGAGTGCCTGTATGAGAATTGGATACTCTATTACCCACATTTGGAAAAAACTATACATGAGCTATATATAAGCTTTATTTTGGAGTTTTTCCTGGATTAACTCCAGGTATAGGAAAAAAGCCAGAAAGAAATCAGCACTTTGGGGTCATGTCCCTAGGATCAAACCAAATATGTGTGAGCACAGAATTTTAGGAGTTCTTGGACCATGGGTCATATCTTTTTTTTTTTTTTTTTTGCTTAGAGTCCAGGGTTGCGGAACCTGTGGCCTTCTAGATCCTTAAGTGCAGCCTTTTGACTGAATCCAAATTTTATAGAACAAATCTCCAGGTAGACATTGCCATTAATCATGTCTGCACATTAACAATGAATAGGGGTTATTCTAAAGGTTTCTTGTGAAGACTTTATTAAAAATAAAGCATAACATCATTTACCCTTCAGTACTAATAATTTAGCCTTAGATATGTGAAAAAATTCAATAAACATGACAAAACATTCCTAAGGAGCCAACTATCTCTTCCAGTTCTAAATCTAGTCATACATCTCGATAACCTGTGAATATTAAGCTGAACATATCATCTTATTTTAATTTCTGCTTATGTTCAAGGTAAAAAAAAATCTTGTAGTGTCTTTGTTAATGCTACTTAACTTTGGTTTTTCAATACATTCAGTGGTGGCCTGAACATCCTCGGATATCAAATGCCATGTATTTATTTGGGATGTTGCCTCTTTGGGGACAGCTGGACCCTGCTCTTAGAACAAGATTTTTACCTAATTTCTCCCTCAAAATGTGTTGTTTCCAACTAGTGTTAATTTCTGGATAGATTAATGGCTTCAGATTATTAAAAAAATTATTGCTATCTGTAATGTATGCAAGGTTTAAAATAAAGAAAAAAGGTTTAGGGAGTATTAAACATGTGATGAAATCTTACTTGGACTATCTAAAGAAATTAGTTTGTGATTCTTATTCTCTCACTCTGTTTCTCATGAAACAGTTATATTGTCTTTTATATATGAGACTGTTTATAAATTTCCTTGATATATGGATTCAGAAACAATGTGAATTCAAAACAAATATTAATTTGATCAAAATGATTATTTTTTAAATTTTGGATTTGCTTACTGATTAGGGTTATTTCAAATATTTAGTTGCCAGACTGCACACATGAAGAATGTACTATCTTTTACAATCTGAAATTGGATTAGGAAGTCATTTTTTAAGAGCTTAGACTGTTAGCCATTTTGACATTATTGGCAGATTGTCAGCTAAAAAAATCTACTATAAAATTTTTTGATTTCAACTTATATAGTCTAATGTACAGGAAATACTTCCGTAAAGCCTCACACCATATCTTTCATTGTTGAATAAAATGAACAAGTAATTGTAAAAACTACACTTACTACATGGTATTTGAAACTCCATGGAGTAAATGATTTTTTAAAAAAATATTATGGTTGCTTATAAATTTCAGTTCCACAGTCTCCATGGTTATTGGAGTTTTGGCTTACACTGGAAGTCCACACCTGACAAAACATTGGTGCCAGTGTTTTGGTTAACGGAGAGCTACCAATAACACAGTCCTGTCATTTTTCCAACGTTTACTATGAATTTATGTATATCCCCATATCAGCTTTGAACTAAGGTAGTAAAAACAAAATCTTGCCAGAAAATATAAGTAATTGTGAACCTTTCTCAAAGTTTGGGATGTATGAAGAGGCAGGTTGTTGTTATTATTATTATTATTAATTAATTACTCTATGCCAATAGAACTAAATACACTATATTATGCATACATAATGGTTTAATGTAGGAGAGGCAGGTGGGTCAAGGCTGTACTTTGATAAGTACTGGTTTTGTGACCCTCGGCAGGTGCCCCACAAAACTTTTTAAACGGTTTAACTTTCAGAACAGTTTCAGGAAAGTTATAAATCTATGTTGTCAGAGGGTCTTCCCCAGTTAGGTGGTACAACATTTAGACTGTCGGGTGGGGAGCCAGGAAACGAGTCCAAATCTGGCGTCAGATGCTTTACTAGCTATGTGACTCTTGGCGAGTCACTTAACCACTCCTTGACTCAATTTCTTCAATTTCCAACTATAAAGTAGGAATAATAGTGGCAACTACCTCACACAACTGTTGGGAGGATCAAATGGGATATTTACAAAGTGCTTAGCATAGCGGCCTGGGCCATAGTAGGCACTTAATGAATGTTTATTCCTTTACCCAATGTTTATTCCCTTACCTAACAGAATCACAGATTTGGGCAACAACAACAAAAACATTTTGGCTTAATGAAAAGAAAGGCAAGTAGCAAATTTAAAACATTCTCTCCTTTTATTCCTCTTTACGTCATTAAATCATAGGAGGAAGAGGCAAAAGCTGCAAAGAGAAACATTTAGTTCTGAAATGAAGAAAACAATTTTTTAATAATTTGAGCTGCCCAAGGATGTGCTGAATTCACCATAACTGTAGATTTTCAAGTGAAGGCTGGAGGACGATTTGTTATGTATGTTATTCAGATATAGGTTGGAATAGATGGCCTCTCAGGTTCCTTCCAAGATATTTGGTGAATCTGTTATTACTTAAGTTACAATATATAACATATAAAGATTAAAATTTCATAAATTCACTTTTAACATTGAACTAAGACTGACAAAGAATTTTTTAAAAAGCCAGAGGAGGAAAGCAAGATCTTTCCACTTGTGTTTTTGTTGATAATTAATAAGCAGTGACTTCAACACTTTACACACCTGTTTTTCATCAGAGTGGGTTCTCACCCCCAAAATGAGCATGAACACCGCCCTCCCCCACACCCCACATGACTTAACTAAATGATCTCTAGGGGTGGGTGAAAAGTTCATCACCTGAAAGCCAGTTTCCAGTGATCAACCTCTACAAACTTTAGCAAGCTAGTCCTCAGATTAGACTTAAATCTCATCATAAGGGCCACACACAAAGACTTTCCAAATAGTTTATACCTGCTAGAGTTTAGAGTCTGCTGGTTAGAGTCTTTGAAATGCTTCTACCCCATGATGAGGAATCAGAATAGGATGATAGTGGAAGAATTAAAAACTCATGTACAATAAATCAGGAGAACTTGCTTGATAGGAGGTATACACATCGTTGATATATAGAACTAACAAAGCCAGGTAACAAAGGATGAATATAAGTATGGAACAATACTGTAAAAATGGTGGCAGGAATTTTTTTCCCATTCTATATAAATTTTTAAAAAAGTTAAATTTTATTTTCACAAAGATCCGCTTTCTCTCATTCCTTACTCCCATTGTGAAAGCAAAAACAAAACAGAATAAAACCTAAACCAATAACCATAAACATGTATAGTCAAACAAAACAAATTCCCACATTGGCCATGTCCAGAAAAATATCTCAATTTGTACTCTGAGTCCATCACCTATCAGGGGGACTAAGCATTTATATAAAGTTCTATTATGGGCACTGTGCCAAGTGCTTTTCAATTATTACCTCATTTGATCTTCAAAAAAATCCTTTGAGGAAGATTCTATTATTATTATTCTCACTTTACAGATGAGGAAACTGAGGCAAGCAGAGATAAAGTAGCTTACCCAGATAGTGTCTGTAAGAGGTCAGATGAAAACTCAAGTCTTCCTGACTCCACGTACAGTGCCATCAGGTGATAGGCAGCATGCTTCATTACGAGTCCTCTGGAATTGTGGGTATTCATTGTATTGGCCAGAATTCTTAAATCTTTCAAAGTTGTCTTTACATTACTGTTTTTATTGTATGAAGTGCCCTGGTTCTGCTCATTTCACTCAGCATCAGTTCATAAAAGTCTTCCCAGGCTTCTCTGAAACCATCCACCTAATTTCTTATAGCACAATAGTATTCAAACACATTTATACACCACAACTTGTTTAGTAATTCCAGTTTCCTTTTTTTGCCACTACAAAAAGCTGCTATAAATATTTTTGTACATATGGTTCTTTTGCCCACTTAAAAATCTCTTTATGGTATAGACAAATACCACAAATACATAGACAAACTCAAAAGCTTTGGGGGCACAGTTCCAAATTGCTTTCTAGAATGGTTGGACCAGTTCAGAGTTCCAACAACAGGATATGTTTCCCCTCAGATCCTTCAGCATTTATCAATTTTCCTTTTTTTCTTTTGTTATCCTTGCCAAAATGATGAATGTGACATGTAACCTCAGAATTGTTTTAATTTGTGTTTCTTTAATTTTTCATGATTTACAGCATTTCTTCACATGGCAATTGACTGCTTGGATTTCTTCCTTTGAAAACTACTAATTGGCATCATTTTGCCAATTATGAATTGGGGAACAATTCTCATCCTTATAAATTTGAATCAGTTCCCTAAATATCTTAGAAATAAGACCTTTGTCAAAGACATTTGCTTGCAAAGATTTTTTTCCCATTTGTCTGCTACTTATTGATTTTTATGCAATTTTAAAAATTTCATATAATAAAAATTGTGTATTTTATTTCCTGTAATCCTTTCTTTCTCTTGTTTGGTCTTAAGCTTCTCTCTCATTCACAGATTTGACATTTATTTCTTCTTTGCTTTTCTAATTTGTTAATGATATTGCCCTTTTACATCTTAGTCATGTACCCATTTGGGGCTTATCTTGGCATTGGGAGTAAGTATTGGTCTATACCTAGTTTTTGCCATGCTGCTTTGTAATTTTCCCAACAGTTGTTGTCAGATAGTAAGCTACTACCTCAATAGCTGGAATTGTTGGATATATCAAACATTAGGCTACTGTGTTCATTTATATCTGAATATTGTGTACATTATGTGTTTCACTGATGAATCCATTATTTAACCATTCCCAAAATGCTTTGATGATTTCTTTACTGTAGTATAGCTTGAGACCTGCTACTGCTAGACCTCACCTTCTTTTCAATTTAAAAAAAATTAATTCCTTTATTATTTTTTCTGGTTGTATAAAGTAATCCTATGGGATTTGATTCATATGGATCTAAGTAAGTTTGCTTGCTCAGTATTATTATCTTAAATTACATTGGCTTGCTTAAATCATAAGCAATTAATATTTCTCTATTAGATCCATCTTTATTTGTGTAAAGAGAATTTTGTAGTTGTGTTCATATAGTTCCTGCGTGTGTCTTGGAAGGTAGACTGTCAAGTAACACACACACACTCACATATACATATACATATATATATATGTACATATATATACACACACACATACACACACATATATACACATGTATATACACACATACCTACATACATATATATCTTTATACATACACAAACATATATTCATAAACACACACACATATATATATATATAATATATACGTTTCAGGTTTTTTGTGGGGAGGGGACAAGGCAATTGGGGTTAGGGTTAAGTGACTTGCCCAGGGTCACCCAGCTAGTATGTGTCAAGTGTCTGGGGCCAGATTTGAACTCAGGTCCTCCTGACTCCAGGGCTGGTGCTCTATCCATTGTGCCACCTAGCTGCCCCTATACATTTTAAAAATAACTTTAAATGGAATATCTCTTTCTGATGGATTTTGATGATTTCTGTACCTTTATTTTATATTCTGTAACTTTGCTGAATTGATTAATTATTTCAATTAGCTTTTTAGTTGACTGTAGGGTTCTTTAAGTAAAGCATAATGTCATTTGCAACAGTGATATTTTGTTTCCTCTTTGCCTATGCTTCTTTCCTCAATTTCTTTTTATTGTCATTTCTCAAACTAATACAATATTGAATAATACAATATTGAATACTAAAGGTGATAATGGGCATCTTTGCTATGTTTCTATTCTTATTGGAAAGGTCTCTCCTTTAATCTCAGTACATAATATGATGACTCGATTTTAGATAGATCTTTTTCTTATTACATTAAGAAAGGTCCATTTGTTCCTGTGCTTTCTAGTGTTTTTGTTTCAACACGAACGAGTGTTGCATTTCGTCAAAAGTTTTTTTTCTGCTTTTAAGATGTAATCATATGATTTTTGTTTTTTTATTAATATTATTAATTATAGGTTTATAATATTCCTAATGTTGAACTAACTCTGAATTCTTGGTATAAAATTGGTCTGATCATAGAGTAAGAACTTGAGATATGTCATTGCTGCAATCTTCTTGCCAAAATTTTAGTTAAAACTTTCATATCAATATTTGTTAGGGATATTGGTCCGTACTTTACTTTCTTTGTTTCGAGTCTTTTTGGTTTAGGGATCAAGACCACATTTGTATCATGGCAGGAATTTGGCAGGTCTCCTTTTCCTATTTTCAGGTTATGTATTTTTGAACAAATAATTTAAAAATTAATAAATGAATATTCCAAATTAATTGTATTGTAAAACTTTGGTAGAATTAGCTTGTAAATCCATCTGGTATTGCTTTTTTTATCCTTTGGAACTTCATTTATGAGTGGTTGATTTTTTTTCTAAGATTCAATTTTTAAATCCTCTATTTCTTGTTTCGTTAATCTGGGCATTCTATATTTTTGTGGAAATTCATGCATTTCATTTAGATTGTCAGTTTTATTGGTGTATATTTGGGTAAAATCATTATTGATATTTTCTTTTACTTCTTAATTATTTAAGAATTCATCTTTTTCATTCTTGAGACTGGTAATTTGGTTTTCTTCATTTAAAAAAGTAAGCTAGCTAATGGCTTATCTTTTTTTTTTAAATAGCCCTAGTTTTATTTATTAACTCAATGGTTTTGTTTTGCTTTTAATTTTGTTAATCTCTCCTTTTATTTTCAGAATTTCTACTTTGGTGTTTAACCTTGGTCACTCAGTTTGACTCTACATATCCTTTATGCTTGAATATCTTGCCCTCTTCTCTTATCGTCAATCATTCCTTGCCTCACTCCAACAATGGATTACCTCCACCACACATCATCACCTTAGCTCCTATTCAATATGTTGCTGAATGGAGTTGGAGAAAGTCACCAACTATATTGACTGGCTCCACTGTAAATTGATATTTTATAATTCCAACTTGTCCCAAACTAGAACAAGGTATTCCTTGCTTATCTCTCCAATGCAGAATATAATCAGTTCAAGAGTGATAACCCTGAAAAGAACTGAGGGGTAGCGGAAAGTAGTCATGATGAGGATGAAGTACAGGATTAGGGGTCATATGTGAAAGATGGGATGATAAAAGGTTATGATTACACACAAAAGAATTCCAGACTTCATGAACATGGAAATGGAATACTTGTGGATAAAACAAAATCGTGTGAACAATTTTTTGCAAGCCTGAAGTGGAATGGAAGAATAGGCCATGTGAACCGATTAAATTGAGGACCTGGGAATTTAGGGCATTAGAAGAAAAAGTAATGTGTGTGTTGAAGTCTCCTAACATGAGGATAGGAATTAAGAAGGAAAGACTGAGTAAGGCACTAAACTAACTGAGCAAAAGAAGGAGAATGTCCTGAGGTTTTATAGTTAACTAGACATCATAATATGGATGAGGTGATATATTTTGATAGTATGAATCTCAGATAAGGAAACTGAGTTAAGGAACTGAGCAGGGGTTGTAGATAGAGAGTCTAGATGTGCTAATGGAAAATAATAAATTTTTTGAGTAGGTACTGTTATCCTAGTTTTGCAGATGTGAAATTTGAGACCAACCGGTTCAGTAACTTGCCCTGGATTACACAGCTAGTATGTATCTGAGGCAGGCTTCAAAATTAGTAACTTCTACTCTTGATCCACCTAGCAGCTGAAAAGCTAGCTTGCAGTGTCCAAATGACTTGTTCCAGGCCTAGCTGAACTTGCTGACTGAGGAGACATCTAGCTCAATGAGAGTAACAAAAGACAACTCACCTCTATACTAAGATTCCTTTACCTATTAAACCGCATGATACAAAATAAAAAAGTTGTTAGTTACAGCAATTCGAATGCCTTTGTCCTATGAGTGTGTAACAAAAATTTTGCTTGCAGCTGCTGTTGAGGTGTAAGACCCAACAGGACCAGCAACAAGAGCTGCCAGCACAAGTTCTTTGATCTGCTTTTCTAAGGAAAGCAGCTTTAAGGTGTTAACAATCTCACTTTAATCAAACATACATATATCATTTACTTAGTTCAGGGGGAAAGCCAGCACCCTGAACTTCAGAGCAAACACAAACAGAAATTGCAAAGAGAAAATACCAACAGATCAAATAACACAAACCAGTAGACCGGCTTCTAGCTTTCTGTCCAACATCTCAGTACATAGTTACCAGGGAAGCACCAACATCTGGGTTTTTCCAAAGCTGGGTGGGAGTGGGGGTTGGGGTGGGGAGAGAGAGCTCTTAACAATGGCTGCCCAGAGTCTTATGTTGTCAAATCAAACAACACTCTTCCAGTGAGTGAAAGCCCCAAATAAAAGGCTAACCTCTGAGTTTATATACTCTTCTTAAGGCTGGAAGGCTTCACACCTAATCAGCAAAAGGATATGGGCCTGGGGCTTAGCACCTAGCAAGACTTAATCAAAGACACTTGATTACTTTAGCATTCTAAGAGAGAAAACAGTAAAAAAAAAAAAAAAAAACCTCCTATCTTAATTACCAACACTGAGTGTAAGATCATCATTACACAGAAGACAAAGTTCTTTTATTTGTGGTCAACTCTATGATCCTCTGGATCTTTGGCTTCTTTCTCCTCAAATGGAAAGGACACATGCTCCCTCCTTGATTACTAAAATGAATAAAAGAAAATACATTGTTTTAAATGCCAGATGCAGTTGTGATAAGCAGTGCTTTGGGATCTAAAATGACAACTCAAGCATTTAAGGATCTTGGAGAAATATCAGGACTTTGGAGATGTCATCACTATGATCTATGATCAGGATGGAGAGTCATAATTTGCTTAGGCAAAAAAATGCTTCCTAACCATGCACAATGACATAACAAAAGCAAACTTCTAATTGCATTTGTCAATACAAGCACTTTTTAAGGTTTGCCAAGAAATAAACTTCGTCCTATTTTGTTGTCATTGACAACCACCAATTTATGTTCTGGGGGTGTCAAAGAATAAAGCCATAGTATTTTCAGCTCTACCAGTTTCAATTCTTTTGGAATGATTTCTACAAAATAAAGTAACTCATTTTAATCAGCTAATGTGAAAAATTGCAATTTTTATTGAAATGCCTGAGCCCCTTCTATTCTATTTTATACTCTGGAGAAGAACCACAAGGAATGTAGTTTTAATATTGCTTACCCTAAAGGTAAGAGGAAAGGATATCTTGTTCTAAAATTTAATGAAATGCAACATACATAGACAAGAGGAAACTAGGCTATGAATGTCAGCTGGATTTGTTGAATTTGAATTAAACTATTTCAGTAGACTTGGATTTATTTTTTTTTAAAGTACTATTGACTACTTTGTTTAAATGTAAAACTTTATAATTAGATCAATATTTTTTCAAATACAGCACCTCCTAAGAAAAGGCTAAAGGGAAATATCTACTCTGAAATTTAATCAAATGCATAATTTGTAGATTTTTTTAGTCTGCACAATAAAAACTAGAACCTTATTAGTGATGCTTTGATGGATTCCCGATTTTCATAGGAGTAAGTGTTCATTCTTCCCCTCAAGGTGGATTGTAATACCTCAACTTATTATTGCTATTTTACCAAAATGTCTCCTTGTGGTAGAAAAATCTCTAACAATACTAAGGTTCTTATATAATTAAAATGGCACAAAACAGCCATATGATGTCTGTGTTGAGTCCCCAACCAAATAAAAAAAAAAGAATTCGGAAGCAGAGATTTTCCTTCCTAAGTGATTGAGACATTTTAATAAAAGAATCTTAGAATGAAACCCTGATTGCTCACACCTGTGCATTCTAATAAATGTTAACATCTAATTAAACTCTCCCACAGATAAACACACATACACACCCACAGACCCGGAGTAAAAAGCAGAAAGCCTCAAGAGACACTACTTAAACACAACATTCTTCTCTTTTGTATTTGTCTGAGTAACCACTGACAGCTTCAATTACCTTGTTACTATTATGCAAATGAGATTCAAGGCAGAAGTCATGCACCTGGGCATAGCTCCGGATTTAATATTTCTAATGAGTCCTGGAAGCCTATTCTACAGAAAAGCTCTGGGAACTGCTCAGCTCATATGACAATACATCAGGTGAAAAGCTTTTCATAGATAATAGTTTCAAAGAATTTAATTCCACCTAGAAGGCTGGAAGCTTAGACCAAGTTGTAAGGGAAGAGAATATAACAAAAGGACTTTAAATTGCTGAAATGTTTGTTTAGTAATAGAATTCTGTACTCAATTACTTTCAAGTAATGAGAAATTGAAATGGTTTTAGCCATCTCTAAATGTTAGAGAAAATGTTAATAATGCTGTGTAAGGGTCTTTGGTGTTTCTCAGCTTCTATCCATAAAAACCTAAATCAAAACTGCAGCCTCCAGCTTCCTGGCTTTGTCTCTGTTCCCAGGAACCACGTGTGCAACTCCTATTGGGTATGCCTAATTTTACCAAGAATTTAACTAATGAATAACTCATCTTTCACCATAGATAGAAGTGATAAAATTTGGATTTTTCTAATTTTATATGCTACAGTGCTCTAAAGTACACCCTCACTGATTATTCATCATCTTCCCTAATTCTGGAAGTCATTAGAAACATAAGGAAAAAATTGGTTGCTCTAATTTTGTGGGTTTTAGAAGTGGAAGGAGCCAATCTAGCCAATGTTAATTAATCTCTTTATTGGGCAATTGAGGAAACTCTCTCCCAGAGAGTTTAAGTGACTTCACACAGGCAGTAAGTTGCAGATTCAGAATTTAAACTCTGACTGTAAACTGAGGTCTTTTCCTGCTGTATTGTATGTGCTGCATTCAAAGTTAAGGGAAAATATGAATTGACATTACATTTAAAGCCAATGATATAACAGGGTCAGGCCACACTCAGCCCTTGTAAGCACATGCAGTGTGCTCTGTGGATGAAATCACTTGGTAGAAGAGGTTGGCGAGATAGTTCCCAGACCAGAGTGATGACTTGTAATGGAAGGGCCCTGCTTCCTAATTCAGAGGCCACACAGGTATTTTGACTGCTTTACCAAAATAACATTTTTGATTATCTGCTGAACTGGAAGAGGACATGCATTCAAAATGTACTAATTGACCAAGGTGTTTTCCTTCCTTTTTTTTTTAAAAAAAAAACAAAAAACTTTGTTTTGGTCTAACTTCTTCAAAGGAGAGAGACATGCTGTAAACTTCTCAATGGGAAGAAGCTTTAGGGCCTACCCAAAAGGTGTTGACAAGTTGCTGGTGAATGTGAGTTCTTTATCTCTTGCTTTCTTGCTTTTTGGTGGAGTAACAAAGATGGCCATGACCTTGTGAACTTTGAAACTTTGGAATAATGAGTACCACTACTGGGTTCTGAAGACCATGACAGGATTTGTCAGAGACAGATGACATGAAAACTGAGCTATTCTTCCCAGGTACTGAGGTGATAGGTAAGAAAGTGTGGCTCTTCTCTTTTCTTTCCTGTTTCTCCTTCCTCCCCTTCCTTTTCCTTCTCTCTCTTTCCCCACTTCCATCCCTTAGATGGAAAGGAAGCTTCACAATGTCTGTTTCTGCCTTATCTTCCCATTAAATATCCCTCTGTCTATATCAATTTATGTAAATTTGTCACATGATACTGGGTTGCTAATTACTGGAGAATATCAATGATATAAAGTAGGTACTAACTGTAACTGGCCATTTATACCGAGTGTTCCTAAAGTCTGGACACATAGGCAAAAATGCATATGTTCAAGAAATGAAATGAATGAAATTTTCAACATTTTATTTAATTGGAATATTAACAAATAACATCTTCAATATGATTTCCATCATTTGTGATGCAGAGATTGATGCGCTTTGCAAGATTCACATGAACTTGATGCAATAACTCCACATTGCTGTCAATTTTAGCACATTCACTCTATGCGTTCAATCAAGTGTGTTGCATCTGTGATTTTCGTTTCCATTTTCATTCACCTTCTCCTTTAGCATACTCCAGAAAAAGAAGTTGCTGAACAACACCTAGTCTTCGGTGAAATGGTTAATGAGATGTTAATGAGATTTTCCACGTGTCTAGACTGTATTGAGGAAAACACCTAAATCCCTACATGCTGGTAAATATTTAAAAACCAGCTCTCTGAAAACAGGACACAATTTTAAGTTTACACAGCATTATTAACATTTTCTCAAGTCTAGGCAATTGATTAAAAAAAAAGTCAAACCCTGTTTTGTAGTCTTTGCTAATTGCCAAAGTAAATTCTCACACACAAAAATTTAACAATGGGCTCTTGCCAGCCCACTGGAACTGGTCCTACTACACCCCCTCTTTCTATCTTTCAGGGTATTTCTTGAATCTTAAGAGGGAGATGTAGGTTAGTTCTAGTAGTGCAAGTTGGGATAAAAATACTTGAACCTCATGAGTGGCAAAGATGGACACATCTCCAAGTTCTCAAAGGTTTGGGGAATAGAATATTTGAATGAATAGAGAATGAAACCAAACTCTATCCGGCAAGCCTTCTAGGAGATAATTGGTCTTAAACTAAGCTTTGAAGAGAAATCTATCCACTGTTAGAGGATATATTCTGGACTATCCTAGAAAAAAAAGGGAGACACATTTTCCTGGCATATCGTGTAACCCCAAATAACAAAATTAATGTGCATATAGATCATAAGATCATAAATTTAAAATAGGAAGGGAATTCAGAGGCCATCTACTTCACCATTCCCTCATTTTATAGTTGAACTGACTTGGGCCCACAGAGCTTAAATAATTTGACCATGATCACCTAGGTAGTAAGCAGCACAGCCTGGATTTCAACCAGGTCTACTGAGTTCAAATCCAGCACTGTTTCCACAGAACCGCACTGTTGTAGATAACTCACTGGAGAACAAATGGATGAGAGGAGAAAGAGCATTGTGTAGCCACAGGTGCAAAATTTCTGAATCCTTTGAGTGGTATCACCAAACTCTGTTCTATAGGTGGCAAATACTATGTTTCTTTGCTACTGTGTCATTTTCAATCATCAAGTGTGTGAAACAGACATTTATAATCTAATAAAAAAGTAAATCAGTCTAGGTAGACAACAAATAAATTTATAAGGAGTTAGAATAACACACCTACATGTACACACCTACATACTTATATTTCAGTTATATAGTTTCAAAACTATAGAATGGCTCCACAAAGGTTCCCTTTAATTTTTATAGAAGCTAACTTTTATTAGTACCTTCTGATCCAAGTTAGTATCTGCTAAATTAAATGGTGAATCATTTAAAAAATTTTTAATTAAAGGTTTTAATGTAAATTCCCTTCTTATACAAAAGAATGTTTTCGATTTTGCTCATCATGCCAATTTTTTTTCTTAAATCCTCATAATAGGTCATATGTTAAAATTTGACAATGAATATCAGTTTCACAAAATTATGAGAAATATCTTTGTAAATATACTGTGGATATCTTTGTTACAAATGCGTCTTGGCCTCATTTCTGTCCCACATATTGGGGCCAGAATGCCATATCATGCCCAATGATGCAGTCATACAGAGATAAGTAGAAATATTAGTTTTCTAGCTAAACGTAGGTTCATAGAATTACAGGATCATCCACTAGATATGCCCTCACACTTGTATTGTCTCTAGCACAGATCTCCTCTACGTAACTTTGATCTTATCCAGCAATTTTGTGCATCTTTGCTTGTTTTAATTCTCTTACTACCACCAAGGTTGGACAGTGGATAGAGTGTCAGGTCTGTTCTCAGGAAGACCCATCTTCATGAGTTCAGATCTGGCCTCGGACACTTACTAGCTGTGAAAGCCTGGGCAAGTCACTCAACCCCATTTGCCTCAGTTTCCTCATCTGTAAAGTGAGCTGGAGAAGGAAATGGCAAACCACTCCAGTATCTTTCCCAAGATAACCCCAAATAGGGTCATGAAGAGTCAGACATGACTGAAAAGACTCAAAAGCAACAACGACAATGACAACTATTATCTCTGTAAGCACATTTAGTGTTGAAATGCTGGAGTCCACGTGTGGTGGTTCCATTTTCCTTGATGGAGAAAGAGACTTTATTTTAATAATCTTTGCAGATGTTTTCCACCTTTCATCTGTTTGTTGTTCTCTTTTGTTTCATCACTAAGTGTCCTTGAGATGACTTTGCCTGGTTGGTTCTTGCTCCAGGTTTTATTTTAATGATTTTACCTTCCATTGCTTCTCTCTTTTTTGTGAGGGATGGGCAATACTGCTCATAATCTGCCACTATTCTTCTATGTAAGATTTTACAGATGAGTTTATGTTTAAACTGGTCCATCTTCTTTTTCTGCAACAGCTGTTGGTGTGTAATAAGAAGCATTTATTTCCATTGTCATCCTTTTGCAAATACTTATCATGAACATCACAATCCTGGAGGACCAAATATTCCATGAAAAAGTGTTTTTGTTGTTGCTGTTCTTGGCTTTGGATACATGACAAAAGCCATTTTCACCAACTATTCTACACTTACCTCTCCAAGGAGAATTTATGAGGCATCCTTCATTTAGTTGCAACTTCTTTCTTCTGGTTTAATTTCTAAATATAATTCACCTTCTCTAATAATCTATTTATTAGTTGGTCATTGGTCAAGACATTACATTTAGAATACTAATAATTTATTTTAAATTTATGACAATCTAAAAGCTTTGTAATTTTTCTCCAAACTGAACTCCTGACTTACTATATCATGACCCAGAAATTTCTTTATCCCATAAATTCACTGGAGCCTCAGAATTCCCACTTTGGAAAGTATTTTCTGAGGCTGAGCCTCTCCCTCTGATGGAATGACACTTCCTAGAACCTCCATTTAAAGAGAGCACCCAAGGCAGTAAGATGTTCATTTTTCTCTAGACCGCACTCTGTACTTTCTTTCCCATGCTCCCACGTGGTGCCTCTTATTTCTCGTCATCCTTTTCACTTTTATTTTATGTGTCGTTTTTTCTCATAGAATATAAGCTTCCTGAGAACAGGGACTATGTTTCCTCCTGCTTGTATTTGTATTCCCAGTGCTCGGCAAAGTGCCTTTCATGCTGAGGTAAGTGCTGGAAAGAAGCATGGAAAGACAAGAATCCTCTCTCCCTTTTGTAGTTTGATGGATTGCCTTAATCTAAGAATTCTCTACCAGGTGGTTAGCCTATTCGTGATTTACTTTTCTATAGGTAGTTAAGTGGGTCCTTGAGAAATAGACCCAGTCTGTTGCTGAGACTATACTAGTTGTTTTTTTTTTTCCAATTTGGTAAAACCTACTAAAGCTGACACTCTACTGGCATAACATTCAAGGTTCCAGGGCCACCTTGAAAATATGATGAGCCATCAGAGTGGGACTAGGGATAATTTTTTAAACTATAAACATTTTAGTGAAGTATATAAATGTACATGTTACAGATTTGGAACTCATTTTAAAATAGAACATGTTAACCTGGAGTCTGTAAATTTATTTGTAAATATTTTTACTGCATTTCTATGTAATTGGTTTCCTGTATAATCCCAAGTACTTTTATTTGCTAAATTATTTTGAAAAAGGGTTTATAGACTTCACCAGGCTACCAAAGGATTAAGAACTCCTGATGTAAAGAAAAAAAACAAATGCTAGTCTAGGAATAAGTTTATTTTCATTTCATATAAAATTCAATTGAAGACTTTTCTCCGAGTGCATTGTTTAATTTAGGATTATAGATCTGAGGTAGAAAGGAGCTCACAGGACATCTGGTCCAACTCCTTCATTTTATAGATGAAGAAACTTAATCCCAGGAAGTTTTAGGGATTTGCCAAATGTTAACATAGAGTGAGCATCATTTTTATTGGGCTATATATATATATATATATATATGTAGGTATGTGTATATGCGTATATGTGTGTGTGTGTGTGTGTGTGTATACACAGCTCTTCATCTTAACACAGAAAAAGAGAAGGGGTGATGCCTATCTGTGGTCTCTAATTGTTTAATGAAACTTGCAAAACTAACTGTTACTTCCATAAGACCCAAAAATCAATGGAACTCAGCAACCAAGAAAAACCGGTCATTGGCCCTTATGGATGACACCCTCATCAACCCTTGTTCCAGTGACTTATCAGGTTGTTTTTTATACTCATTTAGTTTCCTTGGTTCCTTGGTGGTGAAATCCTGGCCACTTTTTCCTGCTTAGTCAGTGGAGGAAATCATCCCCCAGGATTTTTTACCATTGAGTGGGTCCCAAATTCTCATCCTCACTCCTGCTCCCATTCTTCTCTCACATTGCTCTTATCTCAGCAGGGTTCAACATATTTTCTAGTGAGTCTTCTTGTTTGGAAAGTCAAGCTGCTAGAGAGTACTAGGCTGAAGATATCTGCATCCAATCACCCATAAAATGCCCTAGACTGTCTTCATTCATGAGGTCAGCAACAACATCATTTTGGTCTAACTCTGCAGGCCAATCCAAATACAAAGGACTGACTCAGACCAATCTTGTGGTACAGGACTGAAATTAGGACCAAGTAAGACTTTTGTAGATCATTTAAGAAAAGAAACTTACTTAATGATAATATAGTCTGTTTCTTCTGGTATACAAGGAAATGAATGATGGGAGTTGAAGGTACACGGCTAGAAGAGAAAATCTTGAATTAAAATCACAAAAATGAGTACTGGTATTCTGAGGGGAAGAACTGTGTAAAACAGTGATTGTGAATGACGAGAGGTCAGGCATCTCTTCGTTTTGTTTTCACAAGAAGGTAGATAGCGGGGAACTATGATGGAGAAAGCAATTGGAGCACCATATTTTATTTTATTTTTATTTTTATTTAATATTTTTAGTTTTCTGCATTGATTTCCACAAGATTTTGAATTACAAATTTTCTCCCCATTTCTACCCTCCCCCCCACTCCAAGTCGGCATATATTCTGATTGTCCCATTCCACAGTTAGCCCTGCTTTCTGTCACCCCACTCTCCCACATCCCCTTTTCCCTTACTTTCTTGTAGGGCATGATAGATTTCTATACCCCACTGCCTATATATCTTATTTCCCAGTTGCATGTAAAAACAACTTTTTTTGAACATCTGCTTTTAAAACTTTGAGTTTCAAATTCTCTCTCCTCTTCCCTCTCCACAAACCCTACCTAAGATGGCAATCAACATAGGCCACATGTGTATCATTATGCAAAACGCTTCCATAATATTCATGTTGTGAAAAACTAACTATATTTTGCTCCCTCCTATCCTGTCCCCCTTTATTCAATTTTCTCCCTTGAACCTGTCCCTGTTCGAAAGTGTTTGCTTTTGATTACCTCCTCCCCCTATCTGCCCTCCCTTCTATCATCCCCTCTTTTTATCTCTTTCCTCCTTCTTTCCTGTGGAGTAAGATACCCATTTGAGTGTGTATGTTATTCCCTCCTCAAGTCAAATCCGATGAGAGCAAGATTCACCCACTCCCCCTCACCTGCCCCCTCTTCCCTTCCAATGAACTTCTTTTTCTTGCCACTTTCATGTGAGATAATTTACCCCATTCTATCTCTCCCTTTCTCCCTCTCTCAATATATTCCTCTCTCATCCCTTAATTTGATTTGTTTTAGATATCATCCCTTCCTATTCAACTAACCCTGTACCCTGTCATCTATATCTATATCTATATCTGTGTATACATATATATGTATATGTATATTTCCTTCAGCTACCCCTAATACTGAGGTCTCATGAATTATACACATCATGTTTCCATATAGGAATGTAAACAAAACAGTTCAACTTTAGTAAGTAAGTCCCTAATGATTTCTCTTTCTTGTTTGCCTTTCCATGCTTCTCTTGATTCTTGTGTTTGAAAGTCAAATTTTCTATTCAGCTCTGGTCTTTTCGCTGAGAAAGCTTAAAAGTCCTCTATTTTACTGAAAATCCATATTTTGCCTTGGAGCATTATACTCAGTTTTGCTGGGTAGGTGATTCTTGGTTTTAATCTTTACTCTATTGACCTCCAGAATATCATATTCCAAGCCCTTAGATACCTTAATGTAGAAGCTGCTAGATCTTGTGTTATCTGGATTGTGTTTCCCCAATACTCAAATTGTTTCTTTCTGGCTGCTTGCAGTATTTTCTCTTTGATCTGAGAGTTCTAGAATTTGGCAACAATATCCCTAGGAGTTTTCTTTTTGGGATCTTTTTCGGGAGGGGATTGATGGATTCTTTCAATTTCTATTTTACCCTCTGGCTCTAGAATAATAGGATAGTTCTCCTTGATAATTTCTTGAAAGATGATATCTAGGCTCTTTTTTGATCATGGCTTTCAGGTAGTCCAATAATTTTTAAATTCTCTCTCCTGGATCTATTTTCCAGGTCAGTGGTTTTTCCAATGAGATATTTCACATTGTCTTCCACTTTTTCATTCCTTTGGTTCTGTTTTATAATACCTTGATTTCTCATAAAGTTACTAGCTTCCACTTGCTCCAATCTAATTTTTAAGGTAGTATTTTCTTCAGTGGTCTTTTGGACCTCCTTTTCCATTTGGCTAATTCTGCCTTTTAAGGCATTCTTCTCATTGGCTTTTTGTCATTTGAGTTAATCTATTTTTTAAGGTGTTATTTTCTTCATTATTTTTTGGGTCTCCTTTAGCAAGTCATTGACTTGTTTTTCATGGTTTTCTTGCATCATTCTCATTTCTCTTGCCAATTTTTCCTCTACTTCTCTTACTTGCTCTTCCAAATCCTTTTTGAGCTCTTTCATGGCCTGAGACCAATTCATGTTTTTCTTGGAGGCTTTTGATATAGGCTCTTTGATTTTGTTGACTTCTTCTGACTGTATCTTTTGGTCTTCTTTGTCACCAAAGAAAGGTTCCAAAGTCTGAGTCTGAATCTGAGTCTGTTTTCACTGCCTGTCCATGTTCCCAGCCAACTACTTGACCCTTGAGCTTATGACTTCTTCTAGGGTAGAGAGTACTTTGTCTGAAGCTTAAAGGGCTGCACTTCTATTTTCAGACCTATTTCTACACAGAAAGCTCTGCCACAGGAGCCCTCCTCTTCCCCCAAGAACAGCCAACATGGATCTTGAGTCAGATCCAAGCAGGCTCTGAACTCCTGCTCTGATCCGCTGCTTAATTCCTCCCACCAGGTGGGCTTGGGGCCGGAAGCAACTGAAGCTTTAGCTCTGAAAGCAGCCTCAGAGCTGCACCACCTTCACCGCCCCTGAGGCAGTGGCCAACCATGAACTCCTTTCACTCTGTCCAGCAGCTTTTTCCCACTAACCTGCTCTGTTGTCTTTGGCATTTGTGGCTTAGAAGTCTATTAACTTCCAGAAGTCACTGATTCAGGGTGCTATGGCTTGTTCTGCCTGGCTCCTGGTCTTGTTGGTCTGGGTGCAGCCCATGCTGGGCTCTGCTTTGCTCCCAGCTCCATGCAATAGACCTTTCCCAG
This sequence comes from Phalanger gymnotis, assembly GCA_028646595.1. Taxonomy (NCBI): domain Eukaryota; kingdom Metazoa; phylum Chordata; class Mammalia; order Diprotodontia; family Phalangeridae; genus Phalanger; species Phalanger gymnotis. Next base: position 303,278,963 of record CM053623.1, read on the forward strand.
TGAGCGTCCAGGCTGTCCTGCACTGTAGCACTGCTTCCCTCTGCTATTTTGTGGGTTCTGCAGTTCTAGAATTTGTTTAGAGCCATTTTTGTAGGTGTTTGGGGGGACCTGGGACAGAGCTTTAGGCAAGTCCTTGTTTTCCAGGAGCACCATATTTTAAATGGGGATTAAAGTCATGCTGGAGAGATGGCTATACTCACAACCAAGTGCTTTCTGCCTAGGAAGTCTCATGATGAAAAATGACTGAATTGTTCTTCCCTGAGATACTTCTGGAACTGGCAAAATGCTTCAATTCTCCTCTCTACCTTCACGCCTGTTTTTATTGTTGCCTGCAAATGTCAGGGACATATTTTCTGAGTGTTGGGTATTTGGCTTTTGCTAATTTCTAGGGCTATTCAGTTGTCCATTCTTTCCACTATCAGGTATGGAGTAGCTTTTCATTGACTTGATAAACATATTTATCCCCTACACATCAAGATTTATTTCTTTTCTTTTGATCTAGTTTCTTTCTTGTTCAATATTTTATTTTTCCCAGTTACATGTAAAAACAATTTTTAACATTCTTTTTAAAAATTTTCAGTTCCAAATTTTCTCTCTCCTCTCACTTCCCCCTGTCCCAGCTTATACATGTTCAATCATGCAAAACATATTACCAGATTGGTCATGTTGTGAAAGAAAACACAGCTGCAAAAGGGAGAAAATGCACAAAACATTAGAGAAAGTGAAAAATAGTATGTTTTGATCTGTATTCACACTCTATCAGTTCTTTCTCTGGAGCTGGATAGCATTTTTCATCATAAATTCTTTGGAATTGTATTGAATCATTGTGTTGCTGAGAATAGTTAAGTCATTCAAAGTTGATCATCAAACAATATTGCTGTTACTGTGCCCAATGTTCTCTTGGTTCTGGTCACTTCGCTTTGCATCAGTTCATATAAATCTTTCAAGGTTTTCCTGAAATCCACCTGCTCATCATTTCTGATAGCACAGTAATGTCCATTACAAACAGCATGATTTCTTAGTAAGATCCTGTCTCCTTATTCAAAGTCTTCACAACGAAATTGGACATCATATCATTCCTTGTTTATGTCAGTGCTATTCTAAGTTGAAGTGGTAAGATAGTCAAACCCTGGGTGTCTAAAATGGAATTCATTGTTTTCCTCTCTTAAATATATCTTTCTTCGAAACTTATCTGTTTCTACTGAAGACACATCCAACTTTCCAGCCATCCAGACACACAACCGCAGAGCCATTTTCAATTATTTCCTTTCCTTCACCGGCCATATCCAATTACTTGCCAAACATTGTTATTTTTTATGTCTATAATTTTCTGTTCATCTTCTCTCTTCTCTCTACTGACATAGCCACAAAACTGGTTTAGGCCTTTACCACCTCTTGTTTGAACTATTTCCACAACTTTCTAATTGATTCTGGAATGAGTGATTGAATGAATGAAAAAAAAAACCATTTATCAAAGAGATTCTCATATGCCAAGCACTGTGCTAAAGGCTGGGAATACAAATATAAAAATGACATAGACCTTGTCCTAGAGGAGCTTACATTCTAATAAGAGAAGCCCACAAATAAAAGGTAATGGCGGCCAGGGAGAGTTGTATTGGTTTAATAAGTCAGAGAGATATGAGTGGAGGTAGGGGGACTCCATAGGAAAACATTCCTTTTCTAGTATTGATGGCTGTATTGACTTGATTTTTGCTCCCAAAGAAAGAAGTGGAAATCAGAGGATGGTTGGGTAGAAGAGGCAGGCAAAATGTCACACCTTACTCCTTGTGTGACCTTGGATAGGTCCCTAAATCTCTCTGGGCCTCTGTGTCCTCAGATATAAAATGAAGGGATTGGATGATGTGATGCATAAGGTCTCTTCTAAGTCTAAACCTCTAAGCCAGAAACTTATTTTCACATGAATAAAATGACATTTCTTCTTCATAAAAATTTTTTGAGAAAGTTATAAGCTCCTTAAGTAAAATATAATACTAGGCAGTTATTTTATTATTTCCAGAAATTTCCTGAAAGAAAATGTAAAAATAATAAAACAGGTTCTAAATTAAAGGGGAAATGGTCAATAGTCTAGTGGTTAGAACTCAGGATGGAATCTAGTAGTGTTTAGTTTCACTCCCAGCTCTGCTTCTCATTAAGATATGACCTTTAATTTATTATTTATGTTAGTTATAATTTAATTTATCCATCAATTCCAAAAAGTCATTTTGACTACAAAGATAAAATATGTTTAAATTAAAGGAAAGGCAAGACCACATGATTGGCAAAATGGCGGAGTAGGTTTTTTTTGGTCCATAAACCACTTTAACCCAAAAGCCCCAGAAAAAGAAATTATGGATCAGGTATAGAGTAACTAAACTTAAGTCCAACATATTAGAAGACAGAAATACTTTAATAGGTAAAAACCTCATGAAATGACATTGGAGAACTTAAATACTTAGAACACCCACTCACTTTACCCACCTCCTAGCATACTTGTGAAGGAGTGGGAGCAACCTCCCAGGCTTATACTTTATGGCCTGGCTATGGGGGCTCTTGTCCAATCCTACTATTGCAATGAGACATCTTAGATCCCCATCCCTTTATCCCACAAAAAGCAAGAAATGCCACTTCCATTTGGCTACCTGAAAGGTAGAATAAATGGTGAAGATTCAGGCAACAGCAAAGTCAGGCCAGATGAGACAGAGTAAGTGTACCTGAAGGAAAGGGAACCAGAATTTACTTTGAGTAGGAATCTCAGCCGGCATAGAAACTTCCCTTCCACTCCTCCTCCAGATAGGAACATGCGTATTCTTAATCTGATAGTCTGGATAAAGGAGGAGAGTGGGTAAATCTGTGCAGTGATGAGAGCAGTACAGACCAAATAGTGAGCAGAAAAAACAAAGCCAAGTGATTCAGAATAAAAGAAAAATACCAAAAGCCTAAAAGTGACCCAAAATATTATTGTTATACTTGTTATACTAAGCCTAATCATCAATTTAAAAAGATCAGCCTTGGGGGAGAGTCAAGATGGCAGATTAGCAGAAGTACAATGAGCTCCCTGCCTTCTCCTATCCCAAACTAAGGATGTCCAAAAATAATTATAGCTCTTTTTTGTGGTAGGAAAGAATGGTTACTGATGGGGTGCTGATCAATTGAGGAATGGCTGGACATGTTACAGTTTATGAATATGATGGAATTCTATAGTGCTGTAAGAAATGATAAAGGGGGATAGTTTCAGAGAAACCTGGGAAGACTTTATGAACTGATGCAGAGAGAAATGAGCAGGTTCAGAAGAATAATTTATATAAAAACAACAGAGATAAGTCAAACAATTTTGAAAGATTTAGGAATTCTGATCAGTGTAATGACCAACCACTATTCCAGACAACTAATGATGAAATATTCTACCTATACACACCTCCTGACAGAGAAGTAAAAAATGCCCATCAATTGGAGAACAGCTAAACAAACTGTGGTGCATGAATGTAGTGGAATGTTACTGAGCTGTAAGAAATAATGAATATGATGAATACAGAGAAGCATGGAAAGATCTACATGAACTAATTCAGAGTAAAATAAGCAAAACCAAGAAAACAATATATACAATGACTACAATGTAAATAAAAACAACCACACATGCAAAAATCATAAGTGAATATAGCAAAATTATAAAGATTGAGCATGACTCAAATGAAAAAGCATGAGAGGCTACCTGCAATCTGCCCTAGAGGTCTTACACATTGAACGTGTTTTTGGATTGTTTTCAGTTCATTGATCAGTTGTACTTATTTTTCTTCTTTGTTTTGTTTTTGTTTTGTCTTTAAATAATGCTATTTATTATATGGGATGGTTTTGTGGAAGGGGAAGGGAGGGACACTGAGGAAAATCATGATATAATAAGGGAATCAATAAAAACTTGTTTTAAAAAAGAAATCAATAAAAACTCACTTTAAAAAAGAAAATATACAGAGTAAGGAAATGGAGAGTTTTGTTCAAGGACCAGCAAGGGAACCAGTGCCACCTGAAAGAAGAGTACCTTGTTGGGGTAGGAGGCAAAGCACTTGAGAGATGACTGGAAAAGTTGGTGGTTGGGTTAGGGGCTTTGCTCGTAAAACAGAGAATTTTCTTTTTAATCCTGGAAGTGAGAGGGAGTTCCTGGAGTTTATTGAGAAGGGTTGGGGTGGGAGCCAGGGGAGATGTTTGTTGAGTAGAGGATGGATTAGAGTGGATGGATAACTAGGTTTGCAGCAGAGTGAAGCATCAGGAGATGTTACAAAGGTCAAATCGATAGTACTTGTCAAAAATTTGTAAATGAGGGATGAGAGATTAAGGAATCAAGCATGAAACCTAGGCCGTGAATCTGGGGGACCAGAAGGATACACTAAACAATAACAGGGAAATTTGGAGGCAGGGGTGGTTTCAGAATAGAAGATTGTGAATTCAGTTTTGGACATTGAGTTTAAAATGTCTACATCTTTTTTTTTTACATTTTATAGCAATTTATTATTAGTTTAACTAAAAAAAGGCTCAAATAGATTTCAGAAAACCAGCAGCAAAAATAGACGCAATAAAACAGATAAAAAGAGAAGCTTATCCCTGCTTATTGTTATTATCCTGACATATTGTTTACAATTACACTTATACATTGTTATATTAATTATACTTAAAGATTATATAGATAATGAACCAA
>CM053623.1:303284149-303377068 GCA_028646595.1 Phalanger gymnotis
TCTTCAGCAGGCTCTTCACTCCTGCTCTGATCAGCCACTTAATTCCTTCCACCAGGTGGGCCTGGGGCCAGAAGCAACTGCAGCCTTGGTTCTAAAGCTGCCCCACCTCCGCTGCCCCAGGGGCAGTGGCTGAACCGCAAACTCAGTCCCCACAGCTTTTCCCACTAACCTTCTCTGATGTCTTTGCTCTTTGTGGGTTGAGAGGTCTGGTGTATGCCACACCTCAGTAATTCAGGATGCCAGGGCACTCTCTGCTCGTCTCCTGGTCTGGCAGGTCCGTGTCTGGTCTGTTTGCGCCCTGCGCGCTGGGCTCAGCTCTGCTCCCCTCAGCTGGGGGCTGGGAGCTCCGTGTGGGACAGACCTTACCCAGAGACCATCCAGGCTGTCCTGGGCTGGAGCCCTGCTTCCCTCTGCCACTTTGTGGGTTCTGCAGCTCTAGAATTGGTTCAGAGCCACTGTTTTATAGGTTTTTGGAGGGACTTGGTGGGGAGCTCACACCAGTCACTGCTTCCCAGCTGCCATCTTGGCTCTGGCCCCTAATCCTGAAAAAGGCTTTAACCACCAAACAGAGGAGTTGGTATTTGATCCTAGAGGGTATCCTAGAGCCATCAATCTTTTGAGTAGGGAAGTAACATGGTCAGACAATTATTAAGAAATAAATTCAAGGTTAAACACTTTCTCATTCAATTCTATCGTCTATGAGTAGTGAGGAAGATATGGAGTGCATGGGGCTGGGAATACCAACATCAAACACCTACATTGTCTCTAGCTTTTCTGAAAACCATGGACGAGCTTGCTAGATCACTTCCTATGGTCAAACTATACAGCTTTAACAGGGCCTTGGACAGGGTAGATGAGGTAAGTATGTACCTTTTCTTTTAGAAGAACAAATTAGAATTACAGTGATGAAAAAAAAAAAAACCTTAGTATTACAAGTTTTAGATCTGAAAGGGTCCTTAGATCTTTTAACCCAGCAGCATGATGTGGTGGAAAGAACACTGAATTTGAATTCAGACAGCCTAATTTCAAATTCTATGTCAGACAAAGAGACTGTGCAACATTTGCATGCTTCAATTTTACGGAGTCTCATTTTCCACATTTATAAGATGAGGGGGTTGGCTTTGCTGGAATACAAGGTCTTAATCCATGGTCCTGGGAAGTGCCTGCATTACACTTCATATATGAAAGATATGGAACCTAGGTGAGTAGTAGTTTTTAACTGTTTCAGTGAAACTAGAAGGGTTAAGGTATTTTTAATTTTTATTCCTCTTCATCCATAAATCGTTTGGCACATTTTACAAGTGATAATTTTGGCAGCAAATTCTGATCTGATGAGGTCTGGTCCTGATTTCTTCTGCATGCATGATAGCAAAAGAAATGAACAGAGTCCAAATGAAATTTAAAAATCTATTTGATTACATGTCCTAAAGAAGTTTCCTATTACTTTTAAAGGTAAATTAAACTGGGCCAATAGTTAAGAATAAGTTAAGAATGGTTAAGAAGCCCTTCCAGTAAGATCAGTGTCTTTCAAACTTAACTTGGACTGGAATTAAATACTTTTTAATTAAACCTACAAATCTGCTATTTTGTGCTGTAATCACTCCCCAGGCCATTCATTCCATGGCTTAATTGATAACACCCTCTTACCAGCAGCTCCAGAAGAAGTGAAATGCTTTTAAACAGTGACTATGGAATAAAGCAACATGTGATTAAACTTCCAGACATTATCTCTCAGTGTTTTATTACTGCAGGTGCAGGTCACCACTGATCAGAGACTTGCTAAGGGCAAGGTTCCCTTTCACTGAAAGCAGCTCTATTTATGCACCTGCACTTATAAAAGATGCTGGTTGGAAAAGTGGAGAAACAAGTCATGGGTTGACAAAACAGCAACAAATAATTTAGTTACAAAGTTCCCTCCTTAACTTAGGAAAAGGAAAGATATGAGGAATCCTTAAGCAGAAAATTCCATTTTCCCAAAGCTTAGACCAGAGTTTTCAGCAGTTTAATCCAATTCAATTTAATCCACTAGACATTTATTAAGTGCATACCATTTGCCAGGCATTGTGCTAAGCACTAATGATGCAAATAAGATAAATAAAGATAAAGAATAGCAAAAATAAAAGATAAAGAAAGATCTTAAGGAGCTTACAATGCAATAGGAGATTGAATAAGGCATAGTTACAAACGAAGCTGTAGATCTCCCAAGGAAAGGTTATTTTCCTAATTTGTTATTTCTTCTATTGCTAAAAGAGGAATGAAATCTTTCCTGGTCTACCCTGCCACAAATGGTACTTATGTGGCTATCCTTTTCAGTATGATTTATGGAACTCTGATTACCTGTTTCCTAGGGTAACAAGGATTGGTGAGCACATATAGACAGCATGCTCAGATGATACATTCTTCATGTGGAAGAGGCCAGGGAGCCTGCTTCCAAAAAGTGTGCTGATAGCTTAAGGGCCTTGCTCCCTGATTCGGAGTGAGCATAAATATTCTCCAACTGGGTCTGGTCCGCTGACCATGTGGTAAAAAGAATCTTTTTGATCATTGTGGAGCTGGTAATGGGGTACTTCAAAATGGAGGGTGGCCCGAAGGAGGGAATCCTATAAACCTCCTTGTGGAACAAGGGGCCTTGATCATCACCACATTGCCCATGAACTCACTGCTTCTGTCTTTACTGGGTCTGTTCTTTCTTGTTGAAAGTTAAAACCTCTTAAGTTTGAGTCCATTTTCCCCAGGGACTGAGGTGATATGGGGGGTGGGAGGGTGGATCTAAAGCCAGAATCAAGGTTGCCTGGAGAAATATCAACAATCTCATATATGAAGTTGATACTGCTCTTATGGCAGAAAGTGAAGAATTAAGAAGCCTTTGGATGAGGGTGGAAAAGGAGAGTGTAAAAGCCGGCTTGAAGCTTAACATTAAAAAGCTAAAATCTTTGCAAATAACCCCATCACCTTCTGGCAAATAGAGGGAGAAGAAAGGGAAGCAGTGTCAGATTTTATATTTTGTGTTTCAAAGATCATTGCAGATGGTTACTAGCCATGAAATTAAGATGCTTGTGCCTTAGAAGGAAAGCTATGGAAAATATGGACAGCATACTAAAGAACAGAGACATCACCTTGATGACAAAGGTCCATACAGCCAAATCTATGGCTTTTGTAGTAGCAATGTATGGCTGGACTATAAGGAAAGCTGAGTGCTTCAGAATCAATGATTTCAAATAGTGATGCTGGAGAAGACTTTCGACAGCAAGGAGATCAAATAAGTCAATACTTTAAGAAATTCATTCAGACTATTTACTAGAAGGCCAAATACTGAAGCTGAAGCTTAAATACTCTGGCAACATGCTGAGAAGACTGGACCCATTAGAAAAGACTCTGATGTTGGGAAAGATTGAAGGCAAAAGTAAAAGGGAATGTCAGAGGATGAGATCGATAGATGGTGTCATGGAAGCAATGAACATGAGCTTGGCCAGACTTTGGGAGACAGTGAAGGATAGAAGGGCCTGGTGTGCTTTGGTCCACCAGGTCATGAAAAGTTGGATGACTGAATCATTGAATGATAACAACACATCCGCAAGCGTTGTGGGGAAATATTTGTACTCCAGTTCTTGCTACATTTTCACAGTAAATATCCTTTATAAAAGCTGATTAATGTGAATGGGTTAAATGAGACTGGGGTACTAACAATTATTGGCAGTTATCAATGGAGTAATAACATAGTGTGGTGGGGCTCGAACAAAGAGTGTCTGAGAGAAGAATAACAAAGACTGATATCTGGCCAGCTGGAAAAAGAAACCTGTTTCCCAAAGCCCTGGGTACAAATCTTTGTTGGGTAAATTTCAACAAGTGTTTATCAGTCTTTCATGTTTGGGGAACACAAACTCTTCCCCAGTTGACCAGATAGCCCTGGCTGTCTTACTGGTTTTCCTTTTTTGTGTTTTACACTTGGAAAATGATGATGATGATGATGATAAAGATGAAAGAGAAGGAGAAGCAGAAGGAGGAGGAGGAGGAGGAGGAGAAGGAAAAGTAGAAGAACGAGAAGAACATTATGAGCTCCTTGAGGGCAGGAATTATCATTTGCCTCTTTGTGTCTCCAGCACACAATACAATGCTTGGGATGGAGTAGATGCTTAATAAATGCTTATTGAACAGCTAGCATTCCAGGCTTCTGGAAGTGCTTTAGTTGCGTTATCTCATTTGATGCTCCAAACAAATTATGAGACAGGTGCTAGTATTACTATTCCCATTTTACAGAAAGGACGATGATGTTGAGAGGAGGCAAGTGACTTGCCCTGGTCCACACAGTCATTGAGTAATTGAGGAAGTATTCAAACTTGGTCTTTTTTACTCCAACTCCAGTGCCATAATCTTAGAGTATATAATAAATTTTAGCAAAATCTATCAACCTAAGTAAATTCTACTAATACTATAGAGACATGTGGATTACTGGGGTAAGCAATAATTTCAATATTACTATTTTGGGCAAGCAATAATCACACACATGACAACTGTTGCATGCTCCTGTTTTATGATATTTTTCTCTTGTGCATGTCTTTGCTTTGCATTAGCATGCATTTGATAGTTTGTTAACTATGATTGGTCTCTTGGCTTCATGCACATCACCTGGCTATTCTGCACAGACTACTGATGTTATTGTCACTTGAAAATCATAGTTATTTTGGCTAGATTCAAAATGGCTACCTTGTAAAGGGGAGCTAAGTCACCAAAGAATGTTTTCATACTTTTTTCCGGCTTTGGAAGAGAGCAGGCTAGCTTAGAACTGAAACTGGAAGATGGAAAGTCAGTGGACCAGGTGGTAATTTAAACCTTCGGGAGAGATGAGGATTTTAATTACCAGATTTGGTTATGAATGTTTCTGAGGTGCTTCAGACAGAATTGGGGCAAGTAATCAGAAATGATAATGTAAGATCTCCCCGAGTCACTATCCAGGATTGGAGATTAGGGACTTTGCTAAAACATACTCCAGTGGATTTGATAAGAAGAAGAAATATTAGAACTGGAAGGAGAGTGTAAAGGTGTAAGTTCATTGATTGCTTCATCCCACTAAAAAATAATTACTGGTATTCTTCTTGGAAGAGTGAATCAATCAGAAAAAGATGTGAACAATGCCTGGACACTATTTGAATCAATAAAACACAACGAAATTAGGGGTAACAGAAAGTCTTTCCTAAGACTTAGTCACAATGATGGAGCTTGTATAAATTAGAAGCTCGATCAGAATTGATTAAGTGAGATTTTTTTTTGAGGGCAAGAGCTTAGCTGGAAAGAATCAGCCAAGTAGAAAGTATCAATGTACCAAAGTAGAAAGAGAAAGAGGACTGAATTGTGAGCTAAGAAAGAAAAAGGAGAAATTGAGAAGTGTTATGGGACATACAGGCATCTCAGGGCAGAAATCTCACCTCCTCAAGGACTTAGGGCAGTTCCAAGAAAAGATGTTATTTCTCCAACTACCCTCCTGCTGTCTGTCTCCTTTTTCCTTTTTAAAAATTTATTTAGTATTTCATTTTTCCCTAATTACACGTAAAAATAATTTTAACATTTGTTTTTAAACTTTTGAGTTCCAAATTCTCTCCCTTCCTCCCTCCCCACTCTCACTCATTGAGAAGGCAAGCAATTTGATATACATTATACATGTGTAGTCACACAAAACTTATTTCTATATTAGTCATATTGTAAAAGAACACATAAACCAAAAATATCAAGAAAAATAAAGTTTACAAAGTATGCTTCAATTTGTGTTCAGATACCATCAGTTCTTTCTCTGGGGATGAATAGCATTTTCATCACAAGTCCTTCAGAGTTGTCTTGGATCGTTGTATTGCTGGGAATAGCTAAGTCATTCACAGCTGATCAGGTTACAATATTGCTGTTTACTGTGTACAATATTCTCCTGGTTCTATTCAATTCACTTCGCACCAGTTTATATAAGTCTTTCCAGGTTTTTCTGAGAGCATTCTGCTAATTTCTTATAGTACAACAGTATTCCATTGCAATTATATACCACAACTTGTTTAGCCATTCTCCAGTTTATGGGTATCCCCTCAATGCCCAATTCTTTGCCACCAAAAAGAGCTTCTATAAATACTTACGTACATGTATGTCTTTTTTTCATCTCTTTTAGAATAAGATCTATAAGTGGTATTGCTAGGTCAAAGGGTTTGCATAGCTTTATAGTCTTTTGGGCATAGTTCCAAATTGTTCTATAGAATGGTTGAATCAGTTCACAACTCCACCAACGGAGTCTCAATTTGAATGTCTCAATTTTCTCACATCCCCTTTTCTGCCTATTAGTCAATCTAATAGGTGTCAGGTAGTACCTCAGAATTATTTTAATTTGCATTCCTCCAATCAATAGTGATTTTGAGGATTTTCATGTGCTTATAGATAACTTTATTGAAAACTTCATATCTTTTGATCATTTGTCAATTGGGGAATGGCTATTATTTTTTATAAATTTTGATTCAGTTCTCTATGATGTTTTTATCATCATAATAAATTAGAGAAACTTGCTTCAAAATCTTTTTCACAGTTATGATTTCTAATTATAATTCTCTCCATCTTATTTCCCCTCTCCATTGACTCTATTCTCTGCTCTCCTTTTACCCTGTCTCTCCTCAAAAGTGTTTTGCTTCTGACTACTCCCTCTCCCAATCTTCCCTTCCTTCTATCACTCACCTTTCTCTTATCTTCTTCCCCTCCTACTTTACTTTCACTTTGTTATCTTCGTCTGAGCGTGTGTTTTGACCTTCATTATCACCATAGTAACTTTCTGTGGTCAGAGTTTTTTTTTTTTTTCTGTTACTTGCTCATTCACAGCCTATTTCTTGACTTGACTACTTTGTTAAAGTAGGGCTCTGCTTCTAGGGGGGAAGGTGCACTGTCCCAAGCTTCAGGGGTTTTAAGCAGCTGTTGTCAGAGATACTTCTAGGGACCTGTAAGTTTTCAGTTCTTCCCAGGAGTTATGATCTAAGAAGAGGTGTTTACTTCTCTTCTGGCCTGTGTTCTGATCTGTATGCCACCACAAGCACTTTTTTCTGTCCTGAGACTGTGAAGAGAGTCCCCCCCCTCCACTGTGGCTGAAAGCTCTGCCATGCTAATGATCCTCCTCATCCTGAGACTGCCACCCAGGACTGGGACCTGGAACTGAGTATGGGCAAAGCAACAGAGTCCTGTCCCCAGTGCCATCAGATAGATCCCTGTGACCCTCTTGCCATCTGTGGGCGGAGAAGTCCAGAAGCAGCCACTTCTAGTGCTGGTTCAGTGTCTCACAAGGCCTGCTCCTGGTTTGCTCGGCACGTCTGTGCTAGCCTGGCCTGGCCTGGCCTGGCCTGTGCTCTACTCTCACCCAGGTGTGACAGACTTTTCCTGCTGACCTTCTAAATTGTCTTTGGCTGGAAAATTATTTCACCGTGTCCTTTTGTGGGTTCTGCCGCTCCAGAATTTGTTTGAGGGCATTATTTAAAGATGTATGGAGGGGTTTGAGGGAGAACTCTGGTGAGTCTCTGCCTTTTCTCTGCCATCTTGATGCTGCTTCCTACTCTGTCTCTCAACAGATACTTCTTTACCCAAATGTTTCCAATAAATCTAATCTTCTTTCAACCACAAAAAATCTGAGGGTGAGCTAGAGATCAATATAAATGCAAATTAAAGTGGAGAGTAAAATCTTTGCCTAAGTGTTGAGAATTTTCCTTGAATTTTTCTCAAAGCAAAGAGTGAGTAGAAGAGGGAAATCTGTGGACCTGAGGGGCCATTAGCTTTCCCTGAGGCTTAAAAGAGCTAATTATTGTAACTATATTATTTCTGCTAATGTGAGGCTGACTTGGGAGTCTGACCTTGACCAGATGAAACTGAATTGAGCTGTTCCCCACATGTAATTTTTTTGAATCAGTTGAAGGCTGGATTTTCATTCCATACACATGTGTTTCTTTGTTCTCTTTTGTTGTGTTTTAATCATATGGATTTTTAAAATGGATATTTTTATCCATTTTACCCAAGAAAAATGGATATCTATTTATCTAAGAAAAATGGATATTTTTATCTAAAAAAAAGATATCTAAGAAAACACGTAGTAGCCACAGCCCTTAAGAAGAGCACATTTCAATGACTTACAGAGTTAATCCAGTAGTTCTTCATACAAGGACTTCCAACATGTTTAAGCTAACAATTTATTAAGATCAGTCACAATGAAATGCAAAGCAGAGTTCCATTAAAAGTTATAGACAACCCCAAGAACTGCAAAATCGCTGCTATGAAACAGTCCAATTTATCCCTAGAAAACAAACTAAAACATTTAGAGGGATCTGGAGGCTAGAAAAAATGTTACTGATCTCTCCATGCTGTGCCATAGGCTTTTTGAAGTTAGAGAAACAGCAAAAGTATCAGTTAAAAAACAACAGCTGCTACTCACTTTTGCTATTAAAAAATAAAGATGCTTGTTCTAGGCAATGCAAAGCAAAGACCAGAATAAGGGAGAGTAGGAAAAATGGGAACTTTTACTTATAAAACTCATTTTTCTATTCACAGCTATGCCAAAACCATTGTCAGATGAAGCCCAGGTGGGTCTGTAAGATCTCAGTATATTTCTTAGATCGTAAAACCTTCCGTCTCCCCAAAAATGGTTTGGGCCTTTTCTCCAAGAATTCATCGAACAGGTAGGGAATTCAGCTGGAGATCTGTATGATACCTTCAGGCAATCTTTTCTAGAGAGGGTACACCAAAATTATCCAATGGATCTCTGTCACAGTAATGGACATTCCAATTGCATTCCAGTCTCAACAAATAAAAGACAAGCAGATTCAGTTCAAGAAAAAAAGAGAATAGGATCAGGTCAGCCCTAAAACAAATGTGAGGCTCACAAAAAAGTGTGCAGTACTTGATGTTGATTACTCAGATATTGATTACTCCAGTCCAGCAGGAAAACCTTTCCATTGTACATGCAGTCCATGAAGATCTCACAATAAGGAAATCCATTTAAAAACAAAAGCAAATAAATATATAAACAAATAAAGGAGTAGTTAAGAGCTGGGAATCGCTATTTAATGGAGGATATTTCCACTGAATATAGCCTTACCATGCCTACATGTAGGTTGATACCAGGCAGGGTTTATTGTACATGCTTTATAGATTGAGATCTCATTGGCCAATAGCCCATTACACCTGTTGATAGAGAGCTAATATAGCGGTCCCTGGAGGAGACTTTGGGGAAGGGGAGTATACCTTGCCACTCTGTATTCATTAAATGCCTTTTGCTTAAGATTTGTTAAGTAAGTTACTTAAGATTTCAAGGAACACACCAGTTTGATCTGCTAGAGAACAGAGCGGATTAGGGCTTTAGCTAGAGGTTTAAATAACTATTTCCCCCAACACATCAATCTTAACCTCAGGAACTAGCAAGAGACAATAGCCAAATGGAAGGCTGTGGGAGACATACTTCATTAGGATCAAATGAGATAACATATATGACGTGCTTGTGAACATTGAAGCATCCTATAAATGCTAGATGCTAAGGATGTGATGATGAGAAAGAAGAAGAGGAGGATGAGGAAGATAATGAGGAGGAGGATTAGGAGGAGGAAGATGATAAGGAAGATGAGGGAGATGATGAGGAGGGAGAAGATGAGGATGAGGAAGAAGAGGAGGAGGAGGAGGAGGAAGAAAATGATGTTAATGAGGAGGAGGAATATGATGAGGAAGAAGAGGAGGAGGAAGAGGAAGATGATGTTACTGAGGATGAGGATGATGAGGAAGATGATAAGGAAGCAGAGGAGGAGGAGGAAGAGGAAAAGGAGGAGGATCACTAATGAGACCAGAACAGGTAAGTAGATGGGAATTATTCATCAGAGAGGCAGAATTTGAAGGTACCCAGAATAGTGGAAAGAATGTTGGCTATGGAGTCAGCAGACACCTGGTTTCAAATTCTGACTCTAACACTAACCTACTGGGCAAGTTAAATGACCCTCTTTCCTTATGTGTAAAAGAGGAATAAAAACAAAAATAAATTTAAAATGTTATATATACTTATCTCACAAGTTTATTATAAATAAAATATCTTGTAAAAACTGAAAATGCTGTATAAATATGAATTGATGTTTGAACTGGACTTGTGATTTCACTGGTGTAGGAAGACCCAGTGTGGGAACTCCTCTGCACAATGTATGTCAGCACCTGCACTGCAACTTAGTCTTTGGGAGTTACCTGAGCACTGTGTCCAAATAAATAAGTGGTAGAGACCAGATTGGAATCCAGGTCCTCCTTCCTCTGACACTGGCTGTCCGGCCATTATGACTTGCTGTTTCATGTTAGTATTGTTACTGAAAAACTAAAAAAAAAATCTCATCTTTTTCAGCAAAATTCAGATAGAGACAGCCCCAGACTAAGTTCCTATTCTGCTATTTACTCTTTTATATTCAACATTCTATTGTCAAAGTAGATAAAATGACCAATCTTTGTAACTGAATAATAGTATTGGCTATAAGCTCATCTTCTGCAAACTCAGTTTTGGGGACAGCTCCTGTAGCAGAAAGGAAGATAGGCATGATTTGAACTTTGTTCTGTTTCTACAGTCATAATTTCTTCTACTAGGTCTTTACACTTTGGATAAATTTCATTCCATGTAGTTTGTAAATTATAAGCATTATCAATATTCAGTAAAGCAATTAGGGCACATAGAATGCTGGGCCTGGAGTCAGGAAGCCTCATCTTCCTGGGTTCAAATCGGGCCTCAGACAATTACTAGCTATGTGACCCTGGGAAAGTCACTTAACCCTCTGCCTCAGTTTCCTCATCTGTAAAATGAGTTGGAGAAAGAAAAGATAAAAAGTATCTTTGCTAAGAAAACCCCAAATGGGGTCACCAGGAGTCAGACACAATGTAACAGCTGAATAACAAAAGCATATCTATTAAAGATATCTGAGGAAGGAGGGCCAAAGGCCTATCTTTGTTTGCTTCTAGAGACACTGACAGCACTGTTTGTTAAGATCACACAGAATTACAGGATTCCAGAGTTGGAAGGAGCCTCGTTATCTATGTACTCCAACTCATACATGAAAGGAACACTTGCTATCCCATACTTGACAAGTGCTCATCTAGCCTCTGTGGCTAGAGGTTTAAATAACTATTCCCCCCAGACATCCGTCTTAGCCTCAGGAACTAGCAAGGGACAGTAGTCAAATGGAAGGCTGTGGGACACTCCCACAGGAGGAAGAACCCATTCTGTATTTGGCCATCTCTCATTGTTAGGAAGTGTTTTCCTGACTAACGTGGAGCCTCAAATGGATTTTTTGCAACTTCTACCCATTACTCCTGGTTCTACCCTCTGGGGACAAATGGAATAAGTGGCATCTCTCTTCCACATGACATCCTTTTACATTTTTAAAAATTTATCAAGTAAAACAAACATTTCCATAACATAGTATGATAAAAACAAAATGATTGCCCATGAAACTGCAAATCTATTGTGTACAATTTGCTATTCTTTTAAAATATATAATAAAGTTATCATGTACATGTCTTCCTCCTCCCAGAGATGGCTGCCCCGGACACAAATATATATATATGTATATATGTGTGTGTGTGTGTGTGTACACATATGTATACACACATACTATATATACACACATATATCTGTACATATGTATACACATACATATATACACACATATATACACACATATGTGTGTGTGTGTAAAACAATTCTATACATGCTTCTGTTTATCTCTATATATCTTTCTCTGGTTGCAGGTAGAGTCTTCATGTGTCCTTTGTAGTTAATTTGGATATTTATAAGAGCTAAAATGACTTAGTCGCTCAAAGTTGTTCTTTAAACAATATTGCTGTTACTGTATACAACATTCTCTTGGTTCTGCTCATTTTGCTCTTTGTTATTTCATGCAAGTCTATCCATGTTTTTCTAAGATCATCAGTCTTATAATTTCTTATAGTATAGTAACATTCCATCATGATCATATAACCACAGCTTATTCAGTCATTCTTCCCATCGATGGGCACCCCCACAATTTCCAGTTCTTTGCTACCACAAAGAGAGATGCTATAAACATTTTAGAACATATAGTCTCTTTTTCTTTTCCCCGAATCATCTTTGGAAATAAACCCTGTAGTGATATTTTTGGGTCAAAGGATATAGGAAGTTTAATAACTCTTTGGACAGAATTCTAGATTGCTCTCCAAAATGGTTGGTTCAGTTCATAACTCCATTAACAATAAATTAGTGTCCAATTTTCCCACATACTTGCCTTTTACATATTTAAAAAAAAAGTTATAATGTTCCTTTCAGTCTACTCCGCTGTAAGCTAAAACAGGCCCATTTCCTTCAACCAATCACGTGTCTTAGACCCAAGTAACTTACCAGCCTGAGTTCCTTCATCTAGCTGTTCAGTAATCCTGTGATATGTCTGACATGACCTTTTCTTGGTAAATCCCGGCTGAATCTTTGTATTCACCACTTCCTTTCTAAGTGTTAGCTACTCATCATTTTAATGATCCATTTGAGAATTTCCCCAGGAGTAGAAGTAAAGCATAGTTTGGATATACAGCTTTAGAACTTGCTGTTTTCTTTCCTTATTTTTTTTAAATGAGGGCATTTGTCCCTTTTCTATCATGTGGTATTCCATGATCAAGTAGAGGCGAAATCACACCTGCCAATTCTTTCAACATAAGAAGATGAACAAAGCTAGAATGAATAAGTTACGGGGAAATGTGTTAGTATGGGAAGGATTGCTGACTTTAGGCAGGATAACGGAAAACATGCTACCTTGCAGTACTTGCTCTTAGGAAGTTCTAATAACAACTTGGTCATCCTGCCCCACTAACCATTCTACTAATCTCCTAATTTTGCACTTCTTTCACTCTTCATTTCATTACCATCTTCCCCTCCCTAGTCACCTTTCACCTCTGTGCTGCCTCAGTTAACTCTTTGTCTCCTCAACCCAATTATAAAATTATTGATTGGCCAACCAGACTATTTTAGGGGAGAAAACGGCAATGAGACCTCCTTGTATATCCATGGTCCAATCTTCCATTGTGTCCTCAATAAAAATGCTTTGGCTAAGCCTAGAAAATGCGGAGTGCTAAACTGATTTGTTGACTTGATTACTTTTTCATGCAGTGCCCGAAATTGGGCATGACTCTGTGACTCAGGTGAGCCTGCCTGGGAGGTCCTTCCTCACTAATACCCTTGGGCTTCACCTTGTATACCTCTTGAAATCTCTAATTAGGGGCTCTGTGAAGGCTGAATTCCTTTCTGGGCAGCCTGAATTGTGTTTATATACATTGTGGGGGGAAGGGAAGGAGAGGAGAAGCAAAAATATGACTTTTACAATGCATTTTCCTGAAAGTGATCTCAACAGGTGAATGCTTAATTTTCCTTGTCTTTATCCAAGTTACACACTATGAGCTGCTTAGGAATTGTGGTAGCTACTCTTTCTAATAATTTTCCAGCTGTGGGGAAGGTTTCTTTTTAATATCTCCCAGCTGTGGGGAAGGGTTCTCACTAATTATTCCCCAGCTGTGGGGGAGATATCTGGTTTCTTGTAATTTCTTCTGGGAACTGTGCCCCCCCCCACCTTCTGGTCCTAGCATCTGGCTGTGCGTGCGTGCGTGAGTGAGTGCGTGCGTGCGTGTGTGTGTGTGTGTGTTTTTATCTGTCACATCTATAGCTGATTTGCTTTGATTCTAGATAAATTCAGCAGTGTCCAATTTGTGCTATGCATATACTGTCCTAGGTGACAGAGGCATGCATCCCAACCTTGCCTCTTGTGTGAACTATGTTCCAGAATAAAAAGTGTGTTTTCTCAGCTTGCCTGCTCTTAGAGCATTTGAAATGATTTGTAACTAGTGTTTTCTAGTTGTCAAATGACCATCAAGTTAACTCCTTCCCCTTGGATAGTTCTAAGAAAAAGTTTCTTTTAAATTAGCCACGGGGACATCAAGTGACCTGGCCAGGTTACATTTGTTGGGGAATGGAAAAAAAAATAAACAGAAAAATTAAATGGGAGGGGGAAGGGAGAGATCTTAAACAATTAGTGCTGGGAACTTGCCAAACCTAAAGTTGGAATGGAGCCTAGAAAAGTTTGACCACCTATTGTATAATGCTATTATTGTATAATGCTGACAGGTGCTTGTTTCCCCACCCCCTTTCAAGTATATATGATTAAACCTTAAGTGAGAAAGGGTAAATATTGGAATAAGTTTAAAAAAGAATATAGGGACTTTCTCAATTTGAGCTGAGATCTTTTCCCTTGATCTGGCCAATCAGAGAACAGGAAAAGATCGTGCAAATTATAATGAAAAAACCAAACCAAACATGAATTTACCTCTGGATTTATTTTTCCTGTTCAGTCATTTCAGTTGTGTCCAACTATTCATGTCCCCATTTGAGGTTTTCTTGGTAAAGACACTAGAATGGTTTGTTGTTTGGGCCAACAGGATTAAGTGATTTGCCCAGGGTCACATAGCTAGTAAGTGTCTGAGGCCCGATTTGAGCTCAGGAGGATGAATCTTCCTGACTCCAGGCCCAGCAATCTATCTACTGCACCCCTAGGTGGATTTAGCTAATCTTTTCCCTTTATTATCTCTCTCTCTCTTTCTCTTTCTCTCTCTCTCTCTCTCTCTCTCTCTCTCTCTCTCTCTCTCTCTCTCTCTCTCTCTCCCCCTCTCCCTCCCTCTCTCGTTTACTCAACCAGCTATACAGTGCTGCCTCTAGGATAAAATACAAACCTTCTGCTTAACTTTTAAAACCTTATCAACTTGATCCCAACCTACCTTTCCAACTTCATTGGACTTTACTCTTCATCTCATTGGGTTTTCACCAAATTACCCCTTCCTCTCTTCCTCACACATAACAACACTCCATCTCAAGTCTCCTTCCCTCTGCACTGACTCTTCCCCATCCCTTGAATACATTCTCTCGATTACCTCAGCCTTAGGGAAGCCCTCTCTTCCCTTGAGATACAACTTAGTCTTTCTTGGTGCCCCCAAAGGCAAGTGCTCTCCATCTCAAACTACCTTGTATTTCACTGTTTGGTATGTATTTGTATTCATTTACTTTAGATTTATACATAATCATGCAGTATGTATTTTTATATGTGCTTGTTTCCTCACCTATTAGAATGTAAGCTCATTGTGAAAAGGGATTATTTCAGACTTTGTATGAACTGACATATAGTAGCAATGTAATAAATACTTTGTGACTGATTAAATTAAACCCTCTTTCCTGGTAGTTATTGGTACTGAAAGAGAATGTAAGTATACCCAGACACACACACATATATATTAACACACATATGTACATACATGCAATATACACCCATATACACATATAAAGTAACAAAATTATATGTACATATGTATATGTAAATATGTATATGCATATGCACATGTGTATATACATATATACACACATATAAACTATATATGTATGTGTGTACACCGCATATATATACATATACTGTATATGTATATATATATACATATAGAGAGAGAGAGAGAGAAAGAGAGAGAGAGGAAGAGAGAGAGAGAGAGACAATGAATATAAACAATAAGGTTGAATTCAATTATTAAGCAAATTGAAGGAATTTTGTACAGATCCAGTTGTAGCTAGCACCTATGAGGTGATGGGTAAAGAAAGTAAGTAATGGATAGAAAGAAAAAAAATTGAAAGAACAAACTAGTCCAATATGAAGAAAATATGTTACATTAAAGAAAGACAGAAACAGGGAGGAAAGTAAAGTTAGAACTAGCAATACAAGTAAAATTCACGAAACAAGATTTGGAAGCAGAAAAAATAGAGTAAGAAGACCACGAGAAATATTTTAACTTCATAGTTGAGTCTGTGTGAATTGCAAGCTTTTGGAGTTTTTTGCAAGCTATTGGAGATTTGGAAAACTGAATGATATTTTTGAAAAAACGATTCATAGGAAAGCTTCTTTCCTATTAGATTGAAACTGTTTAAGATAGGAGATTGTTACTGAAAAGCACTTTTTCTCCAGGGAGCTGAGGGACTGCAAATGATTTTCAAGCTTAGCTTCTGTGATGCTGCCATCTTGGAATTACAGAGCCACTTTAGAATTTAGAACTGAGCAATTTAAAGTGAAATATACATTGGGTTTGATAATTTATTAGGCAAATTATTATCTATAGCAGAGTTGATCCAAATTGTAGAGAATAACTGATGGACAATGCTGTCTCACCTTTGCAGCTGTGAAATCCTGTCCTGGGGTTTTGAATATAACCAGTATTAAATGCCAAAACTGGCTGACAGAGAATAGAATATTTTTCTCATGTCAATAATTTGGACACACATTCAACCAAGCTAAGGTTATCAAGTTGCTGGAAAGAAGTTCTGTTTTCTGTTTTAATTGTTCATAAGATGCTAATGCTATGTTTGAGTTTCAAGCGTTGTGATGGTGAAAATTATTTTCAAGCTCTGCAGTCACTTGGAAATGATCCCAAGACCATGAGGCATGCCTAATATTAAAGGCTTGGACAAATGTTTAAAGTGTGTATACTCTGGTATTGATTTAGTTTGGGCAAACTGTACAAGATACCTTGAGAAAATAATTAAATTAAAGGTGTAATTAAGTTTGCAACAGGAATTAACTAACTATAACCCCAAATTATTCGCTTCAACTTGATTCTCTAATAGCATGAAGAACAAAATAAAGTTACTCTTTAGATGATGAGTTAGCTAAAAGATAGGTCAAGTAGCTGAAATGTTTTCATTCTAAAAACAAATGGAAATCATGACTGAGTATAAATAGAAAACGGAAATGCATAGATACTTAGTGGTCTTATGAACACAACATTTAGAAATCTGGGTTTAGACCTGAAAGAAAACCTTTCAGACTAACTATGATAAAAAGGCTAAGTGGATTTTATAAAGCATATATACCTGGACATGAGCTGGTTTACATATAATACCTAAAAGTATCTGAATCCTACCACTCCCTTCCCATGAGATGGGAAGGTTACTTCAATGTGTGTTTTATTAAGGGACATTTGTTTGATACTATGAAAAAAATTGTGTCACTCTAAGAAAACAAAGATTATAAAAACTAGAAAAATTTGGAATGTTACCTAATGATTAAATAAGCTATCTATACTGTACTTAAATAATTAATTGGAGTGTGACAGGGTTCCCTTGTAAACTTACAACATTCGGCTTGTCATTTATGCTATGGCTACAGACAAATCCCAGTATCTGTGGGTATTGATGTTAACTTTTAAGATAATTTCATTTTTCTTTAATTGTAAGTGTAATAGGACTTTGGAGCATACGCAGATCACCTAAGGTGGAGACAATCATGTGAAAGATGCCAGGGACCTGCTTCTGGAAGAATACATTCTCTGTTCCTCTGCCATGTGGGTGGGAGCAGCCTCTTTCCATTTATTGAGTAGCCTAAACTGCTACCTGGCTATGTCATTAAGTCTACCTGACCAATGGAGGCACAGTCCTTCTGCCTGGTGGCATCCCAGGGTGAAGGTCTTGTTTGCCCACAGTATAGGCACCATGCTTATTCCCCTTGGACTCTGTGGGTCATTGGGCTTATTTCGTTTGTCCTTTTCTGTTTTAGGCACATGCAGCAGAATTCCTGGATGGGAAATCTGAGCTATGAGGACCTTTAATCTAGGATTCCAGGAAGGATAATGCTGTCAGCTCAGCAAGGAAGCCCTGAGAAGTCAGGGTACTGGAACAGAAGCTAGGGTGGGAGGGAAAGAGGGCCTTCAGACTTGGAACTTGATGAGTCTGTCCTATGTAGGAATTGAGTTAAGCTGTGAAACAATTTCCCTTCAACTGCCAGAGATGGAGGTGATATAGAGGAGATCATGCCTCCAGGTTTTGGGGGATGTTTGTATGTTTGTTCTGGATGTGCCTTCGAAGTAATTATTTCTTTGTAAAAGCTAAGCGTTAAGTAGTTAAGTGGAACTGGGGTGCTGGGGACACCTAAAACTGAGTGAACGTAATCAGCGTTTGAGCCAATGGCAGAGACTGGACACCCTCTAAACCAAGGGTACTGGAGAACTTAGGAAGAGGAGTGAAATATAAGATATCTGGTAGTGAAGGTCAGAGGAGTCTATGACATAAAAGAGTTCAAGACACAGTTTCTGGGTAATTAATCATTTTATTAATGATGCTGGAAAAATTAATAAAAGGGATTAGTGACACTCTCAAATGCCAAAGAGCCCTCATGGAACCCACTCAATGCTTACATGCCCTTGGAAGAGTGGGTGTTCTTGAGGGTGGCAATCAACTCTGAGTGACTAACAATCAATGAGAGAATCAATATTATAATGAGAGGTGGGTACATTCTAATGAGGGTCTGGGGGACATGGCTCTGATCACTAAGTTTTGGTCAAAGACATTTATCTATACCCATAACACCCTGCTCAGGATAATCTAGACAAATGGGAGAATCCACTTTTCCCCAGACCTGAGTAAAACACCACGGGCCAGGATCCATTAATTCACCCAAACTAAAATGTCTTTACCTTTTGTACAGATCTGAGTTTTCCCTCTCATTATCAGCCCTGCACTTCAAAGACTGCTTGAATTACCTACAGGGGCTGATTTCTGAATGAGGAAGTAGAAAAGGGGAAAATCCTTAGTTCCAATTCAGTTATTGGTTATTAATATGAGAGAAATAATCATTTCTTTCAAGCCACTGTTACATAAGTATTAGAATGTAATGAATGAGGTAGAATCTCTCGGGACTGAACATTTGACCTATTTATTATCTTCCTTTGATCCTGGAAAAAGTATCTACATTGATATTTATGATGTAGCTACACTGTCAGCTTGCTGGTCCTCACACATGCCACTATCTCTTGACTTCGTTGGCTATCCCCCCACCTCCCTTTCTCGTGCCTCATTCAAGATTCAGCTCAAATCCTATCTTCTCATAGCAGCCCTTTCCTAACCATCTCCAAAGGGATGACCCCCATCCCCATCTCCAGCCTCTCCCCTTATATTTTATGTGTCCATAGTTCTTTGAATGTTTTCTCTCTGATTACAATATGAGCTCCCTGAGGGCAGGGACTATGTTTTTGCCTTTCTTGTATCTCCAGCACAAAGACCAGTAACTGGGACGAATTTTAAAAATTCTTGTTGAATGACTGACTGACAAATCATTAATTAATCAGAAATGGAAATGACATACCCCCAAACAAGTTCCAAGTGAATGTTCTTCTGAATGGAAGCTTTCCCACATGTCAGAGCATGGACTTGGCGATTGTCTCCTTGAACAAGGTAAACTTAGTATGCAGAAATCAGTTTTTACAAAAATATTTCTAGACTTTTCCCACTATCCAAATCCAAGGAATCTTACCTCTACATGAATAAGAAAGGTCACTCTGTGACTTTCATTTCAGACTTGACCAAAGTTCCCACAATGTTTGTCTTTCCTATTACAATAAAATCCTCTGATAAGTGGAAGATGTTCAAAACTGTTATGCACCCTGACCAAGGATAGAATAACTTTCTTATAAACATATTAAAGGTAGCCAATCAATAAAAAATTATTAAACACCTAATGTGCCAGGCACCATGCTAAGGGCCTATCCCACTGTAAGTTTCCTCATAAGATAAAGACATAAGTTAATGTGTGGAATATGCCCTTCCCATACTATAGATACACCTATGTTTGTTTCCCCCAAAGACCAGTCTTACCTAGGTGACTCAAAGATGTTGCGATTCTTCAAGAACGGGCCCTAGAAATTGATAACGATATTTGCAGACTGTTTCTTTTGTATTCTTAGCATCTATGGGACAGATTTTTGTTTAAGGCCTTCCTCGAATATCTTGCTTATGCATACCAAAGTGTGGCATATGTGAACCAAAGAGAGAAAATGAAAATTGTTAGAAAAAATTAGCTTGCTCCAGATTTCTTATTTTGGTGCAACAGAAGTACATAAATTGCCCCATCAAAGCCTTAAGGTGAGAAAACCTAGAAATGATAAATGGGTCAGCCCCACTGTGAGAAACTATATAAATATACAGGAAAAGCTCACTTGCTCGACTCTCACTGACACTAGCAGGTTGAGGGGAGAGGTAAGGAACCCAACAGCTGGAAATTCAGAGGAGTGACGCTGAGAGGGAAATGAAGAAGACAGGTGGCCTGCATACTCCATAAATATATGTTCTAGGAGGGGCTCTCCACCCTCCAATCAGAGGGGCACCAAGGGCAAAGAGATGAGTTGCAAGTCCCTCTAGAGCTTATATGCACAAAACTATAGAATATAATGAGAGGAGGAGATAATACAACACCCAAGAACATTCAGAGTTCAGTTTGTTTTATACAAACTGGGGCAGCTAGGCAGTGCAGTGGACAGAGTGGACTGGGCTGGGAATCAAGAAGACTCATCTTCCTGAGTTCAAATCCGGCCTCGGACACTGACTAGCTGTGGTGACCCTGGGCAAGTCACTTAACCCCATTTGCCTCAGCTCGTCATCTGAAAAATGAGTTGGAGAAGGAAAGGGCAAACAACTCCTGTATCTTTGCCAAGACAACTCCAAATGGGTCACGGAGAGATGGACACTACTAAAATGATTGAACAACAACAAAATAAAATCACAAGGAGAAAAATCTGTCCTTTGAAGTGAACACTGTAGACTTGAACCTACATGGACTCTTGGTGAATTCTAGAATGTTTCATTCACTGGACTCCCTCAATTTATATCACCCTTCTTAGAACCATATCATATTACATACTTTCCAGAGAGGTTTGCTACCTTTTTTTCAACATAATTCAGAATAATTCTCAGATAATTCAGTGAAAACATTAATGCTACAATTTGGGATTAGCTAACAACAAAAATTCTCAAATTCTGGAAAAAAAAGCAAAAACCAACCTCTTAGGTCTTCTTTTAGTACTGCAGGGAAAGTGTAACAAAGAACCAACAAAGGTTGGCATTTAGGATGTTGTAGCTATATAACAATCTAGCAGATTTAAAAATTAGACCTGTTGTCTATCATTATTAATGGCTGTGGTTTAAATGCTTATATGGGCAGCTACATTGGGCAGTAGATAGAGTGCCAGGCCTGGAGTCAGGAAGATTTATCTTCCTCAGTTCAAATCCAGCCTCAGACATTTACTAGCTGTGTAACCCTGGGCAAGTCACTTAATCATGTTTGCCTCAGTTTCCTCATCTGTAAAATGAGCTGGAGAAGGAAACGGCAAAGGAATAGCAAAAGACGGAAATGGCACTCCAGTATTTTTGACAAGAAAACCCCAAATGGGGTCACAAAGAGTTGGACATAACTGAAAAATGACTAAACAATTTAATAGTTTAGTAGGGGTGCTGAAATTTATGGATACCAACATGGGGGAAAGGAAACCCTTTTCATGTGTGCAGATTGTTTATTAAATGTGTCTTTATCAATTTTTTTCTCTTTCTTTTTAAACAAAAACATATGACTGAGAGTTCCACATAAAGCTTTTGTTGTGACCAAGTAAACTTTATAGAGCTTCACTCTGTCAACAAATTATAGATGGAGTCAGTATTTTTATACTCCCAGAGGAGAAAAGAAAAATAATAAGAAAAACTCGACAGATATTTTTAAATACGTCAAAAACTTTTGACTGTCTGTTTGGTCACCAACTTGACATTTAGGGAACATGAAAGGCCTTTTATTATTTTAAAAAGTCACACGCCGGAGCAGCTAGGGGACACAACGGATAGAGCACCAGCCCTGGAGTCAGGAGGACCTGAGTTTAAATCTGGCTTCAGACACTTGACACTTACTAGCTGTGTGTCCCTAGGCAAGTCACTTAACCCTGGCTGCCCTGCAAGAAAAAAAAATGAAGTCATATATGTTTTAGATCACAAGTGAAATACTAGGTCATTTTGTAAGTTGGAAATGAGAGATTAACCAGATATGTGACTGACAGTAATTATTTTGAAACTCAGGCTCTGGGCAGTGTAAAAACTTCTATTTTTCATGGTTTCTAAATGAAGGGTGCTATTTTCAGAGGGTGATAAAATGAGGACAATTCGGCTTTACATGCTGGTCTACAGCAACTGGCATTTTCAAGCTCCAAATTTAAAATAACAACAGAATAAGGGGTTAGAAAGACGAGGAAGGTTCAGGAGATTCAATAAACATATATGTCAAAACCTCAACTTCTGAGGAAGAAGAAGACAGGATCTGCAGACCAGTGAGCTCCTGAGCTTCCATTTATTATCCATGAAGAGTATTAACTTGTTGCAATGAACAAAACAGTCACCATAAAAAGGAAATATTTTGTAACAGTTATTTAAAAAAATTCCATTTTTTGTTGTTGTGGCTTCCCTGTAAAAACTACTTAGCCAGAAAATTTTAAAAAGGAGTCATAATTTGTTCCAAGGTTGAGCAAGTTTGTTATCACCACTCAAATCCAGGTGCAAAAACATTTTTTTGCAAATATAACAAATATATAAGTTAGTCTAGAAAGCAACCCAAACACACCTGCACTTTTGCAAAGCTGATTTAATATTCTATCAAAGTAAATACATTATGAACATCAGTGTTTAGTCACCAGAATCTTTGTAGTTCAACCCACATGTGATTTTAGAGGTAATGGGTGTGACTGTCATGGACGAATAATACAGGCGACTTATCTGTATTCATAGTTTCCTTTTTTAAGCCTCAGTATTTCAGGATATTTTTATCAGGCAGCACATGGTGCTGATAGAAACGGAAAAACCTGGGAGCTTCTACACTAATTAGTTATTTGGCAACATGATCTGGAGAGCTGAGAATATATAGCAATTATTCACCTGTCAAGCATAAGAAAGGAAACTTGACTCTGAAAGCCCGGATTTGAATGGACACAATTTCCTTCCTGCACTTCCGATTGCTTGTGCTAGATCGGTTCCTGGGCAGCCCCATCAAGGGCACTATTTAGAGATGTGTATGTGTGGGGTGTAGTGAAGAAAACATTGCTGTGATGTTACAATAGTTAGCCTACAAATTATATAAGTTATATTTTAAGTTGAGAGCTCTGGTGGAAAAAAATGAAAGAAACTCACTTTTTTTTATCTCGATTCTGCTTAAGGGCAAAATCTCTAATTACAGAAAGACTTTCTCAATACATGGACATCTAAGGCACTCTGACCTCTCTCCTACATAAGTTTACATAATTCATAAACAACCTCTAGATTTATAGTAAGGAATGATTGTATTAAATATTTTAAGTTTTTTAAATCAATATAATCAGACCTTTTGAGTTTAAATTAATTTCGTACAAGTAAAAATCTTAAAGATATTTTTAAATTAAGGCAGTCTTTTCAACCTCAAAGATATCTTCATATGATAGGAAACAGCTCTTAGTTACATAATATTTCATAAATATATGTTGAGGGGGGAAGAATACTCTCTCTTTCTGTCTCTCACACACACATGCAAGTCATGGAAACTTGGGAATTGGCTGAAACAATAGCAATGGACCTGTAATCAAGTGTGGAAATGGTAATGGTGATGCTAATTTTAATTATTTCATACCAATATCATGCCTCAGAAATGAGTACCTAGAAATACAAGTGACCAGTAGAGAAACTGCATGGATTACTAATGGAGGTGAGTAATAATAGAAGTTGTAAAGAAACTGTGGTCTGTTTAGAGGTCTTGTATGCTAAAAAAGAGAGGAAAAGAGAAGAAAAACTATGAGAAACCCAGAAAGGTTTGGATAGTAAATAGCCATTTGGGTACCTAGAACAAAAGAGATTAGTTAAGAAACATCTGCAGGCTGAGTCCACAGGACATTGAATTAAACTCAAATGTCCTCAAGAAAGGTAATTTCTACTTGAAGTCAGAGGGATGGGCATTGCCTTCCCAAAGAAAAAGAACCATGAAAATGAGTATCTCAGAGTCAAGAACTAGGTTCAATTCTTGCCCCTGATACCTATTGACTCTGTGACCCAAGTACTGAATGGAAGAGAAATAGACAAGAAGGACCAGGGAGAAACAAATTAAAACTGTGCTAAACCAAATTGAGTAATATTAAGACTTTTCCCTTTAAAAATAATTTCGCTGTGGTTACCCCGCCTTTCACTGAAGTGGGCTTCTGTCTAGTTAGTAGAGGGCACAGCTAATTTTCATTGTAGGTATGGGCAAAAAAATTAGCAAAATCATTTGAAAACTAGGAAGAAAATGACAAATATGGGGAACAACAAACAGATGGGTCAACACTAGAAAAGGGTACATCATGGGGAGCAGAAAAAACATTGGAATGACAATGTGAGGATGATAGTATTGTTGCTATTACTTTTAGAGGAAGGGTGGGGGTTTTTTGGACTATCTCTCAAGACACTGACCATCTTGGCTAGATGTAAAACACAGACTTTTCTGCAAAAATCTGCCTTTTTTTGAGGCGGGGTGGCTACTCTATAATGGGTGTTGGATTTCTATTAATCACTGCCCTCAAAGTGACTTCTTAATACAAGATAAATTTCAGAATTACTTTCCAAATCTTTAGTGGGGCTTGCTTTGTGTCAACAGAAGACCTGATTCTAATGTCTCCGTGTCAGTAGTTTTATTCTTTCAGAATGAAGCTCAAATGCTAGAACCATCCATTTTAATAAACATTTACACCTTTAAAAAGTGAGTAAGGCCCATGTGCTCACAAGCACAGTACTTGTGACAGTGGTGGTCCAGTGGAAATAGCACTGAATTTGGAGTCAGAGGTGTTCAAATTCCAACCCTGTCTCTATGGGATAGTGCATAAATAAAAAACACTCTGGACCTCTGTTTCCTCATTTGTAAAAACGTAAAGGTTAGACTAAGATTTCCAAGATACTTTACAACTCTGAATCTGTGATCCTTATAAGATGGGCTCTAAAATGAGATCTTGAAAATTCTAAGTGTCTAAAACAACCATAATGACATCATCAATAACAGAAACTCCATCAATAACATCAACATCAATAACATTAACAATATCAATACTGACATCAATTAACAACAGAAAGCAAAAAAACCCAAAAAGACAGTGGTAGTGTCACCAATGATTTTTTGTATGGTTAGTGCTGTGTGCCTCAGAAAACTACAGAAAATTATTATGTGTATGCTGGTGTATTCGGTTACCCCCATTGTGGGGGTCATCTATTTCAGGTGCCCATCTAGCCTTTACTTGACTCGAAAGTTAGAAAAATTTCTGATGACACTGGGAAGTAAGAGTTTATGGATAAACCCAGTGATCTTTCTCATTACTTTGGAACAGAAAGAAACATTAAAAAGCAAATAACTAAAAGAAGAAAAGGAAAAAGAGTTCCCTTAAAAAACAACAGAGAGAACAGAAAATGAGCAAGCAAAGAAAAATTCCTAATGTAATGATTGTGGCTCTCGGTTAGCTTAATAATTCTTAAATTATCTCTCCTTGATCTATTTTCTAGATCGCTTATTTTTCTTACGAGGTAGTTCACCTTTTATCCCATTGTTTTCAGTCTTTTGGCTTTATTGTTTTGTGATGTCTCATGGAGTCATTAGCTTCCACTTGAACAATTCTAATTTTTAAGGAGCTATTTTCTTTAGCATTTTTGTGCCTCCTTTACCAAGCTGTTCATTTATTTTCATAATTTTCTTCTATTACTCTCATTTCCCAATTTTTCTTCTACCACTTTTATTTAATTTTTAAAATAATCTGTTTGCTCTTAAAAATCTTTCTTTACCTCTTTTAGGAAATCTTTTCGAGCTTGTGTCCACTCTGTATTTTTCTTTGAGGCTTTGCTTGCAGACATTTTCAAATCATTGTCTTTTTCTGAGTTTGAGTCTTGAACTTTCCTGTCACCACAGAAGTCTTTTATAGTCAGGTTCTTTTTTTGTTGTGGGCTCATTTTTCCAGGCTATTTCTTGACTTTGGATTTTATGTTAGAGTTGGGATCTGCTCACCATTGTGGAGTGGAGGGGGTATGGCTAGCTTGAGCTTCTGTAGCTCCATCTAGAGGCCTGTATGTTTTTTGTGATTCCAAGGTGGTGTGATCTGAGGTGAGTTCTTATCACTGTCCTAGTCTCCTCTCTGATTCTCACCCAGATAGGAACTTTATTCCCTCGTGATCCTAGGTCATGACTGTGGCTGCTCCTTTGCCTTGGAATTATGACCCAGAACTTGCAAAGGAGCTGACAAATGGTGCCTGAGCCTTAGCCCAGTTATAGCACAGGGACACCCTGTAATCTCCTTCTGACCAGATATCTTGTTCCCTTTCTGTCCCTGGATGCTTATAATGCCCTTGCAACCTCCAAGCCCCAAAGCCAATGCCACTTCCCAACCCAGGGTCTGAAGAGCTGTCTTCCTAAGGTGTCCTGGAGTGGAAAAAAAAGACTATGACTTTTTATTAGTTATCCTACTCAGAACTGGAATTGACATTCTTTTTGAAAGTCATTTAGAGAGTTGAGTTTAGAGAACTCGGCATAAATGCTCACTTCATTCTACCATCTTGGCTCAGCCCCCAGAATTCCTAATACAAAGGAAAAAAATACAGTAGTACAAAGAAAAGTATAGTATAAAGAAAAAAAAGATAAGAGGGTTTTGTGAGA
This sequence comes from Phalanger gymnotis, assembly GCA_028646595.1. Lineage (NCBI taxonomy): Eukaryota > Metazoa > Chordata > Mammalia > Diprotodontia > Phalangeridae > Phalanger > Phalanger gymnotis. The sequence continues at coordinate 303,310,699 of CM053623.1, forward strand.
GTGAGGGGTGGGAGGAAGGGGTGATCACATGTGTTATTCATCAATCTAAATAATTTCCAGAGAAATTTTATGAACCTTACCCAGGCATGGGAAGGAGTTAGAAAAAGAAAAAAAGTGATTCTATCAGTGAAATGCAATAAAGCAAGCAGTAGACTTGACTGGGATAGGAAAGTAGGAGAAGGAGGGGAGGTGTTTGAATTAGAAGATGCTGTTAGGGACAAGAATGCCTCCAGTAATATTATATTCATTTTTATCTTGGCTCTAACAAGGTCGTACTTTGACTACACATAGACATCTGTTTTGGCGATGCCTCCCAAATACATAATGAAGAGTTTCTGTCTGTGAAAATATAGTCAATTTACTTTTCATGTAATATTATTTGATGGTATGCTTGTCATGTCTATGCCTTCACATTCTTTTTGTAAAGAAAGCATCTTAGTGAGTGTTCAACTTTCAAGACATCAAGCATTCATCTGATTTTAATAGTAACTTCATATTCACTTTTGTTACCAAGTGTACATGTAGCTATGCGCAGTAAAAATGAGATACACAATGTGTGGTGATTTATATCCAGAAAAAGGAGAAGAGCATTTGTAAAAGCATTAGTGAATCTGCTCCAGAAAATGCTAATCTCTCAAGTGCTCGATGAAAGAACTGAAAAAACGGAAAAGTAGCTACATTTGTGGGTATATAAGATGGTGGTCACCTTGCGTTCTTGAGGCTCAGCAAATGTCAAGCTGCCCCTGATGCCTGAGCCCCCTTCCCCAGGGTCCAGGCAGGCTGAGAGCAGTGGACCTGCTAGGCCTGTCCCCACTGTGTCTGGCATCTGGCCAGCCACCCCAAGGGAGTTCCAAGGGGGAGGGGACAGGGCACTTACACTGTGACATGTGCTTTTCACTGGGGGACAGTTCAACCACAGAGCTGAAAGGGAGATTAGAGATGGCAGGTTGCCCCTTTCTCATTTACCTCACGGTTCTTCTGACAACATGGGTGTTGCCTTTCCTCTCCCTGAATTTTATAGGTTATTTCATGGTTACTGTGTTAAGAAAAGCACACATGATCAGAACTAATATTTTATTATAAAGAATTGCATGCAGAAAAGTGTTTTTTCAGCAATCTCTAGCAAAAGATTACAATTATCCCTTTCACATTGCTGGGATTAGGGGAGCAGTGCCCCCACAAACCAAAAAATATGTGTAAAATATTTTGACCCTCCTAGCATATCAAAGAATCAGCCTGAATTTTTTTCTTTTATGGGATGTTTACAGAGCTGTACATATATTTTATGCATTTCTGAGTTTCTAAACTTTTTCTGCATCATCTGCTGGCCTTCTTGAGTCGTCTACAGCTTCTGCAAAACTCCCCCTAAATTCCCATTTAATTTCTTGTGCTGACCCATGATATAGCAGTTACCCCAGAGAAAGCTGAAGATTGACTGTACATACATGTGTGATGCTTCTATATCTTCTATAAATCTTTGATCTTTTTCATTTCTTACTCCAGAATCTCATTTTCCTAAATATTTTTCATTGTCTTCCAACATGTCTACCTATAGATTAAAGTCAATGAGTATTTAACTTGGAAGGTCCTACTGAATTATGCATAAATTTTCTCTGTCAACCTTTCTTATGTATCAGATGTTATATAGAAGCCAACATATTTTCATAACAGCCTTGCTGCAAATGTTTGTTATGGGCATTCCAATATGAGATGACCAAATATACGTCCAGTGAAATGATAGCACTGTAGCCATTGGAGGCATGATAAAACCATATCCAACTCCATTTGCCTCCCTAAGAAGAACCTGTGGGTTTACAGCAGCTTTTCTTTGTCTTCTGGTTGTATTCACAAAGAAAATGTCAAGATTAACATTATTCAGTTCTACACTTTATATCCACTTGGTCCTTGGTCCAACACATTTGAATAGCAACAGTTCAATGAATATTTATATAGATAGTCTAAAAATTACTTGATTCATTAGCACCCTTTGCTCTATTTTCCACCATTTCCCATGGCCAGTGCAGAAACGGAAAGGGGCCACATAGCAATTTTTGTTCTTCTTTGTTTCATTGGCCAAATAATTAATCGCCAAATGGCTAGTGTAATGCTCCACATTTACTTAGGCTTATTTTTGGAAAGCAGGCACAGTTTGTTTCTGGAACCATACGTGGAAACTTTGTCACATTGGGAGGGTCTGCTAGTACTTATGTACTACTGATATAGCCTTTGAGAACCCAGGGTCTCTTCTGTACCATGATAAGACACTGGATGGGATAGGATTTTGTGTAGTATTCTGAACATTATATTCTATAAGAAAATATCCCAATGCTCTTCCAAACTTCAGGCTAACTGTATTTGGATATGAATGTGGTTAATCAGGTTGCAAAAAAATGACCTTTCCCCTTGGGAGGTACATAGGAGAACAGAAGAGATGTAGAGACATCAGAAGTGTTTGGTAGTTTTTGGGAAAACAACCATTACCTGCTTTATACATAGCTTCCAGAAAGAAAGTAGGAAGGTTTATGGAATGCACATCATATGTAGATTCTACTTTTGAAAGAGCAATCCAAAGAAAAGACTATGTCTGAGGGTATTAGCCAGGTGGGTGCCTCCCACTGTGGAGCTGAAGGAAGGCTTTTTGCTGAGAGAGTGCAAAAAGGATTTCAGCTTGTCAAGGGCTTCAGTTGAGACAGAAGTTCAAGGTGGTGGAGACTGAACAGAAATACGTTTAAGTAAAAAAAACCAAACAAACCCCCATATTGGCCCAGTCAAAAAATGTGTCTCATTTTGCATATTTAGTCCATACTCTATCAGAAGGCGTGTGTTATTCTTTATCATTGTTCCTCTGGAATTATGATTGATCACTGTATTGATCTACAGTCCTTAAGTCTTTAAAAGAATTATTTTACCAAGGTTGTTGTTGTAGCGTAAATTATTTTTCTAGTTCTGCTCACTTCACTGCGTCAGTTTATGGAAGTCTTTCCAGGTTTCTCCGAAACTACCCCTTTTATCATTTCTTGTGGTACAATAATCTATTCATATTCCATTATATTCATATATCCTAATTTGTTGAACCATTCATCCCCAATTTATTGGCACTCCCTCTGCTACTTCAAAACTAGCTGCTACAAATATGTTTGCACATAAAATTGGTACGTTCACTGATTGAAGCGAGGGAGATGGATTGCTCTGTGCTCCTCGTTGCTACTTTCAGGCTCTCCTTCCATCACCAACACTCAGTTATCTGTGTCCTTCTTTAAGGGTCATTTATTTCATATTTATAACCAAATCAAGATTTTGGTGCCTGTAGTCTAGCAACCTCTCGCACACTCTCCTTCCTTCCTCAATGAGTTCAGTGACTGACTCACAGTCTATTTCTGTTCCGTAACTCTTGCCCTCATACTAGGGGACATAAATGTGCATCCTTCAAACACCCTAACCTCCAAAATCTTCAACTTACTCATTCCCTATTTTACCTATTACTTATATTCATACCTATATTTATCACCTATATTTCCCCATTACCCAAATTTATGGCTACACACACAGATGATCATATTATTGACCTCATCATCACTCAGTAGCATTCCACTTCCAAGTTCATTAACTCTAAAATTCCTTTTTTTCTGATCTCAATCTGTCACCATTCTAACTTTCTGCCTTGCAACTCCAAACCCCATTCTTTGTCCTCAGTGTGATCTCCCATCCCTCCACCCTTCACTTCTTTCCTAGGCTACCATCCCTGCACAGGCTGTATGCTCTTCTCTTCCCTATCCTGAGCCTTGGGTGAATGAGTTTACCTCTGCACTATTCTCTTGAGTCCCCTGTCTTTATATCTTATGGAAGATTTTGCCTTTCTAAACCTTAGCCTTGGATCTCTCCCACTATCTGTAATGGCAAACAAAGTGGGACTTTTTGTTTTGCTTTTTTTATTTTGGAGTTCTGATTCTTCTCAGCACTAAGCTTATCCGGTGCCTTTGACTGAGACTTGCCTTTGTTTGAATCAAGAGTCCTCAATTAATCAAGTCTTTGATGACCTGCTTAAGTCACAAGAAAGTCTAAGTCACATGAGTTTCAGTTACATGGTTGTGACACTCTCTGTAGGCTGACCCTGAAGAAGTATATATATACTCTGAAGTTAGCATTTTGTTTTGGGGCTCACTCATTGGAGGAGCATTCCCATGATTTTGCCAGATGACACTCTGGGTAGCCATCAAGGAGCCTCCTGGCTTTGAATACCCAGATGTTGGTGCTTCTCTCTCTGGTAACTACGTATGTATCACTATGGACAGAGGGTTAGAAGCCCTATCTGCTGATTTGTGTTTTTTGCTCTGTTTATATAATTTCTGCTTGTAATTTCTGTTTGTGTTTTCTTTAAAGCTCTGGGTACTGACTTTTTTGCCTGAACTAAGTGAATGATATATAAATATATATAAAATTAAAGTGAGATTATAAACCCCTTAAAGTTGCTTTCCTTAGAAAAGCAGATCAAAGAACCCGTGCTAGCAGCCTTCTTGTGTGCTGGTGTTGTTGGTCTTACACCTCCACAGCAGCTGCAAACAACATTGTTGTTACACTATCCACTGCGCTCACTACTTTTACGCTGCTGAACAAAGCTTGAGAAACCATGCTGAGTAATAATGGTTAAGTAATCTCATTTGGGCCTTCTCTGTGGCAAGGATCCCTAACTGATCCACTGTCTCAGCACAGTGGCTCTTCCAGACCTCTTCATCCATCCTCAAATCTCCTGTTGCCTCCCTTGTCTTTCCCTCTCAACTGAGAACCTTGCCTCATACTTGACTGAAAAAATTGAGGCCATCCACAGAGTGCTCCCTCTTCTCCCCTGTTCATTGGCTCAAATCACTCAGATGCCTTGGGTCACTATCTCCTCCTTCAATCTTTTTTCACCTAACAAGATGGTCCTTCTCTCTGTCAAAGCAAAGCCCTCTCCATGCACAAGTGATCCCATTCTATCTCATTTTCTCTAGTAGATCATCACTACTCTCTCTTACTTTTTCAATGTCTCCCCATCTATTGGCTTCTTCCCTACTGCCTACAAATGTGCTCCTATCTCCCTCATTCCCCCAAAGCCATCACTTGATCCATCCAGCCCTGTTAGCTATTCTTCCCTATCTATCCCTTCTTTCATGGCTAAACTCCTTAAGAAAGTCATTTACAAATTTCTATCATTTTCTTTCCTTTCACGTTCTTCCTAACTCCCATCTGGCTTCTGACTTCATCGGTTAGCTGAAACCACTCTGCCAAAGTAACTAATGATCTCTTAATTGCCAGATTCAATGGCCTTTTCTCAATCCTCATCCATTTTGACCTCTTTGTAAATCTTTAACACGGCTGACGCCTACTTTGTTTGGGACTTTATAAGAAAACAATCAATCTATGAGGACTCAGTCATAAGATATTTCTAGAGGTAATGAAGTTGTATGGCTGAATTTAAGTTAATATTATTGATGGAGAAACATCCAAAGCTTTGAAACAAGATGTTTTCTTCTTTGTAGTCACACAGTTATATTACAGAGTTTTAAAGTGTGATAGCTCCTGGTGGTATTACCTTTGCACACTCACCAGCATGTACCTGTCATGTTTAACAGCCCGTTGTTATAGAAACTTCATTCTTTTACTGATGCAGCCTTTAATTCTCAAAAATTTCTTCTGTGTCTCCTGGACTTTGTTACTGTGATATCTATTAGAGTTCTCTTCCCAATCTCTCCCACCCCCAACAAGGGTTAGGCTAGTTTTCCCCAAAACAAGAGAAAGCTGCACAGAGGACCTAATGAGCCCCTGCACCTTTTTGACAGCAACATCAGGGCCCTCTGGCTGTACTAGATGTGATTTCTTGGCTACCAAAGGGAATAAAAAGGCTTACTGGTATAGAATCTGATCTTTTCAGACTCAGTGGATCACCCAGATTGATCAAATTACCATGCCCTGACCTGCTGCTCAGGCAGGTTTCCATAATGGGTAGAGGGATCCCTGCATAGATTAAAATGCAATGCTACTGTATCCTTGTTAGATATCCTTTCTATGCAATAGCTAAGTAAACATCCTTCTGTTAACCATTTAATCACTTATGAACAGTGTTGTACCTGAACAAACCAGGTGTCAGCCCGAGGTCTGCTCTTAAGAGTCATACTGAGAAGGGTGGAGCCAAGATGGTTGAGTAAAAGCAGGGACTTCCTTGAATTCTCTCCCAAACCCCTCCATAAAGAGTCATACTGAGAATTCCAAGGGAATTAGAAAGAAAGCCATACCATGAGCACAAATCAAAGTCCATGGTCATTGCTGACTATCTGCATTAGAATGGGTCATCTGCTTAGGAGAGATGAAGCCAGGACAATTGTAGGACGACACTGGAATGAACGGCAAGTGTTCATGAAGAGAATAGGAGAAATATGACAAAGAGAAATTAAAGTACACTGAGTCCATCAATCTGTCAACTGGTAGAGGGGCTGTTTGAGAAAAATGTGGCACTGAGCCTGAGGCAGAGACAAGCACACAGAATGCCACAAATACTGTCATCTGCGGGAGAAGTCTTTCCAAAGACTATAATCCTTAGTCAACTGAAAAAGATGAAGACAAAGAAATGCTTGGGAGATTTCTTGAATTCCAAAGTTACATAAAGAAACTCTGGTATTCTAGCAGACCTAGTTTTTACAGGAGATTGGAAGATTAATAGGCAACCACGTAGGTTGTATGATTTGAAGAACACCAGGAAAGTGTCTTGGCCCATCTGCTACACCGTTTCACATAGCCTGAAATTGCGTGAGTAGAAATTCATTCCTTTGATTTAAGACATCTCCTTTCGAGGCATTTTCCTTTAAGACACAAACCCCTCTGGAAGTAGTAACCCATTGTGATTATCAGCAATAATGATAACAGATCATGTTTATAAGGCATTTTACAGTTGTTTAAGAAACAAATTCCTTTCTTGTCATTTAATATAATAGCAAATACAAATAGCAGTACTCCTGTTTTTCAAATCAGGAAACCAAGATTCAGGGAGTGTAAATGATTTAAGTTCACACAGCTAATGCGTGCCAGAGTCAGTACACTAGCCCAAATCACCTGACGCGAAGTCACCTAATATTTTTTTGAATGTACCATGTGAAGATGTCATAGAATCACAGAATCTCAAAGTCCATCTTCAATACCTTGGTGTGAATTAGGAAATCAGAATAATTGTCTCTATTTTATGATAATTATGAGTGAGACAAAGAGTGAGTGAGAGTTTTTACATGCATCATGCTGCAGTAGATGAGAATACTAAATTTAGAATCAGGAAGGCCTTGTAGCTATGTGGTTGTGGGCAAGTCACTTATTTTTTTTGGAGGGCAATTGGGGATAAGTGACTTGCCCAAGGTCACACAGCTGGTAAGCGTGTCAAGTGTCTGAGGCTGGATTTAAACTTGGGTCCTCCTGACTCCAGGGCCAGTGTCCTACTTACTGCTCCACCCAGCTGCCCCCAAGTCACTTAATTTTTCTGAGTCTCAGTATCATCATCTATAAAACTTACTTCACAATGGTGTTATAAAGTTCCAATGAGCTACTGCATGTAAAGCACTTTGCAAACTTTAAAATACTACCTAAATCAAAGAATCACAGAATTTAAGAGCTGGAAGGGCCCTCAGAAGCCATGCAGTTTAACTCATATGCTAAAGTGACCCCCACTACAGCATACCAGAGAAGTGGACATCCAGTTTCTGCTTGAGACTTCCAAAGACAGTGAAGAATCCACCACTCACCTAGGCCTCACATTCCAGTTGACACCTCTCCAGTTAAGAAGTCTCTCTTGATGCCAAGCTGAAATTTGCATTGCTCCTAGTTCTGCCCTCTGGAGACAAACAGAACCAAACTAATCTTTCTTCTACATAGTGAAACTAGCCATCCTGTTCCCTCTGAGTCCTCTCTTTCCCAGGCTAAATCTCCCCAGTTTCTTCAGCTGCTTCTCCTTTGCCATGGATTCTAGGTCCTTCTCAGGAATCTCACCTGACAAATGCCAAGGTCTCCCACTGCATCCTGGGCCATCGCCAGTTGTCCTGATCTATTTCTTGCCACTGGACCCTGATGACTCTGGAAGAGAGTGAGGCTGATGACTTTGTACTGCTCTGCCTCACTTAAATCCAATTCACTTGCAAATCAAGACATCACCCTCCTGATGTCATTGGTCCTCTTGGAGAAATAAGGGTGAACAACAATGATCTGAAGAGATGTTATCCCAGAATTAAATGCAATAATCCAGATGTGATCTAGCCAGGGAAGGATACTGAGGGATTTTACATCTTTATTCCATCTTAAGCAGCCCAAGGTTACATTAGGTTTTTTGGGTCACCACATCAAACAGCTGAATCACACTGAGACTGCAGTCCATCAAAGGCCCCATATCTTTTGGATATAAACTTCTATCTATGCTTCTCCTGATTGATATTTTAAAATAAACATTAGTTATTATTGTTATTAAATAAATGTTTGTTATGAAGTATCAAAGAAAATAAATTTGCATCATGAACAACTGTAGAAAGAAAGTGGTTTTGGGTATATTGCCATCATGGTAAAGGCTTGGTGATAGAAGTGTAGGGGAGCATGTCATAAGCAACAGAGTCCCAGGAAAGAGAGTTAGGTGGACACCAAAGATAGAATTTGTCCTTTTCACACTGTTTCTGAAGAGCAATAGAGGAGAAATGCTTTCTTAAACCTGAATTAAAAGGCCACCTATATACCACGGGAGCAGACAGTTTATAAGGGGGAGGGAACTATAAAATAATAACCTTATAGAAAGGGCAACCAGGCCTGCACCTCTGAGAAAAATAAGATTCTAGTGCCAGGACTGCAAGCATTCAGAGATTTATCAGGGCAACCTGAAGAACAGCTATGGCTGTTAGCCAAAAAAGTATCAACTTCCCATAATACTTTTAAGACAGAGGTTAACCCCAACCCCGCCCCCCATCTCCTTCCACCAGGTACCTGTAGTACTGCTGGGCTAAGCCCTGAAAGAACAATCCTCCCTTCCTTTCATTCCTCCCTCTCCTTCCTTCCTTCTCTCCTTCCCGTCTCTCTTGCTTCTCTCCTACTCCCTTCATTCTGTCCTCCCTCCCTCCTTTCCCTCCTTTCTTCATCCCTCTCTCCCTTCTTTCTCTCCCTTTTTCCTTCCTTTCTTCCTTCCTTTCCATGTGCAAAGCAAAGAGTTAAGAAACTACTTAAGCAGGAAAAGAGATAATTGGAGAGCAAAATCCTGTAAGAGGTTAAAGTGAATGGGATGAAGACAGCTGAGTAGTTAGCCTCCTTAATGAAGAAGACCATCCCGATTTCTGAGAGAAAATTTTAGGAGCAAAAGAGAAATAGATGATAGTTGGATAGCCTTTAACTCAGAAAAGTAAGAGGAGTAAAATTTGTCTTCCAGGTGCTTTCCAGCATTACTGATTTAAAATGTTTACTTCCCTATAACCACAGAGAAAACACACACACACACACACACACACACACACACACACACACACACGGACATAATCTTTATACACAATCAAGCCACTTGTGACTTCAACAGTAAGCCATTTTTACACATGACCCACCATTTTTGATATAAAATAGGTTATATCAGGTACAAATCAATACATGAATTATAAAGCCATGTTTACGTATATATTTGTTCCTCATGAAATTTCAGAGTTGCACACTTCTGCTCTTCACTACTCTGGTATCAGCACAGAAAGTTTTCACCTTAAGTTTACCCAAGGCATTATACATTTACCATATTTCATTACAACTTAGATTATTTTAGTGGACGTCCTGACTGACTATTGAACTAGAGTTCAATAATGTTAATGGGTTTTTGTATTAACAGTGAGCATTAGGGCATTGAATTCCAGGCCGTCTAAGATCCGGAACAAAATAATTACTAGCATTCCCAATTAAAATTGGACATTCGAAGGATTAATTTAAATTCCACCAACAAGCAAATGGTACTATTCTACTCTTTGCTCTTCAGAGTAAATGGATGAGGACATTCTATTCATAATGACAATGAAAATAGCTGAGCAAAAACCCTCTCTGCTAATAGAAGAATCAATATCTAAGTAGTGCTTCTCTCTAACATTTAAAAATCAATGTCAAATGTAACAACCTGAAAGACCGATGCTTTGGCGTACCTTTGTTAAGTAGCCTCAACAGTTGTAGCATCACTAAGATATAGAACAGCTGACTAAAAATGTTTTTCTAATTGAATTGTATTCTGTTGATTGGTAAGATATGATCAGTTTCTATAGATTACGTTAGGCTTCACAGCATACTCAAACACATGACCAAACACAATGCTTCAACGTTGTTGAATGTGAAGATCAAAGAATATTTGGGGGGAGAGAACAGAGTGAAAATTAAAAACACAAAAGATTTTATAGACCTCAGAAATAGCAAAGAATCCTAAGTCCAAAGTCACAGCCATTTAATGCATAAACTATTGAGTTACTTTTTAACAAAATTTTATTGGTGTGTTAACTAAATGCATTTTTTATTTTATACATCAGTAAGTACAACATCTCATGTATTTTGTATTCAGCACATTCCAGCTGATTGATTTTTGTAATTTGTTGAAATATTTTAGTTCTATCTATATCTGTCTGGACTTCTATAGATGAGAAAATCCAAAAAGATTGTGGGGGGTAGGGGTTAGGGAGTGAAGGGAGTGGCTTTTCAGAAAGGAAAAAAATAATTTTTTGAAACCTAAATGGTCCATATATTGCATTGAGCAGCAGCCACTTACCTTTTCTGAGTCCTTTCTGCAAGTCTTGCTATCTCAATAGCTGCCTTCCTTGCTTCAAAGTCTTCTCTTTTCACAACTTCTCCACTTCCTCTGTAGCCCAGCTCCACCAGCTGGCGGGCCAGATCTTCATCCTAAAGAAATACAAAACAAATTCCCCATGTGTTTTCAGGGAAATTACACACTGAATTAAAAAAAATATATATTAGACTACTAGCAGATTTAGTTTACATAATCAAAGTTAATATTTATTATTACAAATTAGACTTTTATAAGTAAATCACAGTCACAATTTTCTCACCTTTAAAAACAAAGAGGAGAAATAAACATCCTTTTACTACCAATCTCATAGGGCTATTGTGATTTTCAAGTAAGATCATATTTATAAATAGCATATATTCGTGTATATGTGATCATGTTTATAAAATATAAAGTTATTCAAATATGAGATTTTAACGCTATTGTTACATTGATTAAATTGGATCATCTACATAAAACATATTACAATGCTATATAAATATTAGCTAGTAATATATTAGCAGTAAAAATACAATTCACCCTTTGAACAATGTATTTTTATTCCTTTGATATATGGCTTTCCCCGCCAAGTGCCTAATGTGCAATATGAACAGCATAAAATTCCAAATTTGTTTTTAGAGAATGAAAAATAATAAATCATAGTTTAAAATCAATTCTGAGAAAGGTTGCAAACACCTAACATATTGACTTCTAATAATGAAACCAGAGACGACACTGCTTGTACATCAAGACGGAGCTTTCTTTGAGCAATCAAAAGTAATTGCTCAAAAAAAGAGAAGTGTTGCTTTCACAGGGACTCATTATTCCAATCATTTACTTCCTCGAACTCATTCTTATCTCTGAATTCCCAATTATCTGTTGTCATGGCATATTATAGCTTAACAGGAACAGATGAATTTCCCACTAAACTACATTGATATTTTCATGTAGTGTCTCTATTAATAAAAACAAAGAACTTGAAATTCAAGATGACCCCCTAAAGCTAGAAAGCTTTAAGAAGGAGCTTTCCATTAACTTCATACATCACTGCACAGCAACCTTAAGGTGTTGAGAACTTCAATACACGAAATGATTTGCTACTTTCTGTGCGTGAATACTACACCCCCTCAATACAGATTATAGCCCCTCTATGCCTTATGGTCATACTATCCTTGTGGAGAAGACAGAAAAATGTGGATTAGACAATAATACAAAGAGATGAATTCAGAACTGGTTGGATAGCCAATTCCAAATTGTCATTGTGAATGGTCCAATATCAATATGGTAGAAGGACTTCATTGGATCCCACAGGGATCTGTGCCAGGCCCTGTGCTGTGTCATTCTTATCAATGACTTAGATAAAGATATAGGAGGCATCCTCATTAAATTTAAAGATGATACCAAGCTGGGAGGGAATGCTAACAAAATGGGTGACAGAGACAAGATCCAAAAAAAAAATCTTGACACACTAGAATTTTGGGATGAAACTAAGGAGGATCAGATCAATAAATATAAATATAAAGTCATATTTGTGTACCAGAAATCAGCCTCCCAAGCACAAGATGTAGGAGACATGGATAGACAGGGGCTGTTCTGGTGGGGAGGGGGTGACTTGATGCCCTGACTGCAAGCTTAGTATTAGCAGTGTGATGTGTTGCTAATGCAATCTTGGTTTGTATTGAGATGGCTTCTAGAAATGGAAAGGCAATAGTTCTACTGTATTCTGCCCTCATCAGAGCTCATTTGGAGAAGTGTGCTCACTTCTGATGACCACAGTTTAAGAAAGACATTGATGAACCAAAGAATGTTCAGAGTAATAAGGATGATAAAGGGCCTTGAGTCAATATATGAGGATTGGTTGGAAGTAACTAGAGGTGTCTAGTCTGGAGTGTGTGCATGTGTGCATGCTTGTGTGCGTGTATGTGTAACATGAGAGTTGTCTTCAAGTATTTGAAGGATGTCTATCATGTGGTGGAAAGGATGAAACTTGTCCAGGTCAGAACAGAGAATAATTTGAAGAAGTTAGAAAATAGCCAATGCTTCCATATCTTGTAATATATACAATATATACTATACACACACATACACACACACACACACACACACACACACACACACACACTGTCTCCCACTTGTCTGGGCCTGGCTTCTGCATTTCCCCCTAAGGATTCTAGAGGTACTCTGAGGGGGTTGGGGTATCTCTCCTTTAAAAAATAGTTGGAGTCATTGCTGGCTGTGTTCCCCTATTATGTAGTAGTAATTTAACTTTAATTTACCCCAAAATTATTTTAAAGATATAACCAGAAAACATATAAACATTTCTCCCCATGGGGGAGAGAGGGCATACTCTTTTCTACACTACCCCTATCTCTGAGGGAGGAGGCTCAGACAGAGGCAGTAGTCCAGTTCCTAATCCATCCCACCAAGTTCTTATTTAATTGTGGCATCACCAAGTGGCTGAGTCCTTCTGCTGGTCTGGGGTCCCCAAGGTCACTCCCAAAGATGACTCAGAGGAGGGACTGATTTTGTGCCAACTGTAAAATCCAGAATGTATCTCAACTCCCAGATGCCTGAAGCTTGCTCTCTCAAGGTCAAAGACTCTACTTTCTTCATCAGACACAATGATAGAGCATGTCTTTAAAATCTCCCAGAAGCATATGAGACAAAGACACCAGAGCGGAAGCTGACAGGCTACCTCTGCAGCCAATCAAGTAGTCTCATCTAAACATATATTGAAGACAACTGGAATCAGCTATGGGATGCCCATACATGCTCCATAGTCGATCTTTCCAAGGTGCTTCCCTTACATATCATCACATTTCTTCTGGAAGCAGGCTTCCCAAGTTCTCCATGCGGAGAGATGCCATTCAGACACATACACCAGTCCCCACTTACAGTTATATTTAAAACAACCCCAGTTTCTAACTAAAAATTGCCCACTTTCTCTGGTAAACATAAGACACTCCTCTTTTTGGAGTCCAGGAAGGTGTTACCTAACTATAGTCAGTCAACAAACACTTATTAAGCGCTTAATGTGTGCCTGGCATTGTGCCAAGGGAGCTAGTTTAACCTAAATGACCCTTAAGTGGTCCTTGTAACAGAGTGCTCTTTCTTCTTCACTTCGCCAGCAGCAAGATATCCCAGATTTGGTACTCAGCAAAGTCTAGACCCCCATCAAGCAGCTTGATACTGACCTTGCCTACATGTGATGTTTCTAGTCTCTTTTTTATTGATATATAAAGGCACTATAGGTGCTTTTATATATCTGAAATTAAGCAGTGTGTCTAATTGAGCTTTCACCAATCTTATCCATCAACCCAAATATTAGTCTTTATTCAAATAATCTGGAATAAAACCCATGAAACAATGAGGCAGGAGAGATTGACTTTAATAGTGTATATAATACCAAATGCCTGGCCAATGAGAAGTACTGACTAAACCACTAATTTTTACACCTTGATTTTCTTAAGTAGAAAACTATAAGATAACAAAACATGGCTTCCTAAATGCAACAAATGCCCAAACTGAAAAGAATATACCTGGCTACATTATTCTTAAAGCAATTGCTGTACTACCCATGGGAGTAAGTGGAAATTATTTTCTTAATGCAAAACAAATGCAGCATGGTGTCCACAGAGAGCTGGCTTCAGAGTCGGGAAGACCTTGAGTTAATTCTTACCTCTTAACACTTGGCTGTGTGAGGATGAGCAAGTTACTTATAAATTTCAAGACCAGTGCCAATCTGGACTGGCAGAAGAGGCTGATTTATGGATGTTCCCCATATCAACAAAATCAATAAGTTCCTGGAAGAAGGAGGAGGAGTAAAAGGGAGGAGAGGAAGGTGGGGAGGAAGGAGGGAAGAAGAGAGGAGGAAGAAGGAGAGAGGAGGAAGAGGAAGAGAATTGCTAAGTTGTTAAACTGGAGAGCAAAGAGCCCCGCAGAAGAATGACATTTGTCATTTGCCTTCCAGCAAATATATATATTTTTTCCATCTGCAGTTTACAAGTGCAATGCAAAACTGAGCAAATGCTTCCACCTAGTGGAATTGGAATTCAATAGGAGAAAATAGGTGAGAAAAATTCCCAGTCCACCACTTTCCCTCAAGATTGAATCACTGTAGATTTAAATTCTATCACAAATCTAGGAGATAGAAGTTAATTTTTTTTAAATAACGCAATTATGTTTACCACTTCACAAATTTCTGTGTTAAGGGTTCAGGCTGTGGGATTAGTTTTTCAGGAAGAATGCCCTATGAAGCTCTTCAGCAATGAAACTTACCCTAGCCCAAATTTCATTTTGTAGACAATGGCATTCCAGTGAAATCTAGTGTTTCCCTGTTTAAAAAGGACTAACATTTCTTTTCTCTCTCCCCTTGGCAGCCAGTGGAAGAGTCTTCACAGAGAAGTTATTCAAGAAATGTCATGAGTATCGGCACTGGCTCTGTGATTTCATGAGTGAAGGGATGGTAAGGAACTATTCCAACCAATGAAGATTAGCAACTTCTCTACAACTTGTAGTCTTAACTGCTTAGAGCATTGAGAAGTTAAATGACTAGTCCAGGGTCATGTCATTATACCCAGGGGTTCCAAATCTAGCACCCTATCCACTATGCCATGCTTTCCCCTGCCATTTGCTCATTCCAAATGAAATAAAAATACCAGAGAAGATTTCATTGTTAGACTGGATCAGAGAAATTTTTCCTGCTTAACTTTGATTAAATAATCACTTTTCTCTAACAGATCTGAATATTCTCAAGGATATTATTCCAAGATAATTCTGAGGCAAGTACTTTAAAAATCAAATTTGGTATAAAATGGGAATTTACAGAACCTTGTTGTTCATTCTTTGTTTTTGAAGAGGACCAATGACATCCTAAGGTAATGGCTTGACTCGTGCATAAATTGGACTTACGTGATGCAGAGTTGCACAAAGTCATCAGACTTCCAGAGTGTAATGGTAATATAAATTTGAAGATCTTCCCATCCATTAACAGGCCCATGTGACCTGCTTAAGCCACATGAAGCCTGTGATGGGAGGAACTTGCTGAATGGGTGGAGCAGGAAGGGTGGAGCAGAGAGGAGGAAGTTGGTCAGAGCAGTTAGAGTGGAGGGAGGGAGAGAAGAAGCAAGCAAGCAGGTAGCTAGCTGTGAGTGTTTGTGGGAAGGCCTAAGCAGGGGAAAAGCTTTGGGATGGAGGTGCCCCCTGCACTGTTATTGTGTATGAGCTTCTTTGTTGGTGTGATGGATTTAGCTTTCTGGTGTTGGATTTGGTTTTCTGGTGTTTGAATAAATGTTTTGGTTCTGTCTTCCATATAGAGAGTCTGTTATATTTTGCAGTTCAGAACTACACCTGCATATTCATAGTCGCCGTCGGTGCTGTGAATATCACATTGGCGATACACAGAGTCACTGAAGTCCAATGGCAGAACAAAAGTTGGGACAACTGGACAACTTTTTTGGGTGATGGCCCAGAATGGCCCTTGGCATTTTTGATCTAAACACTCCACGGCACCTGCTTCAGCTGCTTTCATGGTAATTGAAACAAGTTATTCTCATGTGCCACTCCCCCTTCCTGGAGGTGAGAGGTCCACAGGTGTTACACATTGCACCTGTGTTCCAAATGCATCTTGATCAGTTGGGCTGTGTCCAGTGTCTAGGAAGGTGTTAGCCTCTCTTGACTCTGGGGAATGGGGAACTCAATATGCCTCTTCCTTTAACTTTGTAAAGCCTGAAACATGAATTAGAATAGAGTGAGGATGACATGGGTTCAAAGCTTGCCTCTGACAATGACTGTGTGACTTCGGGCAAATCTCTTAAATTTTCTGAGTCTTATTTAATTTTGTTATCTGTAAAATGAAAGGATTAGACTTCGAGTTTTCTTCCAGATCTAAATCTATGACTCTAAGTTAAAAGGTAAAATTTTCTGGAAATGGAAATATCCAGAAAACATAATCTTTCCCTTATTGTTAATAATCTCATAAGCTCCAAAATCAAAGAACTATATGACTGGACATCTGCAGTCCTAGTCTTAATTCTAGCTATATAATATTATCTTGGCTAGACATTTCGAACCCTTCTACTTCCATAACCTCATTTATAGATATTTTTAGATGTAACTTTAGATGTAATCATTGTTGTGAAGTTGAATTATTAGGTTTGCTCTATGATTTATTATTATATTTCATCAATAATAATTTATGAGGACCGAAGAAGAACAAGACCAATACCATTTTGGAGCCTTCTTGACAATTAGAACAGATATGACATTTATGAAATCACAATGACAACTATGAGTCAAAATATTTCAGACTGTAAAATATAAATATCCCACTCTGAGAATGTAAACACAGAAACCACAAAGTGTATGACACCACTGGCATTTTTTTCTCTATTACTTAATCCATTCCCCCATTTAAACCTTTGGAAAATATAAATCAGTGCCATGTAGAAATGGAGCTCATGGCAATCAGCTACCTCTGTTTAAACAAATAAAATCTTTTGGCTCAGTGTCTTGTTTTTGATAGCTTCCTTCCAGTGAATAATCAACTTACTGGGGGTCCAATGCATCTCTGGAACCTCTGTGATTCAATGATTCAAGGTTCCCTTGAGAAAATAAAAATGAAGACTTAGATGAGTGACCCTACCTACATGTTCAAACTTGTGAATCTCCTGAGTAATCAACAGTCTGACCTCTCTGGACTATGCCAAACATGCTCATCCATCTGGCAACATCCAGTACCAGCTCACATTTCTATAAAGTCCAATGCTTACCAAGAAACATTTCTTGTATTTGAAACAAAATAAAACCTGAGTGGTCCTAAATCAGTCTCATGCCACTCTCAGAAGTGCATGAAGTCACATAGAGGGCATTTTACACCTCCACAATTTGGTGCTCGTATATGCCATCTGAAGGGAGATTCTGAGGAAGGCATCGGATTTATATGAATTACTACAAGGTCAAGATTTGGAAGGATAGAAAATGAAATGTGAGTAGGGGTGCTGGCCTGGGTGAACACTAATAGGTACAAATTAGAAATTGCAGTGAGGGCCAAGGATACAATAAGTTTAGGAGGAGTGAGTGCTGGAGAGAGAGGTAATGGTCGTTGGTTGTGATGGGATAGAGGGAATTCAGAGCTTTTAATCAATGAAATGGAAACTTGTGGATGATTGTAAGATGCAGAGCATCACAATACCTACAGGCCCCTTAGCTAGGTTTCTCGATATACTCAGGACACAGCAAGACTGTCATTAGTCCAGCAGTTAGGGATGTGCCAAGACTCTGAGGATCTAGGCCTGGGGAAGACTTTGAATATTCTAATTACTTGCCTTCATCCTCACATCCACTGATAGTCTGCCTGGATTCTCTCCAATGCTTAGAGTACTTCCAACCCTTCTTAATCACCCCCATCCCAGGGATACTGAATGCTCAACCACCAAACAACAAATTACCCTTTTGAACCATCCACTTAAACTTTTCTAGCCCCACCTCTATATATGACTCATTATCTTCTTGCCCCTTCCACTATGCCCCAGGAAACTTGCTCTCTAATGAGTACACCAGATATGGTCATA
This sequence comes from Phalanger gymnotis, assembly GCA_028646595.1. Taxonomy (NCBI): domain Eukaryota; kingdom Metazoa; phylum Chordata; class Mammalia; order Diprotodontia; family Phalangeridae; genus Phalanger; species Phalanger gymnotis. The sequence goes on from CM053623.1 coordinate 303,329,056, forward strand.
ATCATTTGCCGACATTTGGAATATTCTACCTCCTTTCTTGATGAATTAATTCCCCGGTTCACAGTTTCATTCTCCAGAAATATTCCTGCCCTCATATTTAAGTGACCTTAACATTCATGCTATTATTTTCTCAAATACCCCAAATTCCCATTCCCTTAATCTATTCAACACCTGTGCCTTATTCCTTGATGACCTCAGCTGCACACAGGGATGGCCACCAATCTGGAATTTTGTAGGATGTATTCTTGTTCAGCTACACAGTTTAGATGAGATTGTCTTTGAGGACTTCCATGAACTGATGCAGAGTGAAGTGAGTCAGAACCAAGAGAACATTGTACCCAGTAACAGAAACACTGTATGATGAATTGGGAATGGCTTAGTTATTCTCAGCAGTACAGTTATCCAAGACAATCTGAAAGGACTCAAGATGAAACATACTATCTACCTCCAGAGAGAGAATGGATGATGTCTGAATACAGACTGAAGTATGCTATTTTTCACTTTCTTTCATTCTTTTTTTGTTGTTTGAGTTTGAGTCTTCTTATACAAAATGACAAATATGGGAATGTTTTACATGATTGCTATGTAACCTATATCAAATTGCTTACCATCTCAGTGAGGAAGGAGGAGAGGGAAAAGGGAAGGACAAATTTAGAACTCAAAACTTTGTAAAAGTATTAAAATTTTAGGCGGAGCCAAGATGGTGGCTGGGAAGCAGTGACTGGCGTGAGCTCCCCACCAAGTCCCTCCAAAAACCTATAAAAATGTCTCTGAACCAATTCTAGAGCTGCAGAACCCACAAAGTGGCAGAGGGAAGCAGGGCTCCAGCCCAGGAGAGCCTGGATGGTCTCTGGGTAAGGTCTGTCCCACACGGAGCTCCCAGCCCCCAGCTGAGGGGAGCAGAGCTGCAACTAGAAAATAAGATGCACAGACAATAGGGCATAGAGATTTATCTTGCCCTACAAGAAAGGAAGGGAAAGGAGGATGGGAGGGGAATGGGGTGACGGAGGGGAGGGCAGACTGGGGAACAGGGCAACCAGAGTGTACACCATCTTGGAGTGGGGGGGGGCGGAGGAAATGGGGAGAAAATTTGTAATTCAAACGCCTGTGAAAATCAATGCTGAAAACCAAACATATTTAAAAAATGATACTATAAAAAAAGTATTAAAATTTTTTAACATGTATTTTGGAAAAAAATATTTTTTAAAAAAAGTTTGTCTTTGAAAAAAGACATTAGAAAATAAGATGCACAGGCAATAGGGCATAGAGATTTATCTTGCCCAGGACAGCCTGGATGGTCTCTGGGTAAGGTCTGTCTCACACGGAGCTCCCAGCCCCCAGCTGAGGGGAGCAGAGCTGCAACTAGAAAATAAGATGCACAGGCAATAGGGCATAGAGATTTATCTTGCCCTACAAGAAAGGAAGGGAAAGGAGGATGGGAGGGGAATGGGATGACGGAGGGGAGGGCAGACTGGGGAACAGGGCAACCAGAGTGTACACCATCTTGGAGTGGGGGGGGGCAGAGGAAATGGGGAGAAAATTTGTAATTCAAACGCCTGTGAAAATCAATGCTGAAAACCAAACATATTAAAAAAAATGATACTATAAAAAAGTATTAAATTTTTTTAACATGTATTTTGGAAAAAAATATTTTTTAAAAAAAGTTCGTCTTTGAGGTCCTGCAAAACTCTGATATTCTGGGATTAATGCCTGCTGGAAACACACTAGCTTATGAGTTGGTAGGAATGGAACAGAAGTGAAACAATCTATTTCCAAATCTAGCCCAAGTGATTGGTGCTGGACAGGGCATAATTTTGATAGATTGTCCCCTGAGGAAAATCATTTTTCATATTTGATTATGACCCCAGGAACATTTATTTTAACTAAAAGGAATGAATTACAAGTGATGTATTACTTTTAGATTCTGAGAGCAGAAAGGAACTTAATTTTTTCCCTTAAAATTATAATTTGCTTTTGTCTTAAAAGTTTTCTGAGCGTCAAGAATGTTAAATGATTTGGCATCAGACATAAAGCCTCTGTTTTAAGGAAGAGTTGCCAAGCCAAACATGTCTTTCTTTTCTGGGTTCCTCTCCTGACTCTCTAAATTTTCTCCACCACAAGCCTTCTCACCCTGAAAGTTAACTCCAGGTGAATCTTAAATATAGCCCCTTTCTCTAATTGGCTGGTTCCTCTAAAAACCTACATTTTAAGGAGAGGTCCCAGGCTAGCCATTTCTTTATTGCTTTCTGGGCTCCCTTTCTGCCTACAGATTTTTTTCCTCTATCATATTCTACCTGTGGCTCTTCCCCTTCTTCCCCTAGACCAGGGATAGGGAACCTGTGGCCTCAAGGCTACACGTGGCCCTCTGGGTACTCAAATGTGACCCTTTGACTTAATCCAAACTTCACAGAATAAATCCCCTTAATAAAAAGATTTTTTCTGCAAAGTTTGGATTTGGAGGCCACAGGTTCCCCACCCCTGTCCTAGACCCTCCTCCAGCTGTTCAGCTTCCTTTTATGTGTGGTCTCCCTCTATTAGAATGTAAGCTTCTTGAGAGCTAGGACTGTTTCTTTTTGCTTGCATTCCCAGCACTTAGCACGGTGTCTGAATGATTAATAAATGCTTGTCAACTTGTTGACTTGACCCAGCTGTTAAATGCCAGAGGCAGAATCTGAACATAGCTTTTCCTGATTCCAAGTATATTTATCTATCAACTGAATCTATCGCTTAATATTTTTAAAATTACATTTTCAAAACCCAAAGACCTTCTTAAATAATTAAGGAAAAATGAATAAATTTCACTTCAAAAATATGCCTTCAGAAATAAAGGAATAAGTTGTATCTCTACCCTTAATTGAGGAATACATTTCTCTTCTAGGACTAGTTAGTGAAATCTGGTCTCCAGAGACTGAAATCACTTTAAAATGTGTCCCCACCCAATTTCATAATAAAGACACCACCTGCAAAACTAATGTGGATAAAATGAAAATGGAAAAATTAACTAGGTTGAAAAAAGTCTCTGCAGCAAATTCCAAGATAAATAAGGAATTAATTTAAATTTTTAAGAATATGAGTCATTTCCACTGATAAATGGTCAAAGGGCACAAGCAGGCAATTCTCAAAGAAAGAAAGCCAAGCTATCAATGACCACATGAAAAACTCCTCTGAACCACTAATAATTAGGAAAACTGCAAAATAAAGTAACTCTGAGGTTCTACCTCAAACCTAACATATTTGCAAAGATAATAACAACAACAAAAACCAGAAAATGAAAAATATTAGATAAGTTATGGGAAAACAGACACATTAATTCTCTGTGAATCGTGTAATGGAACCCTAGATTAACTACATTTTGGAGACAATTGAGAAAATATACCCACAGAGTCGCTAAACTTTGAGCCAGTGATACTTTTACTAGGCCTACATCCTAAAAGAATCAAAGGAAGAGGAAAAGGAACCAAAGTACAAAAACATCTATGAAGCTCTTTTTGTAGCGGCAAAGGACTAGAAATGAAGGAGGATGTCTATCAATTGAGGAATGGCTAGACAAATTATGGCGCACGAACATAATAAAATACTACTGTAGTGTAATTATGAAATGATGGATTCAGAGAAACCTAGGGATACTTGTATGAACTGATGCACAGTGAAGCGAACAGAGAGCCAGGAGAATAATTTATACAACACCATGTGGCATTGTAAATTCAACAGCTTCGAAATCCTTAACTCTGATCAATTCAAGAAGATTGATGGTGAGCTATGCTACCCTTCCCACTTTTTTAAATTAAAAAAAATCAATTTATGGAATAAAACAAGTATTCCCTTAACATAGTACAATAAAAAAGATGAGTGCACATGAAACTGCAAATCTGCTGTTCCACAGGCCTAGGATGCTCTTAATTCAAGTAAACAAAAAAAAACTATTAAGCCAGGGACTGAGGATATTTTTTGGTACTGGTTTGAATTGTTATATTAGAATTATAGATCATCAATATTCTATTATATTACAGAATCAATGTATTATACTTGGCTATAATGTGTATTATCTATGATATATTATTATAAATATAAATTTTATTAAATTATTATATTAAATACATCATAAACCTATTTTCATAACTGTTTTCTACCTCAGGTTTTAGTATAAAAATAGTAATTGCGCCAATGATTTTTCTGGTCTGTACCTGAGATTTTATACCTCTGAGAAAGCAGTTCTTAACTTTTTTTGGTGTCATGGACCTCTTTGTCACTCTGGAGAAGCCTATGTACTCCTCAGTTTTTAAATGCATAAAATATGTAGTATTACAAAGGAAATAATTTATATTGAAACATATCAGAATTTTTTTTTAAAGAACAAGTTCACAGATCCAACATTAAGAACCCATATGCTGATAATACAAAAATTAACTTTCTTTAGCCCAGCTCTACTCAAAGCATGGTCTGGGTAGATCTAAGGTCCCTGGAACCTTTTCTGGGAGTCCACAAGGTCAAAATTGTTTTCGTAATATTACTAAGATGTTTTTTGTTTCTAACATGGTAAATAGTGATAGCTATTACCCCTTAAACAAAAGCTCTTGGAGGAGGGGTTCCCAATAATTTTGCGGAGTGTGAGTCTTGACTCTGTTACAGTCTTGAGACCAAAAAGTTTGAGCATGCTACTTTAGCCAGAGTGGTGAAAATTGGGAGAGGGAGAAAGGAGACATTTTTTACACCTTGGAATGTAAATTATTTTAAAGTGAAATTGTGTAGTCAACTATTTTCATGAAAATATCCTATCAACATTATTAACCTTCATCAGTTCCCTACTTTAAAATCTGGAGTTGGCCTGTTTTGTTTGATGCATCTGTTAATAGTAATTACAAAGAAGATGATCCCTAGACTTCTGTAATAGAGGGGAATAGTTAAGTTCTGACATACAATTTAATCTCAAACTTGCTAGTCTAGGTTAGGGGTTACCACCTCCCCAGATAATCATTAGAGATGCAGTAATTTGTAAGCAGTGAGACTAATTCTGCTTTCTGTACTCGACAGAAAGGTAGCTTAGCCACAGTGAGATTCTTTTTTTTTTCTAAGAATGTATGTAAATATATTTATTGATATATGTTACATATTTTTACAGATGCACAAATATGCACACATGGGAATATATACATATTTATCAATTATGTATGTAAATATACACCAGCAAATGATAGGTGACAGTGGGAAAAATGTGGCAACTGGAGGCAGAAGACTCAAGTTTTAATGATTTCTATAATTTATTATCTGTGTGACATAAAGTAAGATCCTAATGAAGATAAGATTCACTGAAAGTGAAAACTTGAAGAAAGCTTTGAGGTCCTTATTTTCCAGATTAGGAAACTGAGGACCAGGAATTTGAATCCCCTTGTTCACATTCAAGGTAGAGCCAGCATTCAGATGCAGATTTTCAATGCTCCTTGCAGGAATCTTTGTTCCCTCACCCCTCTCTGACCTCTGTAACCTCTAAGAAGGCAGGAACTTTTTATTGTTGCCTTTGCACCCCCAGTCACTATTTATTATGTAGCTTGTACTGCACAGTAGATTCTCTTAAAAACTGCTTTTTGATTGATCCCTGTAGAAAGGGCATGGGTTTTTGCGTCAGCAGACCAAGTTCAGACCTTCCCTTTCACATTTACTACCTGAGTGACTTGAGGCTCGTCACAGACCTCTCTGAGTTACCATTTTCTCATCTGTTGAATGAAGGGGTTGTACTAGATGTCCTCTGGGGCTCCTTCCATCTCCAGATCTCTAATTCTATGACTTGCCTTTACAAAGGTCAAACCCCAGGGATTACTGGAACTGACTGCCATTTGCTGGGCTGGGAAAAGAGAGGGAGTCAAAATCCCACGGGGTAATCCAGGCTGCGGGCCTCCCCTCCCCTCTAATTCACCACCCCAGAATCACAAGCCAACCTGGCTGCAACCTCTTTTAGAGGATGCATCGGTCCCTGAGCTGGCTAGCTGCACGGGTGCACGAAGGCAGTGCTTCTCTGCATTGGACTGAAGCGGGCTGGACCAATCTTTCCCCGGGAAGTTGACAGAGCCTGGAAGGCTTCTCCAGTGGATGGTCCGGCACCTCACTTACCTCCAGGTAATAGAGGTCCAGTGTGGTAATCTGCGAGTCCAGAAAATCTTCGTAAGTGTTAAACTGGGTGACTATATTGTCCACGGCCGACACATTTTCTTCATTCTCCATCGTGGTCACTAAGGGCGCGGCGTCCCTAGCAACCTGGAGCTGGGAGGGAGCTAAAGTAGCCCTGCTCTCCTCCCGCCCTCTTAATCACCTGGGGGGAAGGTGAGCCTTCTTCCCCAGGTACTCTGGTATTCTCCTGGTCCCTAAGCGGTCTCAGTTTTTTTCCTTTTCTAGTTTTTCTTAGAGGTTCTAGAATGAAGTGCACCTTCGTACATTCGGACCTTTGCTTCACGTTCCTTGAAGCTCCAAAGTTAGATATTTTGTTGTCCCACGTTCATTAATAAACCGAGGTCATCCCAGAGGTCGGAAAAATGAAGAACAGAGAGAGAAACAAGAGCAAAGCTAAAATGAAGGGATACTTCCGGGATTTAAGGGGAAATATTCTATAAGAAAGTACAAATACAGTTCCTCTCAGTTTGGTCTTTAAATGCCCTTTGCAGAAATCTAGGAATGTGGCAACAGTGTATCCTGAGGAGGAAGCAAAGAAGGTGATTTAAGTGTAGCTGCTGGCGTAGATGAAATCTACATCGCCGATCAGGCTCAGGTGTTAGAGATGTACTCCTCCCCTCCTTTCCTCTCTCTCCAGAGGGAAGCCAAATGATGCCATTTAAATAATAATAACAATTTTTAACTTTCTGATGTCTCCATGTTGAAAAAAAAATAGCTGGGCATTTGGTAGTGTTGTTTCCCCTTTAAATGTTTAATTTCTAAGCTTTTGACATGATAAAATGCTGGCTAATACAAACCTGATTTGTTGTATTTTAAATATATCTTCAACCTTTAATTTCTTCAGCTCTAGGGATAAGATTTAAAGTGGGGAGTGAACTCCCATTTCAGAAGTTGATGGACTAGTAAGTGGGAGATGAATTTCTGAGCCAATAGGATATAGTAAAAAATCAGGCGGTAGACTCTTTATGCCAAGGAAAGAATCGGAAACCAAGACTTTATTTTTACAAAGTGAGCCGTTGTAGCCCCAGAAGAAAGTAAGCAAAGTTGGCTGTTTTTCTTCTTTTCCTGGCAGGCTTCGTATAGATGGTTTAAAACCACAACTGTGTCCCAGAGGAGGAGTGAGTTTCTAGGACAGCTGTACTCAAGGGAAGGGAGAGGAGAGTGATTTTTCCAGACACCGGGAAGTCAGCCCTCCCCTTCACCTTCCAAGTTCAGGAGTGATTGACAGCACGACTGTTTTGCTTGACAAAGCCACCTTGTTTGGCTTTTGGTAAATGATAGAGAGCCCAGGTCTTCCAATGCCTTAAAAGAGTTCTTTCCATTGTATCGGATTGGCTCTCTGAAGATTCTATTGCTGTATAGGTTCTGGTGAGTAGGATGCTCAAGTGAATTTTATATGGAAATTTTTGTTTTTAAATTTATGACTTTCATAGGATTGTCTTGATTTTGATTTTGTAGCATCAGAAAATCAGAGTTGGAAGGGACCTCAGAAATCAGCTAGTCCCACAACCTCATTTTCCAGATGAGGCTGGGAGATGTGAAGTAACTTGTCCATGATCACACACTGATTTGGTGCATACTGTGAATTACACAATAGAGTCAAAATACTGGATTTGAAATCAGAAATGACTCTGGTTTGAATCCTAATTTTCACTTTTACTGAAGGACACAACCTCTAATTTTCACTTTTACTGAAGGACACAAACCTCAATTACCTCATCTTTGAAATGAGGAGGTGGGATTAATGCCCCTCCCAGTTCTCAGTCTATGACACTAATTTTGCAAAGAGGATTTGAACTTTGATCTCTTGACTCCAAATGCAAGATTCTTTCTGCTGTACCGCACTTTGAGTTCTTAAAACACATGCGAAAATAATATAACTCAGCTGCTAGAAAGTGTCTCAATATATATTTTAGACTTTTAATTGCTTTCAAAAGCCCTTGAAGTGTTAGCACCTCATATGAGATTATATATGTGATATTAAATTGAATTAGCACACACACACACACACAAGCACCAGGCTAAATAAATAATTTTGACTTGGAAACAAGCTACTTTTAATTACTCACATAAAAAAAAGTAGTGTTAAAATCTAGGCAAAATTATTACTGATAATATTTGGAATATAATAACTTGATTTTTTAAAATTAACATTATGAACTTTAAAAAATAGTTTGGACATGATAGCACTTCTATTGTCAATAAAACCAAATTTTTAAATATAATTTTTTCACCAAAGTTAGGAGAAATGAGTTCAGGATTATAACAAAGGGGACTTGTATAAAATTACTGATGCAACAGATCACCTAATATCATAATATTAAGTAGTGATTTCTCTTTTAAAAAAATGTGGAAATGGCCAATGGTCAAGTAAGAAAGGATCAGTAGCATTTATAACATTTCTCTAGCATATAAGGAAATTATTCATAATATTGTTCATTATATACCAGCTCCATAATTCCATATTAAGAGTATTATGGATAATTTAAGTGTAAGGGGAAAAAGCATCCCTGGATATTTTAATTCCTACTACATAGATATTATTATTAATAAGAATAGCATTTATATAGTGCCTACTCTGTGTCAGGTACTGTGCTAAGCACTTTACAAATATTATCTTATTGGGCCCTTGCAACTCTGGAAGGTAGGTGTTATTATTATCTCCAGTTAAGGTTGAGGAAATGAGTCAGAGGGTAAGTGACTTGCCTAAGGTCACAGCTACTCTAAGTTATAATTTTAATTCAGGTGTTCCTACCTCCTGGCCCAGCATTCTCTCCACTGACCCACCTGGCTGCCTCCATACTCTATTAATTGCTAAGAAGGGATCATACACCTGAATCTCAGACCATTCTATTCAATGTAACATATATTTGTTATGCTCTTTCTGCATACCTGCACTGTGTTACCTCTTGGGGAAGATACAAAATTCAGATACGATATGTTTTCAAACCTCTTGAACTTAGAATCCAATAAGTGGGATTGTACCCAGACAATCATGCAATGCTGCAAAATATACCATAAATTCACTATAAAGGTAAAATCAAAGAGGTCCAAGAGAAGGAAGGTCACTACTGGCTGGGGAAATCAGCACGAACTTCCTGTAGGAGATGGCCTTTGATGGCTTAAAGGCTATGTAGAAATTCAGGAGGCGAAAGAGGAGGCAGACTATTCCAGGCTATAGGAACAGCTTGGCAGGAAACTACAAAGCCTAGCTCTACTTTGATTATTCCTAAATCGAAAATAAGCTATCATCCCAAATCCATCTCTATTGATGGACTCCCCTCCCCCTTATTTTTCCTGTCATTACTTGATCTACACTTGGCTTTCAGTGAGCTTACTTTTCAATTCAATTTAATTCAACAAACATTTATAACCACTTAATATAGGACAAGGTACTATGATAAAGAGAAATGCTAAAACAACAACATCAAAAATAGCCCCTACTGGGGATCATAAATTTAGAAAAAGAAGAAAGCTTAGTGAGACATTTAGTAAAATTTTACAGATTTAAAAAATAATTTTTATGTTTTATTTAGGAAAATTTATATTTTATAATGATAAAATTTTACAGATGAAATAATTGAGGCCCAGTGGGGTTGATCAATTTGTTTAAAGTCCTGTAGACAAGAACAGAGCTGGGACTCAAACCTAGATCCTCTGCTTTCAAATCCCAGCATTCAGGCTACTCTATCAAGGGAACATAGGATGAGAGATTTTTTAAATCTGGGAGGGAACTTACAGGATGAAAGCTAATATATGACAGAGTCAAGATGGAACCCTGGCCTTCTTCATTTCCCACCAGCCTACATCCCTCTGGACTTCTCTGGACTTCGTCATTCTTCTATCTCCGCAGCCACAGGTAGCTACCTCCCTCCCTTTTCAGTTTCTTTTTATCTGTTGTCTACCTCCTTAAGGGTAGATATTCTCTTTCTTTTTTGCTTGTACTTATATTCCCAGCACTTTGCACCATGCCTAAACTTAATAAATGTTTATCGACTGACTGATACCAAAATTGGTGCTCTTTCTGGGAAAGGAAAGTAAAAAGAAAATTATTTGAGGGAGATCACCAACAACTAGGAGAACTGGGAAAGTTTTAGCAGAGGATAAGGTAGCTCAACTGAGCACTGAAGAAAGCTAAGGATTCTGAGAGACAGAGGTAAGGATGGAGTATATTTTAGGCATGGTGGACTCCTTGTGCAAAGGAGCAGAGGTGGGAGCAGGAGATAGTATGCCAAGAAGCAGTGTGGTGGAATCAGTGCTGGTTCTGGAAATTTGTAAGTCCTGGGGTTAAGTACCCCACTTAGACTTCTTTTTTAAGGAAATGAAATGAGCATTTATTAAACACCTACTATGTGTCAGGCCACAAAAGAAGTATACAAGAGAGATATTAATATCACTGATAATCATGATGGTGGGGTTACTGATCTAGAGCCAGACATCCTGGAGAATGAAGTCAAGTGGACCTTAGGTAGCATTGGCAACAATAAAACTAGTTGGAGGTGATGGAATTCTAGCAGAGATACTTAGAATCCTAAAAGATAATGGTGTTAAAGTGCTGCAAATTTGGAAAACTTAACAGTGACCACTGGAATGGAAAACATCAGTTTACATCCCAGTCCTAAAAAAGGGCAATGCCAAGGAATGTTCAAGTTACCAACAGCTGCGCTCATCTTAGTGATAGTAAACAGGGTGGGACTTTTTGCCTTTGTTTTTTCTTTAGGAGTGCTTCTCAGCACTAAGGCAGTCAAGTGCCTTTGATGAATCTTGCCTTTCAAATGTAATGTTAAGCAAAGTGGGACTTTTTGTTGTCTTTTCTTTGAGTGCTTCTCAGCACTAAGGTGATCAAGTGCCTTTGAGTTTTACGTTTGTTTCAATCAAGAGTCTTTGATCACCTGCTTAAGTCACAAGAAAGCCTAAGTAGCATTAGTTTAAGTCACATGGTAGTGATGCCCTCTGACCCTGAAAAAGGGTATATATATTCTGAGGTTAGCATTTTGCTTGGGGTGGGGGGCTCTCACCCACTGGAAGAGTGTTGTGTGATTTGACCAGCCGTTGCTAAGGAGCCCCCCCAGCTTTGAAAAATCCAGATGTTGTTGCTTCTCTCTCTGGTAACTATGTATGTATTGCTATGGATAGACTGGTTTGTGTCATTTGTTCTGTTTATATAATTTCTGTTTGTATTCTCTCTGAAGTTCAGGGCTTTCCCCCCTGAACTAAGTGAATGGTATATATACATATATATATACATACATATATATATATATACATATATATATACATATATATGTTTAATTAATATATATACATGTTTAATTTAATTTAATTAATATATATATACATATGTTTAATTAATATAAGATTGTTAACCCCTTAAAGTTGCTTTCCTTAGAAAAGCAGATCAAAGAACCCGTGCTAGCAGCCTTCCTGTGTGCTGGTGTTATTGGTCTTACACAGCCACAGCAGCACAAGTAGCATTGTTGTTTTTAGTCTCACACACTAGCAAATTTATGCTTAAGATTCTGAAAGCTAAGCTTCAGCAATATGGGAAAAGAGAATTACCAAAAGAACAGGATGGTTTTCAAAGAGGCAGAGGAACTAGAGACCAAATTGCCAACATTCACTGGCTTATGGAAAAAGCAAGAGAGTTCCAGAAAGGAAGATAAAAATCACTTCTGCTCCACTGACGACACTGAAGCTTTTCATTGTGTGGATCACCACAAAATACTTCAGGTCCTCAAAGAGATGGGAATACCAGGTCATCTTACTTTTCTCCCAAGGAATCTGTATACCAGTCAAGAAACAACAGTCACAACCAAACTTGGAACAACTTATTGGTTTAAGATTGGAAAAGAAGCATGACAAGGCTGTGTATTTCCACTGTATTTATTTAACATATATGCAGGGAACATTATGTGAAATGCCAAGCTGGATGAATCAAAAGCTGCAATTAAGGTTGCCAGGAGAAATATCAGAAATTCAGACAATATCACCCAGATGTCAGAAAATGAAGAGGAATTAAGCAGCCTCTTGATGAAGGTGATAGAAGAGAGTTAAAAAAAACTAGCTTGAAAAAAAAGCTAAGATGTCAGCAACTGGTCCCATCACCTCCTGGCAAATAGAGGGAGAAGAAATGGAATCAATGTTAGATTTTATAATCTTGGGTTCAAAAATCACTGCAGATGGCAATTGCAGTCATGAAATTAAAAGATGCTTGTTCCTTGGAAGGAAAGCCATAGCAAATCTGGACAGCATAGTAAAAAACAGAGATATCTCCTTGATAACAAAAGTCCACAGAGTCAAAGCTATGGAAGTCTAGCTAGTCCAGTGTAGCTGTGAGAGTTGGACCATAAGGAAAACTGTGTGCTGCAGAATTGATGCTTTCAAATTGCAGTGTTGAGAGTCCTTTGGACAGCAAGGACATCAAATCAGTCAATACTTAAATTAATTCAGACTATTTACTGGAAGGTCAGATACTGAAGCTGAAGCCTAAATAATTTGGCCACATGATGAGAAGACTAGACTTATTAGAAAAGACTGAACGCAAAAAGAGAAGGGGATGGTAGAGTGTGAGGCAGACAGAGAGTGCCATGGAAATACTGAACAGGAACTTGGATAGACTTTGAGAGACAGTGGACGATAGAAGGGCCTGAAGTGCTAGGGTCCATGGAGTCATGAAGAGTTCAACATGACTGAATAATGGAACAAGTAGTATCAGGCACTGGGCGAAGTTCTTTACAAATATTACTTCATTTGATTCTCATAACAACCCTAGAAGGTAGGTGCTGTTCTTATTTCCATTGTGCAGATGATGAAAATGAAGCAGAAGGAGGCTGTAGCTTGCCCAGGGTCACACAGTAAGTGTCTAAGGATAGATTTGAACTCAGGTCTTCCTGATTCCAGGCCCAGATCTCAATCCTCTGTCCTACCCTAACTGCTTCTGAAACAGACAAAGTTAACCAACAAAATTTTTGTTCATATATTTTGTTTTTCTATCACCTTCATTTTTGAATATTTCCTTCCCAGTGAGCCATCTCTTATAACACAGAATAATAAAGAGGGGGAAAAAACAGTTCAGCAAAACTAACCAACATACCAACGGAGTCTGCGGCATATATATTTTTTTTTCACACCCCTCATCCTACATCTCTACAAAGAAGAAATAGGGTTGCATTTTCTCATGTCCTCTCTAGGGCCAAACTTAAACCTCTGACATTTACTAGCTGTATGATCCTGGGTAAGTCACTTATGACCTCCAAGCCTCAGTTTTAGAGCACCTGTAATGCTTGCCTTTCAGTGTTATTGTAAGGATCAAATGAACTAATGGGCATAAAAGTGCTTTGCAAACTAAGCAAGTGCTATGTGGATATTTTCTCCCTAGATGTCACGGGTTGAGTGTGGGCCCACTCCTTATTTCCTTTAATTCATTAATAAAAAGACTAGATGAAAAATAATTAAAGGACTTGCAAAATAAAAAGGGTAAAAGTCAAATAAAATACCGTAACATACAAAAGTATGGAACCGATCATCTATTAAGGTCTACACCAAAGCCTCATTGCGTTGGGGTGATGTTGGATTCTTCAACTCCTGGTTAAGATAGAACAAGCTCTAACAAGTACTAACCACTAGCTTTAAGTAAGGACCCACTGAGAAGAGAGTGTGGAAATACAGACAAGCACATTAATTAGGTGGGAAAGGAACTATCACTGGCACCACCAATGGTGAATTGGCAAGTTAATGAAAGGAGAAGTCCATGGGGGGTAATAACAAGACAAGAGCTTGGTTAAGCAGGAGCCACATGGATAGTCTTTGCTTCACTCCCATTATACTGGGAGAGAGATAAGCCAGTTTTCCAAATCTATTTCTTAAGAGTTTGTTTTGTCGTTGTTTAAAAAGTCCATTTGTCTAAGATAAAATGGGTATCCATTGCACTGCTAAGGTATGGGTTTTATTATTCAAATACTTCTGTGAAAGAAAGGGGGAGGGTAGAGTGGAGGGTGGAGCTCACAGAGGGGAAAGAGAAATTTTACAAATATAGGGACCTTTCCTGGTAGAGTGACAAGAGCATGAACAAAAGATAATGTTTGAGTCCTATCTTTATAACTTTCCAGGATAAGGCCTGTGTTTGCAATTTCATCAGAATACAGCGTTCCTGTATGAGAGAACCTCCTCTACCAATGCAGTTCAGCAGCATTTCTGAAACTTAGAACAGGTATCCTTGACCCTTTTTTTCAGGTTTTAAAATTTGTTAATTAACAAAAATCTATTTTTATCTCTCTTACCTCCCTATCTATTGGGAGGAAAAGGAAAAACAAATCCCTTATAGCTATATATATTTTTCAATCAAAACTAATTCCTATGTTGGTCATGTTAAAAAAAAAAAAGATTTGATTTGCAACCTGTCACCATCAATTCTCTGTCAGGAAGTGTGTAGCACCTTTCACCATGGATCATATCGTTGCTTTGATCAGAGTTGTTTGTCTTTACATTGTTTTGGTTATTTTTTTATCAATTATTCTGATTATGCTTACTTCACTGGATCAATTCAAACAAGTCTTTCTAAGGGGTTTTTTTTTTCTGAAACTACTACGTTCATTATTTCTTATAGCACAAAAATATTATATTACATTAGTGTGCCCTAATTTGCTCAGTCATTTCCCATTTGATGAGCAGACTCCTAGTTTCCACAAAAAGCTGCTATAAGTATTTTTATATTATGGATCCGTTTCTTCTTTGATTTTTCTTGCCCCCCACATGCCTACTAATATTCATCACTATCCTTTTTTAAAAAATCAATTTTGCCAACATGATAAATATGAAGTGGAAACTTAGAATTGCTCTGATTTGCATAATTAGAAAAAATTATTATTGACTTGAGGAACTTTTTCATATAACTTTCAATAACTTGATCTCCATCCATAGAAAACTGCCTGTTCTCATCCTCTGAAAATATTCAATTGATGATGATATCAATTGGAAAATGGCTCTCATTCTTATAAATTTCAATCAGTTTCTTATATATCTTGGAAATTAGATCCTTGTCAGGGCAACTTGCAAGAAAGATTCCCCACCCCCTTCCATTTAACTATTTCCCTTCTCATTTAAACTACATATATTTTTGTACAAAAATTTAAATTTTATATAATTGTAACAGTGACTACCCTAGACACAACTGCTTGAATGTCAGGCATGTTACATTTCCCTCCTCCTTTGTGGTTTTACAATATCCTTAAGGAGTTTATTGGAAATCTCTGTCATTAACTCAAGTCCCCCTGATTATATTACTGCAACTTTAGTGGTCTTCTGTACTCTAGTTCCATCAGATTAGCATTTTACAAAAGAATATTTTCTTCAAACGTATGTAACAAGAGCAAATATATAAGTATCCCGTTTCCAAGACTTGGAGCAGCATATTTTTAAGGAGTCTTACTTTTATAAGCTTATGTACCTTTATTTTTTGCTAAAATGTTAATTTGCCTTATAAGTCTTTCCCTCATAGCTCTCATCTCATTTCTAATTCTCTCCTTTTACATAAAAAATCAGTTAACCCCTTTTTTCAACTTTTGCTTCATTTTTCCCCAGAAATTCTAGTTGAGTTCATGTCCAAATTGTATTTTTCTTTGAGGTTTTGCTTCTTAGAGTTTTGGAGACATTCTTTTTTTCCAGGTTTCTATGTCAGGCATCTCTTTTACCATAGTAGCTCTTTTTGGTTGGATTCTGTTTTGGTTACCCTTTCTTCCAGACTTACTTGTGGGATTTGGATTTTGTGTTGGAGTCAGGCTCTATTCACTTCTGGAGTAAATCTGGGTCTTGTTTATTTCTGGTTTGAATTGTCTTGAATCCTGCTGGCGCTGTCTTTCTGTATTGTATTGAGTTGTGTCTTCTTTGAGAATCAACCAGGTGTTTCAGGCTGGAATCTTTCGAGCTTCAGCATGCCTAAAGTTGTCTGATCCAGGGGGAAGTGTGATTGCTATGCTCCTGGTCTGAGCTTCGCAAGTTTCTGACCCAGGTTTGGGTTTGGGCACTGCTGTGGACTCACCTTTGATTGTAGCTCCATTAGAGTGCTTGCAGCTGCTTACCCCAGCCCCTGTCAGCTAGCTTGGTCTGAACTCATTGCCCTTGTTATTCAACTTCAGGTTTCAGACCTCTCTTGGGGCTGCATCTGAGACCCTTTCTAGGTACTGGGACCACCCAGATGCTGCCAGCTTTTCTTCCTGTTCCTTACCAGAATATAGTCTCAGGCATGGTACTGCTGCTTGAACAGGTCCCTCTCCACAATTCTCAGTGGATCTGAACTTAGCTCTGGAATGAACTGCCAGAACTGCCATGTGGCACCTGCTGCTACTCCAATAGAGTATGATGAATGTTACAGGGGTTGGAAGGGGAAAAGCTGGGGGAGGAGGAGGGAGGAAAAACAGAACAATCACATTGATGCACTCTTGGTGGAGCTGTGAATTCCTGAAGCCATTCTGGAAAGCAGTTTGGAACTATGCCCAGATATGCTAAACTGCGCCTATCTCTTTGACCCAGTGAAGCCATTACTATACTTGTACCCCTAAAGAAATAAAACAAAGAGGAAAAGGACCCACAATACAAAAATATTTATGGCAGCTATTTTGGTGCCAAAAATAGAAATGAAGGATCTGCTCCTGTTCAGAAGTGTAAGAGATAGCGCTTCCATTCGGCACCTGTTGAACGGCATCAGCATCCTCCATGTTGGATCTGGGACTGCTTGCCCTACTTAACCATAGTCCCTAGTTCAGTCTCTTAGCTGAAAGCCTCTAGTTTCAGCAGATTTCTGTTCAGCTGGAAAACACAGTGGGTGCTTAATACATGTTTATTGACAATAGGCTACTGTAAGCTGGAAGTATGGTTTTGAACTGTTAACCAGGAAGTAAGGTGGAGGCCTAGTTCCCAGAAAGATATGATAAAAGGTCCATCTGTCACAGCCCAGGCTGATTCCAGGGTTGGTTCCAGGGGCAAAAGAGATGGAGATGATGGCTAGAGAAGAGGCAGCAATATCTTTTCCTTTCTCTCTCTTTTTTTCTTTTTTTTTTTTTGTGTGTGAGGCAGTCAGGGTTAAGTGACTTGCCCAGAGTCACACAGCTAGTAAGTGTCAAGTGTCTGAGGCCGGATTTGAACTCAGGTCCTCCTGACTCTAGGGCTGGTGCTGTATCCACTGTACCACCTAGATTCCCCTGCTTTCTCTTTTATGAAACCCTCAGATTTTTCTGGGACTGATGGCTTCCACTTTTGTCAACACATATTCTTTTCATCTCTGGTGCAGATAAATGGGAGGGGAAAAACACAGGAATTAAAGCTAAATCTAAGGACACCAGGATCATGTTTTCCTCCTGGCCCTGCCATTCACAAGAAAGGCTTCTTAGAGGAAATGAAATGGAGTCAAATGTTGAAAAAGGGTGAGGCACTTGAAATGACACAGAAAAGGAAGACAAGTGAAAGTTATGTTCAAATGCATAGAGTCAAGAAAATGGAAATCTGCACAGAAGACAGCAAGAGGAGGAACCTGCCCACAGTGGAGGGGTCAGGAAGGGAAGCATCAAGGAGTGAGTGAGTCTGGTGGCAGTAGTGGGAGGGCTTTGAATCCAAAAAGAACAAAAAGCTTCTAATTGAAGGTCATGGTCCTTAACAAGAGGAAAACTGCTTTGGGGATAATTGCATCCTAAAGTGGAATTATTCTTATTCAGCCTGTTTCAACAGCTCCAGAAATGTTTGCAAAATATATGCGGATGAGAAGCTCTAGCTTCAGCCAGATGAAGGTGGTGTAATGAATGTATTTTATTGCTGCTGGGGTACTGTGGTACTTCTGACAGGAGATGGCGCCCTTGGACCAGAAAGTTCTGCTACAGGATGGAAGTGAAATCATGTATTTCTGCTGAGGATGGCTGCTACCTTTTCTGTTTCATCAAACTCCAACAGAATCACAAGATTTTCCACCTCCCAAAAGGCCTCACTGTGCCAGTCATCTTCAAGGTCACTAGTGGTTATTGGTAGTCAACAAGACAGAATATAGTTGTCAAAATTGTTGATTAACTTAATTTCACTTATTAGAATCCCCATTGTAAACATGTGCTTTTCAGGGTGATGGATTTGAAGTTTTCTGCTCATTTTCTGAGTGACTTTGAGCAGGGAAACCACTGAAGAACTCTGGGGCTCACTTCCCCATCTGTAACATGATGGGATTGGACTAGATGACCTCTGAGAGACCTTCTGGCTTCTCTAGATCTACGATCTAATATGCAGTGCAAAATCTACTCTAGCATGTAGGGTGATGCATGGCACTATTTTTAAAATCTAGAACCTTGATTTCATTGTTGTGGGGAATTCCTACTGGAATTCACTTTATCAATAGAAGCAGGCAGCTCCTCTATGAGTCAACATTCTTAGAGAATTGTTTAGTTTACTACACAGTTAAATGACTTGCTTATGTTCACACACATTTTGCCTCATGTAGTTTTCATTTATGATTTCTTGAAATATATCTCTGAAAAACCAGGCTTTGTTAAAGCCAATTGTGGTACAAATGGACTATGTGGTACAAATTTGACTATGACTTTAAGCTCAAATCACGTTGGCTTTCACTGATTGGCCAATAATAGGTTCCAGACCAAGCCTCACCTGTTCATTGTTTGGGTTCTGATGGCTCAGAGTGAGTGTAAATAGCAAGTGTTTCTGTTTTGGCTGGAAACTCTAAGGGTCCTCCCCTCCCAGACTAATATTTTTATGAAGGCAAACTAGACCATCTTTTGCCTCACTTCTTATGCAGCCTTTAATTATGGGTGTTGCTTCAGAAAAACTGAGACCTGGGAAAGACCTTTGCTTAAAAAAACCAAGGTCTCCCGCTGAATCTTGGGCCATCACCAGTTGTCTTGACCTATGCTTTGCCACTGGACCCTGATGATTCTGGAGGGCACAGTGAGACTGATAACCTTACACAGCTCTGCTTCACATAAATCCAATTCACTTGCAAGTCAAAGTGATCTTCATGGTCCTCTTCGAGAATGAAAGACAAACAACAACTATATGTCTGAATCAGGGTTCAAATTCAGATCCTCCTGACTCCAAAGAAATCTCTCACAATTATGTTACACTTTCCTCATTATACATAGTACAGTTTTCACTTTACATAAGCAGAATGTACCTCCAGGTAAAATGATATTTATGTAATGCAGATTTGTCTGCTGAAGGGAGGGAGGGAAGGAGGTAGAAAGGGGGCCATGTGCCCATGGAGGAAGGGGCTGGAACACTGTGGGGGGTGGGGCCAGGGACAGAGAAGTGAGAACGCACAGCGGGCAGGGTGGGTGGATGGAAGACAGATGAAGGGGCCAGACACATGGGTGGGTGGGCAGCGAGGGGCAAATGTCTCCTCTCTCAGTGCTGGAGGTCTCAAGCCAAGCCCCAGATCTGGTGGCAATGGTGGGGGATTGAGGCAGTCTTTCTGCTTTCACTTGGAAGGTTTTTTTAAGGTGGTTGTTGTGGTTGTGGAGAAGCTAGGAGGTTGCTGAGCTCAGAGCCAGAGGGCAGGTGGTGGGAGAGAGAGAGAGAGCACAGTACTGTACAGTAAAGTTAACATAAGTGTTTTTTTTGGAATGTGGATTTCTTTCAAAATTTAGGTAATTCAAATTTACATAAAGCAGGAACTGTCTGTGCCTTTAAAAAGTTTGTTGAATGCATACATAATAGATGAAAACTCATGTTATTTATGGCTTATAGCCAAATTCCCCAAATTGAACATTTTTACAGTAATCCTAAAGGTACCTGATTTTAAAGAATGTAATCCCTGTATGTAAACCAACAACCAGGTATGATTTTTAACAAGATTATCTTCTCCACACAATTAAGAGAAAGGAAATGCAATATATTTGGAATTGTTCATGCCCCATTGATAGGATCAGGAATTTGATTCAAATAGCAATTTCTTCCAAATTCAATATTAAAAGTCTGCAGACTTTTGCCTAAAGATACAGGGAGGAGTTTTTAATAAAGAGACTAATGAGCACCTAAAAATCTCTATTTCTCATCCCAGGTTATTTGTTACTTCATTTATTCTGTATAAAAATATGCATTTCTACACCGTGTCTAGGATCTTTAAGACCTGAAATGTAAGATTTATCAGCATTCTCCTACATTCCACCCTTGGCAAAAAGACAAACAAGGATGTGGTCAGTGCATAACAAAACTCAAAGATGTTAAAAGACAGAAAACACATGTTTATACAATTATAGATTTTGAGCTGGAGAGACCTTCAAGATCATGTAGGTGAAGACCTGAGACCTAGAGAGATGAAGAAACAGACCGCAACTCACAAAGGTAATGGAACAAAGATTCAAACTCAGGTCTCCTGACTCCAATGCCAGTGTCTGGTCCTCCACACCTAATTTACATGAACAGGTGGCTCTAGGTAATAATGAATGTAACTTACTTAAACAAATAACAGTAGTAATAACTGATACTTTTTATACTGCTTTAAGATTTTCAAATATTTACAAATTTTATCTTACACAGCCATGGAAGGGAGATGCTATTATTAGCCCCATTTTACAGGTGAAAATACAGAGACAAACAGGTTAAGTGACTTGTGCAGGGTCACACAACTAGTAAGTGTTTGAGTCTGGATTTGAACTATGGTAAGGAGGCAGCAAGATGGCCAATGGATAGAACTCTGGGCCTGGAGTGAGGAAGACCTGAGTTCAAATTTGGCCTTAGAGACTCACTGGATGTGTGACCCTGGGCTAGTCATTTAACCTGTTTGCCTTAATCCACTGGAGAAGGAAATGACAAACCACTCTAGTATCTCTGCCAGAGAAACCCGACCTACAGCATTGATGTGCTATGGTCCACAGGGTCATAGAGTCAGACACAACAACAACAATGTGCTTAAATAGAAGAAACGCATCTTAGAATTTGAAATCCAATTCTCATTTTTCTTTTCTTTTTTTTTAATTTTATTTTAGACTCAAACACCAGAACACAAATACAGAATAGAGAAAAGAAACAAAAACATATCATATACTTAAATACTGGAACTTAAATATAAAGTAAGAAAAGGGGGACAAAGCATGTTATCTGCATAGCAGAACATGAGAGGATTCAAAATAGTAACAATAAATTTTCATTTCAAGAAAGCTTATATGATATATACTAGAGCTGTCCATCTTTTCTTTGCTTCCTTTTAAGTTTTCTTTTTTTCTCTGCTATGCACTTTTTAACTTTTTCCCCTCTCCCCTCAAGGCTACAATTAAGTGTGGACATGTTTCTCTATAGCTATAGATATATACATACACATACATATATAGACATACACTTTCCCAAACACATTCTACTCCTGATCTTTGTTTTTATGTTTGTGTGTATTGCTTGTTTCATATCCCTCCTGCCTCCTCTACTTTACTTCTGCCGGCTACCTTGCCCTCCTATTACTTGC
This sequence comes from Phalanger gymnotis, assembly GCA_028646595.1. Classification (NCBI taxonomy): domain Eukaryota; kingdom Metazoa; phylum Chordata; class Mammalia; order Diprotodontia; family Phalangeridae; genus Phalanger; species Phalanger gymnotis. The sequence goes on from CM053623.1 coordinate 303,350,660, forward strand.
CTTCCCCCTTCCAAGGATCCCTCCCCTATCCTCCCATTCCCACAAATCTAAAGACCTTTCTATATCCCCCTTTTACCTATTCCCTCACCCTCCCCTCTAAAGATCCTCCCTTGTCCTCTCTCCCCTCCCCATCACCGACCATTTTATTTCTTCTCAATGTAGAAGACTTTTATACTCTTCTAAATACATATGCATTGTTCCCTCTTAAACCCATTCCCAATGAAAGTAGGTTACCAGCCTCCTCCCCATCTAATTCCTCTGTATCAATTCTTCCTCTTGCACCTCATTTGTATAAAATAATTATACTTTTTAGCTGTTCCTAAATTGTTTTACTTTTTAAATTCATATCATATTCAGGTTTATCCCAATCTTTCTAATGAGCCACCCAATTATTAATAAGCATCTTAGACATATGTTTTGCATTTTACATATGTGACAAGTAATTATTGAATCCCTTGTAATCAGTCCCTGGTATGTACCTTATGTTTCTTTTGGCTCTTGTATGTCAAATCTTCTATTAAGTTCATGTTTTGTTTTGTTTTGTTCTTAACAAAGTCTTGAAAGTCTGGCAGTTGATCAAATATCCACTTTTTTTAAAATTCAAGATTGTGCTTAACCTTGCTGGGTATGATATTTTTGGCCAGAACCCCAGTTCTTTTCTTCTTCAATATATAGTGTTCCAAGACCTGCGATCTTTTAGTATTGCCAATACTAGGTCTTGTATGATTCTAATTGTGGCACAATCTTATTTAAATTGTCTTATTCTTGTTGCTTTTAATATTTTATCCTTGAGCTGGGGGTTTCGGAATTTGACTATAATATTCCTATGAGTTTTCCTCATAGGATCTCTTTTAAGTGGTGTTCGATGGATTCCATTTCTACTTTCCTGCCTTGTTCTAATGCTTCAGGACAATTTTCTTTAATTATTTCTCATGTTATTGTATCAAGATTCTTTTTTTGATCATAGTTTTCGCTTCGATTATTTTTATGTTTTCTCTTCTTAATCTATTCTCCACATCTGTTGTTTTTCTTATAAGATGTTTCACTTTCTTTTCTACTTTTTCATTATTCATATTTCAGTTAATTATTTCTTGATCTCTTATAATTTTGCTGGCTTTGTCTTGCCCAATTATAATTTTCAAGGTATTATTTTCTTCCCTAAGATTCTGGATCTCATTTTCTCATTGGCTAGCTTTCAAAATCTTCTAGTTTTTTTTTGGATTATACTGAATTTTTTGTTTTGTTGTTTTTCCTCCATCTGTCATTTGATTTTTAAAGTCTTTTTTAAGATCTCCTACAAATTCTTTTTGGGCAGGTGACCATTTGGCATTATTGTTTGGGGGTTCCTTTGCTTCAATATCCTCCTCTGAAGAAGAACCCTGGTCTTCTGTATTCCCATATTATGGTTGGATTCTTTCTCCTTTGCCTGTGCATTTTTTGTAGTAATAGCTTAATTTTTGTAATCACCTCTAGCCCTGGGCTATGGGGGATGGTGCCCCTTGTCCCAGATCTTCAGTTCTAGACTGGAAGCAAAGCCAAACCTCCCACCTCCTGTAAGTGCCCACAGCCAGGGGCTTTCTGCCCCTCTGCTTCTGCACTTACCTGGTACAAGCTCTTTCCTGCCCGCCCAGCAGCTCACCGCAGCACATCTGTGTCTGGCATTCTTGTCATCAGAGGTTTCCCTCCCACACACCCCGTATCTTCTGGGCTCTGACACCCAACACTCTGCACTGTCCCCGGGGCAAAAGTTCCTCTGGCTGGGGCCGAGGCAGCCTCCCCACCCAGCCACCCCCAGGGCTTGCCACCTGTTGGTGAAGGGGACCCTAGCCTGGAGGTGTTTACTTTGCACAGGTACCAAACCAGGTCCTGGGATTTTTCTTCTCATCATCTCAAATTGTCCCAGGAAGACCCCTGCTCTCATTTATTTTTACTAGCACTTTGTTTGCCCTAAGGTGCTGTTTTATCTCTTTTGTGAGGGAAAATCTCGAGAGCTTGGAATTTTCTGACCTATGGCCGCCATCTTCCCAGAATCCTCTCTGCCTCATTTTTATTTTCCAAAGTAATTAGTGTCAGCAACCTACATTGCAAAATACGTGAAGAATAATAAGATACATGTTTTGGTTGGCATAATAAAAAATGTTTTAGTAAGATAATTCCTGAGAAAGATCATGGGACTCTGGTCACATATAGTGTTGTAAGAAAGAAAAAAATGGTCTAATAAAAATATATAGCTATAATGTTGCTCTATAGCTTAATTACTGGCAACACATTTTATAAGTATTCTTATTCTTAACAATTACATTAACACTTTGAATTTATTAAGGTATTTCTTCTAGTAAAATCATGGAGCTTTGACATATTTTCAAGTGTCCTTAGAGATAGAATTAATTTGGGGCCAATTGGACTTTGCTATCTAGTTCTGACAACACCCTTCTAGGTTTAGTATCTAGTTAATAGGAATAATTAGTTGAAATGAGAAGTAACCAGACATGCACTGGGGATTACTGGAAGAGTGAAATCTTTCTCACACCCAGTCCATTGCTTCCTGCCTTGCCCTGATAGTAGCATTTAAACATGTGGTTAGCACACTTGCTCTGGGAACATTTTGTGCTATTTGACTTTCAGCAATAGGAGAGGGATGAGGAGTCAGAGAAGGGTGGAAATTGCTAATTAAAGTTCAGGTCATTCAATTAAAAATAATTCTCATATTCTCTCTCTCTCTCTCTCTCTCTCTCTCTCTCTCATTGTTGTCAACTTAAAACATCAACCATCACAGGCATTTCAACATACAAAGGAGAACAAAATAGATTAAAGTATAAGCATATGTAGTTTGTTTTTTCTAAAGTTTGTATTTTTCATATCTATGCTCTTTCTTTTGTTTTTCTTCTTATCTATCTGTCTACATACCAGTGCTCAAATCAAATCCTGATTGTTCATTGCTTTGATGGAGACTTCTGAAATATTTCAAAAGTTACTTTTTGGGGCATTATTGTGAAAACTGACTTCTTGCTCCTCACTACTCTGCATCTGTTCTCACAGATCCTCCCAGGTTTATCTAAATACATCCCTTTTGACATGTATTATGATGCAGTAATATTTCATTACATCCAGGTACCATAATTTATCAATCCATTTCTTGATTGATTAGTGCCACTTTTCCCAGTAGAATCCAATAAACAAACATTTATTAAGTGTCTACTATATGCTAGGACATGTGTGTTAAGAGCTGGGGATACAGTTACTAAAGAGAAAGACAGTCTTTGTTCCAAAGGAGCTCACAATCCGATGTGGGGAAGCAACACATAAAAGAAGGCAGAGGAGTGGGGAGAGGAAGGGTGGAGGGGAGGGCAAGAGGTTAGGGACAGTGGAGCTAAAATCAGGCAGAACAGCAGATGCAGAATGAAACGAGCAAAAGTCCAGTTTACGCCTTCTATAAAGGAAGGCATTGAGAAGAATCTAGTACTCTACCTGCCAGTCCTCCAATCAGAGAGTAAAGGAGGCTGAGAGAGCTGGTTAAGTCAAAGCTTGAGTCAGCAGAACGGTGATGAGATTAGAGGCGATGAGCTTACGCTGTATGGAGCGCCTTGTTTGGTTAAAGGCAGAACAGCAGATGCAGAGCGGGTACTGTAAAATCCACTGTTACCAGTTCTTTGCTACAATAACAAAAATGCTGCTATAAATTTTTTGTGTATGTGGAACCTTTTCCTTTGTCTTTGATATTTTGGCAACATGTAGGCATGTGTCCAGGAGAGGTATCCCTGGGTCAAAGGACTTGGACAATTTGGTGATATTTAGAGTGTAGTACCAAATTGCTAGTTTAACCAGTTCACAGCCCCATCAAAAGTACCTATTTTATCTGCCTATTTTCACAAAGTCCCTTCAACAACTGATATTTTCATCTTTAGTAATTTTTGTCAATAGACTAAATGCATTTTTCTTATCAGTAATTTTTAGTATTGTTACAAGGTTGTTGATTGCTTACATTTCATCATTTTAAAATTGCCTATTCATATCCCTTTGTTGTTGATTCATTTCAGTTTATTTGATTCTTTGTGACCCCATTTGGGGTTGTTGTTTTTTGGCAAAGAGTGGTTTGCCAATCTCTTCTGTAGCTCATTTGATAGATGAGGAAACTGAGGCAGAGTTAAGTGACTTGCCCAAGGCCACACAGCTAGTGTTTAAGGCTGGATTTGACTTCTTTATCTATTAGAGAAAGGCTCTTGTCCTTGACATCGTAGTAGCAATTAGATTTGAAGATGTTTATTACCTTACTGTTACAGACATTTGCATCAGTTTTCTAACTATGTTGGCTATACTTTCTCATAGAAATCTGCTGCAAAGATATTTTCCCAGTTTAGTTTCTAATTGTTTCCCTTCTAATTCATATTGCATTTATTTTGCTTGTGGAAAAATTGAAAAAATAAGTATACAACCAAAATTTTCTTCTTTGTCTTCATTCTCAGTCCATGTTGAACAATATGGAATTATAGATATAATCTCAGAACCAAGAAGACCTGAGTTCAGATCTTAGATTTGTGGGTAGGAGTAATATCCTAACCCTCTGCACTGATTTAGACTAGATTTTCCTTAAAAATACTGAAACATTCTCTGAGACTTGGTTGACTCAGGGGACTAAGAGCTCAGACTGTTGATAACAGTTCCTCATTGCCTGAATACAAAGCAGGCACAAGGAGCTCCACGGTCTGAGATTCTTACCTGGTGAATCATGACTAGGCTGAATCAACTCAAGAGGATGGCTATACTCATTGAATATGCTTCTCGTGGGATGACTACGTAAATCTCCTTTTGTTAACTGCTGAATGACCTATGAGTATATCGTTCCATTGCAATATCAAACCTAAACTACCAAGAGACCGGCCTGAGTCAGACCCACCCCAAAACAATTGGTGTATTCTTGAAGGATTGGAACATGGTGATCTCACTGAAGAGGGAGATCAGCATGCTGTAGTAGGAAGGCCGAATTTATAATATCAAATATAATCATGTATATGTTCGAATGGTTCGAAATCGCAAGGTATGATAGATTCTCTAAGTAGAACACAACAAAACATTTATTTAGGCCCCACCGCAGCAGATCCTCGAACCAGCCTCCCCATTCTGACATCCTGACAAAAAGACTCCAGGCCCAGTAAGCCCGCCTCACAAGAGTAACCAGGAGGCCATAGAAAAACAAGATAGTATTTAGCCAAATCATATTTACTGGCCTCAAGTCCTTGCTTGCACTCCTGGGTCTACACATGGATCAGCTCTGCTTCCGCAGCTTCCTGCCTCTGCAGCTTCCTGCTTCCACAGCTTCCAGCTTCTGCTGTAGTTGTCTCTTGGTTTGCCTTTCCTCGCAGTCAAGCCTCTGGCGTTCTCAAGCCCCACCTCAATGACCAGAGACCATTGGTTCCCGAGTTGGCCCCTCTTAAGTCATTAATCTACACCTACACAGGTTTCACACCTGATAAGGCTTTGGGCCTAGGGCTTAGCACTTAACAGCTGAAAGTACTTCCACTCAAAAGAAACAAAAGCAAAACTCCTGAAGTGCTAAGGAGCCCATTCTGAGGAGCCCATTTTGCCTTACCTACACACATGCAGAGAAAGGTAAACACAGGTTGACCTTTATGCTTGTGGCACTTTTGAGGCTGACTCTAGAATTTTTTTTTAATTAAGAGGCACACGCCTCTCTCCCTGCTGCTGGGAGATTAGAGAGTAGCCTGCCTGTGGCCATTCAACAAGAAAAGAATGTCAGCACTGTACATATCCTTAAGAAGTTTAGCTTCAAGATAACTGCAGTAAACTGTGTTTTAGGCTCTCCAGATTTGTGGGGCCTTCTAGTAATTTAAGCTTTTTCCAAGTTCTAGTAGTGGAGCTCTTCAAAACCTTCAAAGCAATCTGGAAGGACTGAATTTGAGGAAGAGGGGGATATAGAAAGAGATGTTTCTCTTTATTAAAAAAAGGAAAAGTCCAGAAGAACTAGATGTGTTTAGACTTTGCTGGGACTGCATGCCTTTATTTTGCTTATAATCATCATCACCCATCAACACTTCAGGGAGGTCCTATTGCCGCCACTTTTACCTCCTCAGGGCCTGCCTTGAGCTGGACAGTCATCATTTATAGCCCTGTGAGGAACCCCTTCTCCCCTTCCTGAAGCTGTGGGACTAATCTATGGATGACGAATACCTGTGGACAATGATAAACTAACTGAACTTGGTCCTTAATGATTAACTGCCTTTCAGCCTCTCATATCCAGCCTTTCCCAGTGATTCTAAATGCCTAGTTGCCTTTGTTCGAATGTCATTTTCTATCTTCCACTGATTCCCATGCTCCTCAGCCTTTCCCTCCCAACCTCCCTACTCTAAAGCTATCCAACCCTTCCATTATGCTCTTTAGAATGATTGCTCAACAGGTAACAAACTCCATTTCATATCTTTCCCCCTTTCTCCTTCCCTCTTCTTTCATTTATTGAGACCTAGCTCCATCTAGATAACAGTGGCTACCATTCCCAGCACTGCTTGTACTTTCATGTATTCTTCCCAACTAACTGGTAATGGTAGAGGGGTTGGGTTATCCCTTGCTCCTCATTGCTATTTTCAGGCTCTCCTATCTCCATAGATCAGTAATCCCTCCTCCATTAAGGTTCATTCAATCTGTATTTATCTCCTAATCAAGATTCTGGAAGCTGTAGTCTGCAGACCTCCAGGACACTCTCTTTACTTCCTCAAGGAATTCAATGCCTGGCTCACCATCTTTTACTCCTCCATAACTCTTGCTGTCATACTAGGAGTCTTCAACATATACATGATACACCCTTAAATACCCTAATCTCCCAAATCCTCAATTTATTCACTTCACACAACCCATTTTTCTCTATCTCTACTCAAGGTCATTCATTTATTTATTCAACAAATAATTGTTGAGCATCTACTCACTATTATGCTGAGTACTTTGGGGGGGCACGAAGATGAATAATACATGATAACTCTCTTCAAGAAGCTTATAAATTGGTAAGGAATATAAGGCATAACTAGAAGGCAAGGTAGACTGTGTTAAGTGCCATAAGTAGGGTCACAGAGTGCTCTAGGATTTCAGAGGGAGAGGTGACCATTTCATATTATAGCGGTCAAAGAAATTTAGGGGGATTGGAAAAGGTTGCACTTGAGTAGGATGTCCAAAGATGAGCAGTACTCAACAAGAAGAGATTGGGAAGGAGTATTCCGAGGATATGGAACAGTTGACTGTCCTTAACTGTTGAGGGGACCTGTGAGTATCTCATTTCATTCTAATAGCAAATGAAAAAGTGAAAAGAAATATGAATGTAGGAAAGTATGGACCATGGTCAGGCCATGAAAAGTGGTTCAATTCAATAGGCATATGTAAGGAGAGAAGACTAGAAAGATAGGCATGACCCAGATTGTGGAGGGCCTTGGATATCCAACTAGGAAGCTTGAAGTCATAGGAAGAAATTAAATTAAATTAAAGGTTGATAAGCAGAAGTAACTGGGTCAGAATTTTGCTTTAGAAAAGTTAATACGGCAGGAATACATAGAATGATTTAGAGAAGGGAGCAGTTAGCTCCAGGAAGGGGTTAACGAAGGGGGTAGCAGCAGGAGACATGGAAAGGAAATGCCATACCCGGCTTTAATTGTTTGTTGTTGCTGTTTGTCCTTTGTTTTTGAAGAGGGTTGCATAATTAGCTCTTTTTAAGCCTGGAGCAATTAAAATGTCCTCTATGGTCCATACAGTTTCCTGCTCTTTAGGTTTAGGGAATTTCTTTTAGATAAAATGAGTTCAGACAATTGTTCTGAGCCCCTAATTAGGAAAATTCCAGGCATTTAGGCAGAGATCAGATTCTCTGCCTTAATTTACATCTGTCTCTTTGTAGTTGAGGCAAAAATTCAGGTTGCTGGAAATATTTGGGTAATAAAACAGTAAACCCTATCATAGCGTTTATGGATAGTCAGGGACCATGAGGGGGGAAGTCAGGGAAGAGCAGATCTATTTCTAAGACTTCCTTCAGTCCTTGAGTAGGTGGATATTATTGGCAGCATCGTCCCGTCTTCTGCTAAGATGCCTATGAGGACTAATGGCCCTCCTTTTTCTCTTCTCTGCCATACCCTACCTTCTCCTTCTCTTTTTGCTGATTTTCCTTGGATGGCTGATTTGAACCAACTCAGCTTTGTATGACCCACTCTTTCTCTTCCACTAGTAGACCTTAATCTTTTTCTGATTTTGAGATAACTCCTCCTATTTATACAAATTCCTTAGGTTGTACCCTAGTCTCTCAGCAATGGATTTGACTGAGTGAAAGAAGGGTGAACTCAGATTAATTCAATCAAAAAAGTATTCTTAACTAACAAAGTAAATTCTTCATAAATGAGGTTTAATAATTAGTCAAGACTCACCCTTACCTTAGAGACAGATTCGAGAGACATTTCAGACACAATCATAGCAGAGCTATTGTTTTTATCTTTCCTTAATTTTTTTTTAAATTTGAGATCATTCTTTTTTCCTTTTTGACATTTCTCTGATAAAACATCAGCTGACAAGCTTTAGATGTTAGCTCTTTCTGAAACATGACTGATAACTTGATAAATCCTAAGAAAAAACTTGCAGGGTCATAAAGGACACTTGGGAAAATAATCATTTTAGGTAGAAAGAAAACATTTCGATGCCCCGATGAGGCTAAGTGGAAGGAAACAGACTATTTCCATAAGGAATATATTTAGCTTCCCCCAAATATGAGATGGCTACTGTCAAATTCTTATGAGGAAAGGCTTAATCTATTTTAGACCAATATCTGGTTTCTAGCTTAGCATTAGATGCCTAAGCTCACCAGGTACTTAACTATTTTTGCAGCTACAGTAACCATATGGGCTCAGGAATGTCTGTCTCAATAACAGACAAATTATTACAAGAAGTTATAAATCCGGCCTAACGGATTTGTGGAGTTGTGGTTTGTAGCTCAAATCTTTATCACTTCTCCCCACCCTCCCTTTTTTTTAAGTCTGATGCTTTTACAGTACTCAGGCTGCTTAATCAGAGTAAAAGATGCCTTGAACCACCTTCCTTCCGGGTAGTCATTCGACACTGAAAACAAAACAAATGAAAAAACCACCCGCCACCACCAAAATGTGATTGCCTTTTATTGGACATCAACAAGGAATATAATAGTCTTACAATGTAAGAGTTAGAAAGGACCTTCATAATTTTTTAGCCCATTCTCCTCACTTTATGAAGAAAGAGATTGAGGCCCAGTGAAATAAGGATGGGTACCTTGGTCTTTTGATTGCCAGTCTAATATTTTTCCCATTGTGCCATATTCCTTGTGGCTGACGTATGTGTGATGGGGTGGGTAGAGTAGAAAAGGGGTCCCAAAACAGGCCCAAGATTTGTCTTCACATGAACCCTTTGGGGCTCAGTCTTGGGGGAACTTTACCCCAAAGAGAAAATTTTCTTGTATTCTCTGGGTCCACATATCCCAGAGGATAAATCAAGGGGAAATCTTAGTCGAAGTTTGGTTTGATTTGTATCTAGAGCCTTACCAATACAGATCAACAAGACTTCTTATAGACAAATTACATAGTGTATGCTTGGCTATGAAAGAAATGCTTAAAATACAAAAGACTTATAAGTGCATATTGATAAAATATTTAAAATACAAAACAGTAATCCATTTCTCCTTTTATACTCTCTCAGGAGGTAGAAAAGACTCCTAGGAGACTTAAAAGATGAAAATGCCTCATGTAAACCCACACATACACAAACACATTACCCATCATCTCTATTATATTCTCTTAAAAGGTAAAGACTCCCAGGAGACTTGTAGGACTGACTACAGAAAAAATTTTACTTTGTTCTCAGTCTGTGTTGTCCTAGGAACAACGTAGTGACTTGAATAAAAGACACAGATGACATTTCCATCAAATTTGCAGAGGGCACAAAGCTGGGAGAGATCTGTGACCTCCTAGATGACAGAATCAGTATCCAAAGAGGCTAGAACATTGAACTGAATCTAATAAGATGAAATATAACAGGGATAAATGTAATTCCTACATTTGAGTACAAAAAAAAAAGCAAACATATAAAACAGTTAGATGGCTGTTGTTCTGATAAAAGATTCAAAGGTTTTACTCTGCCCAATCAAGTGAGATAATACTTTCAAAAATACTTAGTCCAGTGATTTGAATATAGTAGATGCTTAACAAAATCTTCTTCTTTTTTCTTTCTCCTCTTAATGGAAAGCCAATTCAAAATGAGTAAGCAGTGTGATGTGGCAGCAGTGATCTCAGGCTGCATTAAGAGGGGCCAAATGGTTAGGAATAGGAAGTGACCATCATCTCAGAGGAGATGACCCCTATTAGTGGGTTATGGGCCTGGCTGGCCAGATGATCGCTGAATCAGAATTGGAGAGTCAGAAAGGACATTGTACTTTGTCACCATCCGTTCTCATCTGGAATACCATATATCAGTTCTGGTTTAAGAAAGGCTTTGGACTAGGTGTAATGTCTAGAAGAAAGCAGCCAGGATGGTAACAGACCTTGAATCCATTTCATGTAAAAAGCAGTTGAAGGAAATGGTCATGTTTAGCCTGGACAGTAAAGACTCAGTGAGGACACAGCACCTCTCTTTCAAGTATATGAAAGTCCTTCATATGACAGAACAACCGGACTCAATTTGGCTTCAGAACCAGAAGCAATGGATAGAGGCTGCAAAGAGAAAACAATCGGCTTGATATTAAGAAAAATTTTCTACCAAGTAGAGCTGTTCCAAGTGTCTCCTTCCTACATCACCAAAAGTAGAAAGATCTTCCTTGAAGGGTAGGGGTTTTTGCTTCCTTATAGGCCTTCAAGTAGAGGCAAGGTGGACATTTGTGGGGTGTGTCACATAAGTGTATGGCACATTTGTGTGGATTCTTTTTGTTTGTGGGTTGGACAACAAGGGCATTGAAGTCCCTTCTGACTTCTCGGATTCTGTTATCTTCTGGCTAGCCAGGCCTGCAGATCACTGACAGTGATCATCTCTGAGAAAGCTGTAGTGTGAGAAGCACGTCTCACTGTCTACACCCAGTACCTCTCAACCTCTCAGACTCATAAGGCTAGAAATTTCCGTTCCGAGATTGTTGTTTGGTGACTTGTACACAAAGAAACACAAAGCAGACAAAACATCAGCAACAGCAGCAAGGGGTTTGAGAATCAGTTTCAGAATCTATTTAAAAAAAATTTATGGTATTTTATTTTATCCCAACTGCATGCAAAGACTCTTTTTAAACTTTCATTTATAATAAAAGTTGAGCTCCAAATTTCTTCCTCCCTTCCTCACATCTCCCCTTCTTAAGATGGTAAACAATTTGATATAGGTTATATTTGTGCAATCATGTAAAATATATTCATAATCACTTTAGCAAATGTGTCCTTCCTGCTATGGCCACATAGCTCACAATGCTGTTCCTGGGAGAAGAGAGAGACATCCTTGTAGCTCATCAGGAAGTCCAAGGGAGCATTATGGGAATCCCAGGCTAAATGTTTGAGAGTGAGATTAGAAGTAACTTCTTCTTTTAAAGGCTACTGATTAGGCATCTCTTTCTGCTCAACTGTAAATCAACCTTGACACACTTGACAGTCAGTCAGTATTATACTTGTATATACAAGTATAATAATAAGCATGTGTCAGGCACTGTGCTAAGCAATGAGGACAAAAATATATATATGTGTATATGTATATGTACATATATATGCATATATATATATATGTATATATGTAAAATATAATCTGTGCTCCTAAGGAGCTCACATGGTAATGGGGAAAACAACATATAGATAACAATGTACACAGATACATATGGAGCAAATGAAATGTAAACTCACGGAGAAGTAGCTGAGGAGGGGGAGAAGAGGGATGGAAAAAAATCCTCCTACAGAAACTGGGTTTGAATGAAGCCAGGGAAATTAAGAGAAAGAGGGAAAGAGGCAAAGCATTCCAGAAATAGAGGACAGTGAAAAGCACTTAGGTATAGTGCGTCATGTTGGAGTAACTACAATTAGGCCAATGGAGCTGGATTTCATGGTACATGGAGGACAGTGTCTCCTTCCTACATCACCAAAATGCAAGCCATCTCTCCCTATGCTCTCTCTTGGTCTTGCAAGCCCTCTCTGTAGGGAAAAAAAATTGTCTGATGACCCCTGAATACTAGCAGCAATGTGGGTGGGACTCATCATTCCCAGATTACAGAAAATAAAAGGCTATGTTGGGTTTTGATACTGCCCACACCAGTGCCCATCCCATAGGACCTTCTGTTAAGCCTGAAGATGCTACACACTCTGACTGCTACTTCTGGGACTGAGTGTTGATCATGTGTGCCAGCTTGAATGTTGCCAGGGCACACTACTACATACCATGCTGTGGCCTATGCACCCAACCCTCCCTGGAAGTCCCAGAGAGAAAGAGAATGATGATTCCAGGGAGTGACAGTATGAGTTACCTCTCCCTTTTATTTGTTAAAACTCTTTCCTTGAAGACATGGAACACATTAACAACTCTTCCTAGTTGCTGAATGCCCACAAAAGTGGCCAGTAAGCGTCACCAGACACATGGTGGCCACCAAGGACTCACCTTCCTCTGTATTACGTTTCGCCTAATTCAGGGAGGCCATTCTGCTCCACTGAGGCTCACCTCTCCAAATGGGTCAAGCTAGGCCTGATTCAGGCCACTCTGGTGCTTCAGGTTCAGAAATGGAACCAAAGGAGATACTTCTAACAGCTTGCTTAGACACAGCAGGGGAAGTATACTTAGCAAGGACACCTCTTTGATTCCTTAGATTCCTAGCTTCTATGATAGAAACCCACTCAGGGCAACTCATGCCGGATTAGGATTAGGAAATCACTGTGTCTTGGGAAGTGTAAGTTACTCTTGATGTCTACTAGGTGGGTTCCTATCAGCAGCAGGAAGTATGAACTAAAACCCCCAATGGGGGTTTTAAAATTAAAAAAAAAACTTTTAGTGTCAAAATTTGAGGGATCAAGATGGAAATCTAAAAAGAACTTTAGGGGTAGAAATTAATATCAAGAGATCAGTAGTGGATCACAGGATAAGATATAGGAAAGCAAGCCTGCCTAGCTGAAATGGAAAGGCACGCTGATGGAGAAATAGGAGGTAGCAAGTGCTAGGCTAGTCAGCTCACCATCACAATCTTAACCATCATCTTCCACAGCACATTATGGAAACATCCCAAGACCTTGAACCTAAGAGACTTGGGAATTGCTACCACCACAGCGTCCTCAAACATCTTCCTAGGAGGCATCCCTTATGGTGATAAAGTCTAGTTATAACTGCTGAAGAGCCAGAAAGTCAAGTTCTTGCCATTGAAGACCTTGGAACTATCAAATGGTTCAACATGAGGAACTGATATGATTGTTATTAATGGGAATAACATTAAAATAAAGGAATTAATGTCCTCTTTGCCACTGAATCCTAAGGGCCATGAGAACTTGCCATTTGACTTGCAGTTGAAACCTTCCATATGTGTTTTTCACCATCAGAAAATGAGCTCTTTGAGAACAGAACCTGTCTTACTTTTCTCTTTGTGTCTATCATTTAGCATAGTGCTTTGCACATAGGAAACAGTAAATACATATATAGTTGACTTTGGAAAATCAAGTTTGTCTGATTCTCCTGTCTCTCCAAAGTACTGATCCATTGATACCATCTATGAACGTTCCTTGCGCATGCCCTGAACTAACATATAAACTTGGTCATGGGCTTATTCTGCCTTGTCTACCCATGTTTCAGTTAGTCTATGAGCTTGGGGCTATAGCTTAATGGAATAGCCCTAGTAAGCACCCTTCATTAATTCCAGGATATTCGCATTGAACTTTGGCTTCCATGTCCTTCTAATCTATCAACCAAGCAACTGACCAAAGAGTAAGTATTTATTAAGTGCCGACTTTGTGCCTGGCACTATGCTAGGTATTGGGTACAAAGACAAAAATGACTAGAGTCATTATCCTCAAGGAATTTATAGGCTTCTACTCTGCCGGCATACCAAGTACTAAAAGAAGCACTATTGATTTTGTAACAATGCCCATTCTTCCTTCATTCACAATTATTGATGATAGGCAAGGGCAGGTAGTCTGGTGTCAATGAGCATCTATCCTAATAAAATCATGAATGACTTTATGTATACTTCTGGGTGGTGAATCCTAGGCAGGGACATTGCACTCTTACATTCAGGTTCTGAGAATGTCTGATGGTGCCAAAGTTATGAGAATCGCTACATATTTGCTCTGATACTAAATTTCACAGTTTCTGCTTGCCTCTGGGGTTTTCAACAGAAATATTTGATAGTCCTCTATTTTGTTAAAGATCTATTTTCTCCCCTTTAGGTTTATATACTGTTTTGCAGAGTAAGTTATTTCTTATTGAAATCTTTATTTTTTTATTTTGGAATTTATCATTCTAAGATTTTCTTTCCTTTATGGTAGTATAATATATAGGATAGGATAGCATAGGATAGGCTAGGATAGAGTAGTATAAGGTAGGATAGGATAAGGTAGGGTAGCATAGGATAGGCCAGAATAGGGTAGGATAGGATAAGATAGGGTAGGATAGGGTAGGGTAGGATAGGATAAGATAGAGTAGCATAGGATAGGATAGAGTAGGATAGGATAGGATAGGATAAGATAGGGTAGAATAGGATAAGATAGGGCAGGATAGAATAAGATAAGGCAGGATAGAATAAGATAAGATAGGATAGGATAGGATAAGATAAGATAAGATAAGATAAGATGGGATCAGATGATACAGTATAGTCTTAGTCTTGACTGTGGTTCTTCAGAACTTGAAGTTTCTGGTCTCAGGAGTTGGATGGGTAAGGGGGTACTTGCCCTGTCTCTCACTCATCCTCCATGTGACTATGAAGATATATATATATATATACATATATATATATATATGTATATATGTATTTACAACCAGCACTAATCACTGTGATTGGGAGTTGGGAATAAAAATACAAAAAAAGAAATGAAACAATCCCTTTTCACAAGGAGCTTATGTACTAATATTTGGTCAATTTTGCATTTTTTGCTTATTCTTTCCTGGTCTTTAGCAAATGAATATCCCAAGACGAAAATATTTAGAATTGTGCCATTTAGATTTCCCGCCTGAGACTCTTTAGTACAAGGCATTGGGGACGGCATTCAAAAAAGATAATGTAGGACCTTCCCATGTGACTAAAGAAATATGCAAAAATTTGAGACTATTGACTTTGCCAAACACACTTAGGTAAATTTTCTGAGGACAGCAAATATTAAACTACAGTGAAGGGAAGAGAGTATAAGGGAGAGAGTCATTTGAATCACTTAATCAATTACCCAATTCTACTTAATGTAAGTGGCATAATGCTATAGCCTAATGCCTGTGGCAGCTGAGGACAATCAATCAATACTTCATACACTTTAAATGTGAAAATGACTTTATCAATTTATAAGCCCCTGAAAGCCATTGGATGAATTGGAGTGATGCTAGACAAGATACATGTTCAGATTGCTTGATTAGATGCCATTTTCTGTGGGATTTGCATAAGTTAGTAGTCCAATTAAGAACTCATAGACTCAAGTTTCTGGCAATAGACGGACAGGATAATCAATCTCCTAAGAAGTAACCACTTAAGGGAGTGGAGAAGAACTCAGACTTTGACCTCAGCCTCAGGCTCCATTTCCTCCCTTCTCTCCCCTTGGTCAGAAGAAGATCTTGTGAACTTCAAAAATTCAGAGAATTTGGAGTTCAGTCTCCTAGCATCATGCCTATAATGGCCTATGGTAGCGTCTGCATTGGGAGCCAAAGATAAACTGGATAACATCTGGAAAGGTAAATTCAAAGCTCTATAAGGAGCCTAGAGTCAAAGCTATACCACATCTAAGGGGAATTTCATGACTGCTTCACAAAGGGAAACAGACAGGAGCTGTGACTTACTCCTTTAGCATGTGTGTTGTTTTTTGTCTGTTATTTGTTATATGAATGACTAGCCATTGGACTTCATTGTGTTTGTTTAATGGCAATGATAAAAACTGAGTTCTTCTACAGAGCAAGAACCTGTTCTAGTTTTGAATTCAATCTAGAACTACAAGTTCAAAGTTTTCTAGTTTTACATTAAATTCTTCCCTTATGATTCCCTCTGACATATGTAATTCCAGAAATGTGTTTGGAGATATGTAGTATTTAGATAATTTCTTTAAAAATCTGTTGGAAGAGAATTTGCAATAATATCACTACCTATATGAAGGTCTTAGGGGTCTTTAAACACGGCCAGAATAACACCAGTCAGAAGTTGAGTGGATCTTGGTACTGATTTTAGTTAACCTAAAACATGCTAAGTTTCCCAAAAAAATTGAAATTCCAGGCAAAATCCTATTTCTTAATTGGAATGAAAGTATGAGAAATATGTTAATGAATTCTACCTGAAAGCGGGACCTTCACTGGCATCTGGTAATTTGATCTGCTTAGCTGTACAAGGCTGAAAAATTACATATGCTTCACATGAAATATCTACACGCTCAATCAGAACTCTGAATTTTGTGTAATTTATTGTTTTACTATAAAATATACAGATTGTCACATAACTAATTTGTTTCCCATATCATCCAGTCACTATTATATTCCTAGAGCAGTAGTACTCCTATGGTTAATATAATTCTTATTCATAATTTTGGATTTTACCCAAGGAAAAATAAGGCAAAAAATGGACCTCTTGAATAAAAATCAGCCCCAAAGTACTTTTTAAGCAGTTCCTTTCTGCCAAGCACTGTGATGGTTATTGGGGACACGTGTACTAAGAATGAAACAATCCTTACTAGCAAGGACCTTATATTCTAACTGGGGAGATAAATACATATGAAGTCGTATGGCCTAAGCATAAAATTATTAAATTGCTATTTGTCCTTTGTTTTTGAAGAGGGCCAATGACAAATCAGGTGATGTGTTGACTTACACATGAATTAGATTTAAGTGAGGCAGAGTTACACAAAGTCATCAGCCTCACTCTCTTTTCCAGTCATCAAAGTCCAGTGGCAGGACAGAAATCAAGATGTAGCTCGAGAACAATTTTCTGCACAAAGTATTCCCTCATTGTCCCAG
This sequence comes from Phalanger gymnotis, assembly GCA_028646595.1. Taxonomy (NCBI): domain Eukaryota; kingdom Metazoa; phylum Chordata; class Mammalia; order Diprotodontia; family Phalangeridae; genus Phalanger; species Phalanger gymnotis. The sequence continues at coordinate 303,367,796 of CM053623.1, forward strand.
CTGGTCGGGCCCCCTGCTAAACAATCTTGTATTTATCTGCATTGTATAGATTTGTATTTACTGACTTTAAGGACCTATCGGTATTCAAAGAGGACTAGCATCTCTGGCGTAATGACTTGATGAGGCTTTTTTAGGGCCGGTCTTCCTTCTTTGGTGTCTACCTTTGAACCAATTCTCGCTCGTGGCTCCAAGAAGCTGTAGTATGAGCAGTGGCCACACCTCAGTAAAACCCTGGCACATGGGCTAAACCAGTTTGAGGGTGACTGACAGCCCTCAAACCCATCAGTGAGTTAGAATGTCTACCCCAAGTATGTGAAAACTTCTCTTAGGAGAATGGGTGGACGAGAACAATGTGTTCCAATGACAATGAGCTTGGTCAGACATCGAAGATACCAAGGTCATCCACTGCATCCCAGGCCATCACCAGTCATCTTGACTTCCCAATGTCATAAATTCGGTACCCTTCACCATTTATTTTCATTGCTCTCCTCTGGATATGCTTCAATTTATTAGTGTCCTTCTTAAATTATGGTGTACAGGAGTGAAAGCAATATTGCAGATGAGATATGCTCAAGGCAGAATACTATGGCAATATCACCTCTTTAATAAGACAAGCTATGCCCCTCCAGTAGGCTTTTGGCCACTTCATCACTGCCAACTCAACACTGAGCTTACAGTCCACTAAAACCCTCAAATACTTTTCATAACAATTGCTAACTATGCATGCATCCTCCATCTTGCATTTGTGGAGGTTTTTTTTTTTTTTAGGTACTCAAATGTAAGATTTTGCAATGCTTTTTTGCAATGGTTTTTATCTTATTAAATTCAGCCCAACGACCTACCCTGTCAGAATCCTTTTGGATCTTGACTTTGTTATTATTCACCATGTTAGCTGTCACTCTCAGATTAGCATCATTTGCAAATCCGATAAGCATACCATTTATGTCTTTATTCAAGTCATTGATAAAAATGTCAAACAATATAATACCAACTCTAGATCCCTAGGGTACTCCACTAGAGACTTCCTGTCACATTGACCCTGCATTAACAACACCACTTTGAGTCTAGTCATCTAACCAGTCTGAATCAATCTGATTGTATTGTCATCATTCTAAAGCATATCTCTCCATTGGTTCCCAAAGAATAATCAGAGATATTTCTTTTATCAGAAGCTTTGCTAAAATCTAGGTGATACATGTTCACAGCCTTCTCCATATCTACTAGAATAGTAATCTTATCTAAATGAGAAATAAAGTTATTATGACTTGATCTTGATAACAGTCATATTGGCTCTTTGTAATCATTTAGTTCCTTATAAATCCCATCCTTCATTCTAGTGTGTTGATGATCTGACTTTGCAGACAGCTCACCTGGGGATAATTTCCATGACAATAATCGGTCTTTTTCTGCTGGTCAAGATGCAATTTCGCTTTTGTGATGTTATTTGTGCTTACCACATTCAGCACCTGCCGATGACGATGACAACAATAATGATGACGTTGATGATAATTAGAGAAAGTGTTCATTGTGGTCCATAAAGACTCAGGTCCTATCCCGCCTCCAATCCATACAGAGTCAGGTTCCTAATCAGTTACTGCTCCCTTTCAGGATCCTACGTGTACCCCTAAGGGGCAGTGAGGTTTATTTCTAATGCCATTCATTCTAGCCCTCCCTCTGATGAATTCTCATCAATGTAGTCACCAATAATTACTGCCGCAGTAGCATCAGGCTGTAGATACCTCTACTTCCTCACTTAAGGGTGGGAAAAACAAACACAAAGACATAAGATAGAAACTGGTATTCATGGGCCATGTGTTTTCTAGGTGAGGAGGACCTGAGACCCAGACAGAGACTTACAACATGTCTTATATGCTGGTTCCAGCTGGGCAAGACAGAAGGCATGAGTTACCTTCTTAGAAATCTTTTAGCTGCCTTTCAGGTCTGGTTCAGTAGCCAGCCAAAAGGCCCATATTCACCATTAGGTAAATGAGCCAGAAGTAGTCAAAATAGCTTTGTATATCATCTCATTTTTTAAGAAGTAAGCTTCCTAGTTTCTTCCATGAGGGATGAAAGCAGGAAAAGCATATCTCACACATGCTCTGGGAAGGAGATTCCAATGACTAGTCACCTTATTACATTATTTTATGAAACTATCAGGCTTCTGTATACCTATATTGTTGGACTAATTTCTTTCTCCCTGAATTACACTATCTCATGATACTTCTCCCTCATCACATCTTTTCGTGTATACGTATATATAATACAGACACATATGTGTAGATGCAAGTATACATACATTTGTATGCAGATATCATCCAGAATACATACATATATTATACATATATTATATATAATATGTATACATATATATTATATATAATATATATTAATATATATATATATTAAAAGCTTTCCCACAGAGACTTTAGATACCATTAGTATATCTTTAAGAATCACTTTGATGTTGAGAAACGGGAAACTGTACTGGCAGTTTTTGAGAGACTGAAAAGAGCAAAGATTTCACAAAAACTATGGAGAAGGCAGAGGAAGAAGAAAATTTCTTTCTTGGGATAACTCTTTAACTCACATTTTGAAGAAACACTATAAAGAAAATTCCTCAAGGAGACTATAGTGTTTTAGCTATCATTATCAAGAATTACCTATCATGACAATTCCTTGGCACCATCAAATGTTTCAGCATTAAAAACTGATATGGTTTTCTTAATGGAAATCACACTAAAGAAGATACATTACTATCTGCCTTGCGCTGGCACTTATGGACCACTGGGTCTTTCCGTGTGTTTGCATCTGAAACTTCCTCCATGTGTTTTCTCCCTCACTAGAATGTGAGCTCCTTGAAAATACAAATTGTTTTGCTCTTCTATTCATACCTTTAGTGCTATTATTTGTACATAGTAAGTCTTTAAAAAACAGTTTTTAATTCATCTGTCCATTCATTCATTAATACCTGAAGAGAGATTGAATGATTCATAGAAAATACTAAAAATAAAACAAAAAAATATTCCTAATAAACTAGATTTAACTCTTTATCTCGAGGAGAAGTATTAAGCTTTATTTGGTATCCTAAGTGGAATAAATGGTAAAATTGCATTTCCAGGAGCAAAGTCATCTATCATTTTAGTGATAACCTAAGGTAATTTTCACTGTAATCTTTCTCAAGGCAAAAAAACGTAAATAATTTTGAATTTTTGTTATTTTATTACATTGTCAATGAATTATAATAATAATGAATAATAAATTGCAATACTACTAATATTTAAACCAAGGATTCTTGACCTGGAGTCCATCAGCTTCTTATTGTTTTAGATAATTATATTTCAATATAATTGCTTTCTCTTGTAATCCTATGTATTATATGTTCTGAATTTAAAAACAATAATATGAGAGGAGGACTGCCAAAGGGGTCCAAGACACACAAAAGGTTAATGGCCCTTGATTTAAACCTAAGTGACCAGGGTTGACAGAGACAAAGACAGAGACAGAAACAGAAGGATAAGCAACTACTTATTATAAAAGAGCTTTGGGCAGTTTATTTAAAAAATATTCTTTAATTAAATAGAGCCAGGGTTCTGAGTTTTACTGATTAATTAGGAGAAAATTTAGTAATTAATAAGGAAATATTTAGACATATTCCTGGATTGCCTGAGAGTAAAAAACAAATATGATAATGAGTCAAACTGCAGGCTTGAGGTTGACCATTTCTTATAGCATTTGAGTATGGTCAATTCATTATCCTTCATGCACACACACACACATGCGCATGCACACACACACATACGCACACATATATGTATATACATATATACGTATATATGTATACACATATATATGTATGGATAGACAGATAGATATTACACATGTATAATCATCTGGACAGCTAGGTGGATAGAGCACTAGGCTTGGAGTGAGAAAGACTCGTCTTCCTGACTTCAAATCTAGCCTTAGACGTTTAGCTGTGTGACCCTGAGCAAGTCACTTAATCCTGTTTGCTTCAGTTTTCTCATCTGTGAAATAAGTTTTAGAAGGAAATGGTAAGCCACTCCAGTATCTTTGCTAAGAAAACCCCAAATGGAGTCAGATACAACTGAAAAATGACTAACAGCAGCTGTAGCATCTACCTATATATATTCACAGGGTGTTCCTAAAGTCTGGACACACAGGCAAAAATGCATATTTTCAAGAAATGAAATGACTGAAATTTTCAACTACATTTTATTTAATTGGAATATTAACAAATAACATCTTCAATATGATTTCCATCATTTGTGATGCAAAGGTTGATGTGCTTTGCAAGATTCCTGTGAACTTGATGCAATAACTCCACATTACTGTCCAGTTTGGCATATTCACTCTTGATGCGTTCAATCTGTGATTTTTATTGAGTCCAACTTCTCCTTTAGCATACCCCAGAAAAAGAAGTCACTGAACAACACAGAGTCTTCAGTGAAACAGTTAATGAGATGTTAATGAGATTTCCTATGTGTCCAGACTTTAGGGACACCCTGTATATCCACATTTACATGACTATGTATAGAGATATTAATATGACAACTTAGTAAATAATGTATATACTCATTACCATGTCCATATCATATCTTTTCGTTACTATATATGTATATATACTTATTACCATATATATGTCTTATGTACTACTATTTACTTCTCTCTCTCTTTCCCTTTCTCCCTCCTTCCCTCTCTCTACACACACACACACACACACACACACACACACACACACACACACACACATTCACTCATTACCGTGTTGATTTTCATCATTTGGAATTCTTGAGTAATCCAAGTATATGATTGAATATTTGTTCTTCATTTACTAAATTGTAATATCATGTAACAATCAGTAAATAATAACATATTTACTAAATTGTAATAACTCAGCATATATACATAGATAATAAATACATATATTCACATATACATACACACATATATTCTCTCTCTCTACACACACACACACACACACATACAAATGTGGAAAGACAGATGAAAAATAGATACATGGATAGATGCATATAGAGAGGTAGTTAGATCATATATTAATAGATAAATCATGATGTTTACTGACACGTTAGCTACATGAAAACAGTTACGGCTTCTCTCCTTTGCATCTGTTTACCTACAATGATGTCTCTCAGCATCAGCTGTGTGTTTAGCTGTCACAAGGCAGTTATGTGATGTGCGATGTGAACATCCTCACTCACCTAAAATTTTTGAGAGTATTTCTCCTTAAGAGCCTTCTAAATTGGTTAAGACATTTTGGTGCCTGGGAGTGGTAACTAGTTTATCTTTTGAAGGCATTGCTGTCAATTTTAGCATAAAGCTTCCCTGAGCAAAAAGAGTGGAATAGATGAAGCAGCAATAGATAAAAACCTTCCAGGTTCTGGGTCCCTTAAGCACAAAGCCTTTGGGTGCCATTCTTGAAGCTGGTGAGGTCTAAATCTAAAACTCTGAGGACACACTAAGATATTGCAACTTTTTAAATAAAATAGGCTTATTATTTTATTATTTACGAGTAATCTTTAAAACATTTTTGTTTGCATTTTAGGTGATAAATTTGAAAATAATCCATTACTATTCATCTAGTTTTAATTTTAGCCCCCAGAACAGCTCCTGACACATAGTAAGTAATTAATGATTGTTGATTGATGATTTATTTTAGAACAAGTAAAATCACAAAAGAAAATTAAATTCAGAAAATATGGAAATTACAGGATTGTAAACAGAATGAGAACAGAACAAATATAAATTCAGAGGAAATAAATTTGACAAAAGTTGACAATAATAAAATAAAAACCAATAAAATATCCTCCTCCCCCAATAATAACACTGTGTACAGAGTATAACTTTTCAAAGTGGGCAAAACAGGATGGACAAATATTTAATCATGTGCATGGAGCCAAGGTTTGGTAAGCAGCATTGAGTATTGGTGCAAGTGGAGTCAGTAAGGGCTTACAGCTCAGAATCCTCTTAGGCATTGGAGATGCCCTCGTGGAGCTCATGTTGGCAGGGTTAGGTCTACAAGTGCACAAAAGTTCAAAATGGAAAAATTTTGTTTCATGGGGGAGTGGGATCGGAGGCAGAGGCAGGAAGTATATCTTGTGAAGCAGATGTATCAGTTATTGAAACCATGAACACAAAATAAGAAGTCCATTAAAACCTAATTCAGGAAATGTGTCTGGAGTTCAAAAGAGTAGCCTGCCAATGAAGCTTCTGTGAAATCCGAGGAATCTTCATAAGTCAGTCCAAAGTTAGAACAAAGTTCAAAGAAATTGGGTATCCAATAAGATCTGAGTTCCTCAAAGGGTTCCTATGCAATTTTGTCACATTTAACTTGCTGAGCCAACGTCTGGGCAGCTAGGTACTGCAGTGAATAGAGCACTGAGCTTGGAGTCAGAAAGACTCATCTTCCTGAGTTCAAATCTGGCCTCTGACATTTTTAGCTTTGTGGCCCTGAGCAAGTCACTTAACTCCATTGGCTTCATATTTCCTCATATGTAAAATGAGCTTGAGAAGGAAATGGCAGACCACTCCAGTATCTTTGCCAAGAAAAAACCCAAATATGTGTCATTTTAAGCCTCGTTATGTGATGCTGACCCCACCCTCATCTGAATTTTGAACTGTGATTACACAGCAGTAGGCACATTCAGATTCAAGGTAATTAGGAAGCTGTAAAGGGTAGGGTCACCATGTTAATAGGAGTTATAGCTATGCCCCAGCTTATAATCCATTGATCCCTGACCTCAGACAAGTCTAGACCATAAAGCTGGAGGTGTATGCTTCTGAAAGTATGTTTCTGAAAGTATAGAAACCAAGCTTTAGCTAATATGAAAATAAACATAGGGCTAGGATGGAAATGGCACAGGGTGCATCAGAATTCTGAACCTTGTGGATGGAAGGATCCAAACAGTGACCAAGATAGCATCGCTATGAAGAAAGCGTGATTCTGGACATGCAGTTATTTGTTTTTCTGTGATGAGATTGTGACTGGAATGCTGTGTCTCTAGGCAGATTTTTGACAAACAGATGAGTGGTAGGACAAGAAAGGCTCGAGTTACAGCATAGGGAGAAGAGCCAGCAGATGGAATCAGGCAGAGGAGGAATAAACATCTTCACTCATATTGCCAGCAACTTCCCTGAGGAGAAGAGATAAATACAGATTGCCCTGGATCTTGAATTTTCCATGATTTCATTTTTACTTTTTAGGAAATCATGAGTGGAAAGGCAGATGAAGGATGGTTGAACCTCCTGGAGGAAGCAGTTAAGTATAAGCCCTTGGACTGTGTCCGTGAACTCCTAGATTTAGGTCCAGCCATTGGCCACTTAGACTTGGGAAAAGTTGCAGCTTCAAAGGACCCACAGAAGTTGGCTTTGACAGAGTTTTATTTCATTCCTTTGGAATCCATGGTCATGAGTAAAGTGCTATATACAGTTAAGTCTGGCTTGTGTACTCAGTTCCAGGCATTTGAGAAGTTCAGTGGATAATGAGTGGGACTTGGAGTCAGGGGTCCAAATCCTACTTCCGGCACTTTAAAAAAAATTATTTTTTTAATTTATAAAATAAAACAAGCATTTCCATAACAGCATAGTTTTACAAAAGATGATTGCATATGAAACTGGAAATCTATTACGTATACCTTGCTATTACTTTTAAATATAACATAAAGCTATCATGTAAATTTTTCCCTTCCCCTCCCTTCCTAGAGATGGCTTCCATTAGACACAAATAACTATGTGTGTGTATACATATATGTGTGTGTATACACATACATACATATGTAAAATTATTCTATACATCTATTTATCAGTTCTTTCTCTGGATGCAGGTAGCATTTTTCTTCATATGTTTTTATATTCAATTTATATTAATTTATTATATGTTATTTAAATTAATTTTAAAAATTTAATATGAAATAGATATTATTTAAATAATATAAATTATGTTAATATAATTATATATATAGTTAATTTGGGTGTTTATAGTAGTCAAAATGACTTATTCACTCAAAGTTTTTCTTTCTTTTTTTGAGGGGGGAAGACAAGGCAATTGGGGTTAAGTGACTTGCCCAAGGTCACACAGTAAGTGTGTCAAGTGTCTGAGGCCAGATTTGAACTCAGGTCCTCTTGACTCCAGGGCCAGGGCTCTACTCACTGTGCCACCCAGCTATCCCAAAGTTTTTCTTAAAACAACATTGTTATTACTATATACAATGTTCTCTTGCTTCTGCTCATTTCACTCTTAATTATTTCATGCAAGTCTTTCTATACACTTATTATCTATGTGACCAAGGGCAAGTCACTTAACTGCCATCTGCCTTCATTTCTTCATCTACAAAATGAGGAAAATAATAGCAACTGCCTCCCAGAGTTGCTGGGAGGATTGAAAGAGATGAGAGATTCAAACCTTCCAAGGCTACCAAATGCTGGCTATTGTGACCTGTGTTAGAGGCAGGCCTGATGTTTATTCTCTGTTAGAATTTGGGGGGCAGAGCAAAGATGGGTAGCTGGAAAGCAGGGACCTGCATAGGGTCTCCCCCAAATCCCTCCAAACACCTGTAAAAAATGGCTCTGAACAAATTCTAGAGCTGTGGAATACATGAAATAGCAGAGGGAAGCAGTCTCCAGCCCAGGAGAGCCTAGATGGTCACTGGGAAGGGTCTATTGCATGGTGCTGAGAGTGAGGGCAGCCCAGCATGGGCCACACCAGGACAGAACAGACCTGGAATCAGCCAGCTGGAACTGGCCTTGGGGCCATGAAACAGTGAGCTGTGACAGTTACCAGACTTCTCAACCCACAAACGCCAAAGAGCAGGTTAGGGGGAAACTTCGGGATCGGGTTCAGAGTGGTCTGGCCTCCAGCTCTGGGAGTGGAGGAGGGCATCAGCTGCTTCCCAAATCCCTGGCTCACACTGTGGGAGCAATCTAGCAGCAGATCAGAGTGGGAGTGCAAGGAGCGCTTTGTGAGCACAAAGGTAGATCATTTTGCTGTGCCAATGAGTGGATATGTATTGTGGTCCTGGTTGGTGGTTCTTGGGGGAGAAGTAGTGCTGCTGGGACAGAGGCTGGGGTGATGGTGGAGTAGAAGTAGCTCTGGAAATAGAAGTGCTTGGACCCTAACGCTTGTGACAAAGTACTCTCTAATCTACAAGCAGTCATATCCTGATAAAAAGCTCAATGGTCAGGTGATTAGCTGTGAACATGAACAGGCAGCAAAAATGAATGCAGACTCAAACTCAG
>CM053623.1:303385937-303408816 GCA_028646595.1 Phalanger gymnotis
AGGAAATGGGGAGAAAATTTGTAATTCAAACGCCTGTGAAAATCAATGCTGAAAACCAAACATGTCAAAAATAAATTAAAAAAAAAAGAATATCAAGGAAATCAATGAAAAAAAGTAAAGAATGGTAGCCTAGCAGTACTAGTTCTCAAACTGTGCTACAAAGCAGTAGTCATCAAAACAATGTGGTACTGGATAAAAAATAGTGTTGGATCAATAGAATAATATAGGTACATGTCATACAGAAGTAAATAACCACAGTAACCTAGTATTTGATAAATGCAAAGATTCAAGCTATTGGGGCAAGAAATTACTATTTTACAAAAACTGCTGGGAAAACTGCAAAGCATAGACAAAACTAGGCATAGACCAACATCTCACAACAAATATCAAGATAAGCTCAAAATAGGTACATGATTTTGATGTCATAAGCAAATTAGAGGAGCAGGGACAAAATTTATCATCAGATTTGTGGATAAGATAAAAGTTTACAACCAAACAAGAGATAAAGTGACTTGCATAAACAAAAGCAATGCACCTAAAATTAAAAAGAAAGCAGAAAATGGGGAGGGGGGATTTTACAGCAAGTTTCTTTGGTAAAGGCGTTAGTCATCCATAATTGATAAATGGTCAAAGTATACGAAGAGGTAGTTTTCAGAAGAAAAAAAAATCAAAGCTCTCAATGTTCATAAAATGCTCTAAGTCACTAATAATTCAAGAAATTCCAAATTGCCACACACCCATCAGATTGGCTAAGATGACAGAAAACAAAAATGACAAATGTTGGAGGGGATGTGGAAAAATAAGGATATTAATGTGGAGCTGTGAATGGATCCAACTATTCTGGAGTACAATTTGGAAATATGTCCAAAGGGACATAAAACTGTGAATATACCCTTCAACACAGAAATATCACTACTTGGTCTGTATCCTAAAGAAATCAAAGAAAAAAGAAAAAGACTCATATGTAAAAAAATATTTGTGTCAATCCTTTTATGGTGGCAAAGGATTGGAAACTGAGTGGATGCCCATCAATTGGGGAATGGATGAATAAATTGTGGGATATGATTGTGATGGAATATTATTGTGTTGTAAGAAATAACAAAGTGGATGGTTTCAGAAAAAAATAAACAGAAAGATTTGTATGATCTGATACAAAAGAAAATGGGCAGAACCAGGAGAACATTGTACATAGTAACAGCAATACTGCAACAACAATCAACTGTGAAGGACTGAATTACTCTGATCAATACAATAATCCATGATGATTCCCAAGGACTTGTGATGAAAAATGCTATCCACCCCAGAGAAAGAACTGATGAATTCTGAGTGCAGATTAAAGCATATTTTCTTTCATTTTCTTGCTTTTTTTTTTTTACAACATGACAAATATGGAAATATGTTTGGCATGACTTCATATGTATAATAGGAATCATATTTCTTGCCTTCTCGATAGATTTGGGTTGGGGTAGAAGAAAGAAAGAGAATTTTGAATTGAAAATATTTTTTTTTATAAAAAGAAACAAACCCAGTCAGATCTCAGATCTCCAAGTCAAGTGCTCTTTCTACCATTCCACACAGGCACGAAGCTGGAAAGGAAGTGTTGGCAACTTTTTAACAGGTTCAGTTTGAAGCCCTGTCTAGGCAGGCCAAGCTGCAGTTCTCTCATGAAATAACTTTTTTTTTAACACCTGGAGAAGTAAGCTCAGATTGGTATTTGTCTTTCCTTTTTGTAGTACCTTCAATTCAGGACATGGGTGTGAAGTGGAGAGCTGTTTCCCTCTGACAATACCCAACAAAACAATAACTATTATTCAGATTACTAACTGATCACTACTTCAATAATGCTTTTTTTAAGATTGTTCATACTTCTAAAATTGCCTCTGCTTCAAAATCTAAACAAAAACTTTTTAACAACAATAACAACCACAACAAAATACACATGGGGACAATTTCTTCAGTGAGGTCCATTTTAAAGGAAAAGTTTCCTGTTTTCTTATGACAACATCTTTGTTATAATATTTAAAAGCAATTATAAACCCAATTGAAACTTTTGGTATCTTGCTTCCTCATTCTGTGAAAAGATTTTAATAGTAATGATCATCACGTGGTATGACATCGTTATCGAAATTATATTTCCATATACAATACTGACCGTATTTGAAATATTTAGTTACTCTGAATAAGGACGCTAATTAGAGAGCAAAATTATTACAATCCTAAATCATCAGAACTAGTACGGCCCTTTATGTCTTTTGAAAATGAAGGTATTATAGGGACATCTAGGTGGCACAGCGGATACAGCACTGGCCCTGCAATCAGGAGGACCTGAGTTCAAATTTGACCTCAGACACTTGACACCAGCTCTGTGACCCTGGGCAAGTCACTTAACCCTGATTGCCTTGCCCAAAATAATAATTAATAATAATGATCAAGGTGTTATAATAGTTACTGTAAGATAACTGATGTCTTTTATAGTCTTTCCTGTCAACTAGTTTGTTTAGAGGGAAGTAGGGGAGTGCAAAAGAAATCCAGAGCATATCACATACAAAATGAATGTTTGCTATACATCCATGTATCCTTAGAGCCACCTCTTCACAGATTGTCCTAAATGAAGAAAGTTTTTAATGCTAAAGGGAAATTTGGGATAATGAAACAGAAAATTGCCATTTGACTTAAGTGTTTGTCATTCCTAAAGTTTTAAAAGTAAAGTTAGTTAACTTTTTAAGATGACCATGGCTACATTTAAATAACTCAATTATTGCCTATTATCCTGCCTGTAGAGCGAGTTCTGGGATTCAAATGCAGCCACAAATAGTATAAATAGAAGTCTCTAGATAATAAGGATTATTGAGGTGAATATGATATGGTTTTTGAAAATGTTTCATTCAATTAGCTAATTTAGGTAACTAGGCTTCACTGAGCATTAATTAAATGTAATTGTGCGTGACTGGTAAACTGTAGATAAGAAATGCAATTTATTTTTTTTTCTTATTTTAGCTTGGCTTTAAAATTTGAAATGAATGAGTCCTGGCATGCATAAGATATCTCTCCTGTGCTTATCCTACTTTAACTTAGCTTCTACTAGTCTAGTCAAAATAAGTATATGAGATAAGTTATGAGAGTTTGAAGCATTATCTAAATGACAAGTAACATCTAGCAAAATAGTGTCATATGCATTCAGATCTGATGTCATGCTTGCCAGCCCTTACAAAAACACATTTACTTGGTTTTACAACTTACATTTCACACATTTAGTTAAGAACTTTACTTAAATCAATTCATAAAAGGAAACAATTGCCAGAAAAGAAGTACAAATATGCTTTATTGTCGATTTAAAAATTATTAATATATTTTATATGTACATAAAATAGCCAACCTTCAATAGCCGGATACCTCAATCCATAGTGTACACAACTTCTGTACTTGTAAAAATCTCTATATTACCATCAAACTTAGTCAAGCCTGAAGCATTTATTAGGGTATAAATTAATTATAGCTCTTGGAGGTTTGCAGGGTTAAAAAAACAAGAGCCTTGAATTCATAAAGAAATCATGCATTAAATTGAAATAAAGTTTCATCAGATTATTAGTTTCATAATGAAATACTCTATTTGAATTACAGCATGGCTTGACTATTTATGCTAATCAACTTAAACTATATTAGCATAATTAATGAGAAAATTTTTCATCCCACTAAAACAAACTGGGCTGACTTAATTTTTTTGCATCATATTTACACAGAAAAAGCTGCGTCTTTGATTTTTTTTAAAAAAAGTACACACACATCCAGACCAACAAACATACCTTTATATGTTTTCTTAAGGAGGAGACCAAGAGTTTGGTGAAACAGATACTTTTTGTGAAGTACGTCATTCTCACCAAGAAAGACACACAATTCCCATAGTCACTATACCACTTTTATTGGCACATTTCTGTATAGAAGATGAGTTCAAATATATTCACATAAACTGCATATAAGGGAGCACTCGAGGAATAAATAAGTTATGCAACTCATATTAAGTAAAAACTTTTGTAGACCAGCACTTGCTATATAATATGAAGCAGGGTTAGACGCCACCATTATCTGCTCCTTTCTCAAAGGAGGATTACTGTAGCACACAAGTTGCCTTCCATTCTACATCATTTGTTTTTTGTTGAAATGAAAGGCTGCCATTGTTATAGGAATGGTCGATTACCTTTGTAAGGAAAGACTTAAAAAGTTTGATTTTATCACCACAGTGGCATTTTTTAATGATGAGACAGTACATGGATAAGAGTCATCTGATAGATCTTTGAAGTGGATGTGGTTCTTTTTGCTTTCTTGCAGAGTAATTTGTTTCTATAGGCCTATCTAGAGGGATGCTACATTAAAGGTATTTTAAACCCTCCATACAGCATGCTTGTTGGACAGAGTAAAACGTATTCTTCCACTTGTTGGAGAGTGAGTGGATGGGTAACTGTGAGTAAAAAGAAGAGAAGGGAAAGGAAAGGGGATGGGGAAGGGAAGGCGAAGGGGAAGGAAAGGAAGAAGGAAAGAAGAAGGGAGCGAAGGGGAAGGGAGGGAAAAGAAGAGAAGAGGAGGGAAGGAGAGGGAAAGGAAACAGAATGAGAGTTGTCCTGATCAAATGATGCTGAATATATTTGGAATAAAAATGCTTTCTGTACTTGCCCCTCCAAATACTGTTCCCTTTTCCCCCCAAAGCCTCCTTCCCTATGTTCTTCCCTTTACTTCAACCCACATTCTGGCCCAGCCACCGAAGAGGAATAAATCCACATTATGGCAAAATTATAAAGAAAAAGAAAACAAGATGACCTTGGGGCTCTGGGACAAGAAAATAAACATTTTAAGACACAGAGCTAAACTTAGAACATCTGACGAGGTATGGTCAAAAATAATGAAAAGTCTGGGAGGAAATAAAATGAAGAAATCTGCATAAGTTACAAAAAGGTTTTAAGTGCATGGATAAATGATGTATCTTACATTAAAATGATTCCTTAAACTGCAATAATGAAAGTAAGAAAATATGCTTTTTTTCTTAAAAAAAACAAAAAAAAAGAGTTAATAAAATATTTTCTCTGCACCAAAATATTCTTTGGAAAATAAAAATAAAAATGTTCCATGTATGTTCTTTCAAGTTGTTTTGTAAAAATCATCAAAATACACAGTCCATTCCTGAAAATAGAGGTCCAAATGCCATTGAGAATTAAGCAAACAAAAGGTTTTCCATTTCACTGATTTGAAGCCATTTTCTTCCCTTTAGGTTCCTACTAAGAACATCACTTTAGTTAGCACCTTTCTTCACTGTCAAACAGCAACTTTGCTTGGGTCTAGAGATACAAATTGTTATCTCTCTGCACATCCTTAATGGAGAAAAGAACAACTTGGCCTGCAATTCAAGGCCTAGAACTCTGAAGACACCCATAGCAACTAGTGAAGGGAAAAAAAAGTCTCCTCACAAGACCGACTGCTATCCAAAGCGAAACTTGAGTCTATATTTGACTGTATTTGGCTTCTTTCGAGGTGTAGGAACGGGGACCTTTGGTTTGACCAGGTGAGGAGGTCGCTTGTTTTTTTCTGGAACAGTGACTGTAAAAGAAAGTTCTGGCTGCTCTGACTGTTTGAATCTTGGAAGGAAATGGGTAGAAATATGTTGGGGTTTGACCCTTGGGCTGCAGCCTCTCTTGGCTTTACCCCGTTTGTTCAATGCCACATACCATTCTCTCCCAGTCTTTTCTGTCTTGTAGATGGCTGAGGCATAGGTATTATAGCTGTTTTCTTGAAACCGCTCCTTGAATTTGCAATCATCTGTAAACCTAGCCTAGAAAACAAAATGAGAGAATGTTCACTTTCAGAAGAAAGCCGTGAATAGATTTGAACAGGAAAATTTTCAGTATATTATTTTTAAAGTTTGGATTCCAGTCATAGAAGCCAAAGTTTCTAGTGATCCCTATTCCATACCCTTAAGTAAAACTGCCCAGATGTTGCTATCACTATCACCCTCACCACCTCTCCATCATTCACAACTGAGTTACCACAGGCTCAGTAGCCCAAACATTAACATTCATAAAAGCAATAATTAGATGTCTTAATATACTTAATTATTCTTAACTCCATGAAAAGTCTAAAAATAAATGACCCCTGAGATCTGTAGTTACTTGGAGATTTGCAGAAAAAAGCACTTTCCTCTAAGGCAGACTCTTGAAAGTTCTGAACCCTTAGCCTTAAAAGTACCCAGAAACATTTCCCTAAGAAATTGTCCCTTGGTAACACATGAATTTGTCTTCTGAGACCTGGGGGTTATATAGTGCCCTTGAAATAAGTATAAATTTTCTATCATTATCAGTAAGATTTCTACCACTAAGAGAGGGACAGCATGTAGCTTTATTCATATTCTGTTATAGGTCATTGGTTTTTGGTTTTTGCAGAGGCGTAGCCACAGAATGTTGGTGACTTCTAATTCTGTTTTTCTTTTCTGAATCAAATATTGACTATTTTATACACTTATCAGATGATATATTTTCTTTATAAATCTTTATGAAGAAATAAATAATATGTAAATAATATAAATTATTTACATGTAAATAATATAAATGGATGCAAATATATAAATTATGTATACATAATAATATACATCATAAATAAATGGTATGTAAATAATATAAATTATTTATATGTAAATATATATAAATAATATAAATGATTTATCTATACATAATATATAAATAATATAAATCTTTATACAGAAATAAATACTATGTAAATAATATAAATTATATGTAATATATAAATAATATAAATAAATTATTTACATACATAATATAAATGTTTATAAAGAAAATATATCATCCAATAAATGTATAAAGCAGTCAATGTTTGATTCAGAAAAGAAAAAAAATTATAAGTCACTATACCAGCAAACTGGTAGGGACAGATAACAACAATAACAGTTCATGTATGATACTTTCCCTTTCTTATGGAAATGTATTATTTGCTGAATGGAGAAAAAAGATATTTTGTGTAAGATAAAGAAAAGAAATGAGGAAAAACACAGATTGTGTTGAGAACTAAAAGTAGCCTTCAGAGAAAAGTTCTGAGAAAACTGGAGAAAACTCTTTTCTGAGGCAAAAGTAGTGACTACATTATTTTTCCCACTGTTAATTTGAAGATAGGTATTTTCAGGACTTTAGGAGTTTAATATTAGAACACTTCAAATCAAAGGACTGTTTAGGACTAGGGGACTAATATATAGTGACCATCTACACCATATTTGTTATTACTGTGGATTCTGGGTTTCTCAACCTAAGTTGGATATAAGTCATTGAGACCCTGATTCAAAGGTTTTAGAGGCTGTAGGAAGAAATGACAGATCATGGCTGTTTGAAAGTGCTGACTGGAGAAAAGGAGAATCCTCTAGTATGGGATGAAGAACTTACAGCAGGGTAGTCAAAAGGCTGCCTTCCTTTCTGATATCATCTAAAGAAAGAGGACAAAACCCTTGAAAACTTGCCTCTATTTCCCTTTATTCCCCTCATGAGGGGAAAGCTTATCACAGGCTATAAGGAAGGAGGAGACTTTTGTACAATCCAGAATTAAAGAGAAGTGCTTTTTTCATTGAAAGAGTATCTCATCGCCTATGTAGGAAGCCAGGAACCTCTGCAGACTCCAGCTGTAAGGATCCTTTTATATATGAAAGATCTTAACCTCACTTTAGTGGCCCAAGAATAACAGAAATATGACCTGACTCAACAGAGGTACAAGAGACAAGTGGTACAGATTATTGCCAGAAATAATCCAGATCTGAAGACTCTGGGACCATGATTTACTTTGGGCACGTGTGTTTCCCTACTCATGTGCTTCTCTGCTAGGTTTCTGTAAGAGTGTTATCAATCCCCCCCAACCCTGGATGCCATGAAACAGCATGGCTCTGGTTTATAAGCGGTCAGTTATGTTTTGATTATGCCTCCTTTTGTCTTCTGTTGAATAATGTTATTTAATGATTATTGTTTAGTAAACATTTCATGTTTAAGAGTTAATGGTATCATTGTGTCTGATTTGTATAAATGTGAAACATATGGGTGGGGGCTCAGCAGCTACAATATGTTTGTAGGCATATAATCCCCACCCAGATTACATCTAGGACCCTAAGAGGGAATTGTAGCTACAATTCTGTCCATGTCTGGAAAATCATTCCAACCTGCCAGTAGAGAGAGAGAGAAAGAGAGAGAGAGAGAGAGAGAGAGAGAGAGAGAGAGAGAGAGAGAGAGAGAGAGAGATCTGGATAGAATGGTAGAACTGAGTATAGTAGTGTCACATCTCTTGATATTTGCTACATTCATAAAGCTCTTCAGAAGTTCCAAAAGTTCCAAAGCTATTTAACATTTCACTCAACCCTTACAATTGTTATGAGAACAAACCCAAAAATCTGAAATAGTTTTAGAAAGAAATTTTAGGTCATTTAGTAGAGAGACATCTCAAAAGAAGTGGCTCCCTCTTCCAGGTTCTCAAAGGTTTAAATTATATAGATTTTGACAAAGGCATCACACACAGGTCACACATGAAATTGCATGCAGAGGTCCCAAAACATAAGCTTGGGTGGATCCCCAAGACTGAATTGGATTCAGGACCTGCAGGAACCCAAAATTCCTTTTAGCTATCTCTTCCACTCCTAGGGAGTTACCAGGGTCAAGATGATATTCTGAGTGCAAACGGTTTCTAAAAGAGCATAATAATTAATTTTCCAAACAATATAATAAAGCATTCTTTCCATACAATAATGCTACGAGATAGGTAGAGTGGACATCATGATCTACTCTAAATATTTGGGCCACATGTAATTTGGAGCCCATGTAAAGGACTAGATGCCAGTGACATGTAATTTGCTTATGCTGGTTATTTACAGGTAGGTGCAGTTTGAGTTCTGATGGCAGCCTTTATTTGGGAATTGTGTCCCTGTGCATTCTAATTTTCTAAAACTCTACTGTTGATAGCCTTTAACCACTGCTATATTTGAAACCTAGTAGGCTAAAAACTAAATACTTTAAACAAAATGTATTATCTTTGGTGTCTTGATCCTATATTCCAGAAACCCCTTTTTAAGGTGAAAGCTAATGCTGGTGTTATTTTAAGAAATCATATCAAAATTACTTTTATATTTTTAACAAAGAAAGTATTACAAATAGAAGTGTAGATTTGCTATTAATTTCTTGGCTTTTTGAAGTATTGTTGTACTTTCCTGTTTAAATTATATAGTCTTAAAGTTTTACCATGAAATAAAAGCTAGAGTCCTCAGAGAAGAAAGGATGAGCATGTCAGAAGTCAGAAGTGAATGAGTTGGGTTTCAGAGGAAAGTAGATGAAATGAAAAAAATACATAGCCTTGAATTTTTTCTTGAGATGCAGTTGAATACAATGAAAAATGTCTTATACATGGTGCACTGACCTCATTTCACTTTTGTCTTATGAAATCCATTGTCTCTAAAACTTAGAATTGGGAATGATCAGAATTGGGAAAGACCAGAGTTTGAGCCATGTACCTTGAAATATGCTGAACTCTTTGATCCCTGATTTGTATTTATTTCCCTTAAAGATGCAGTGAAAAAAGGTATAGAGGATTTAACAAGGTTTGTTATTATCATTGTTTGTTCAATGAAAGGGCCTCTTTCACTGTCTTAGAAACATAGGTCTTGCTTATCTGGTCTTTGTTCCTCTCCTTAGGATCCATAGCATTAGTGAAAACACTCTTGGAAAAGTTTCCTCCCTGAAAAGTCTCATTCCAAAACACCTGATGTTCAAGAGGAAAGTCTTCAGGCATGTATTTTTCACAGTGCATCCTTGATTGGGTGAGTGGAGTTGTAGATGTGAGAACATTTTAAAAAGTATCTAGAGGATGAGCAACAGGTTCCAATGACCTTTTGAGAGTTCAGTGGTATCAATGGAACTGCCTCACCAATCTCATTACACACACACACAAATATATGGGGTGAGACCTCAGCCTTACAGATTGTTTTGGACATCTTTATTGGTCTTTAATTAAATGTTTTATCTGGGAACTTCCTTGAAGTATGGTAGAAAAGACCCATTTGAAGCAAACATTTCAATGAAATGCTTCCTTTGAAAATATAGCTTTTCCATGAAGAAACTTCACCCAAAATAAGTATTCCTAGCCTTAGGAATGAGGCTAAAAAGCATGCAAGACGCCCTTGCATCTCATGCAGTAAGACTTGTGCTGACTAAGCTTGAATTCCTGCAAACCTAGAGAAGATTTTTTTTTAGAATCATAAATTTCCCCATTGCAATTTTCTATGAAGCCACTAGGTGGTGCAGTAGATAGAGCATTGGGTTTCATATTAGGAAGGCCTGAGTTCAAACGTCACCTCAGATACTTACTGGCTGGTTGTCCCTGGGACACCTCTGTTTGCCTCCGTCTCCTCAAGTATAAAATAGGAAAAATCATATCACTTCCAGGGTTGTTATTAGGATCAAATGAAATAATAGTTGTAAAGCACTTGGTACATAGTAGGTACTTAATAAATGCTTATTCCTTCCCAGAGATTTCAGTGAAAACATCGTTTTGATCAGAAATGATATAAGTATTCTATTTATTAGTTCAATATAAGTAATATAAGAGAACTAGATTTATTAAAACATTAAAATATATTTTTTAAAATTTCTGATTAATCAGTCAGTCTACAAGTAAGCATACATTAAGCTCCTTTTATGTGCCAGGCACTAGGGATAAAAACAAATGCAAAAGACAGGGACTTGTCTGAAGGAGATCACAGTCTAACGGAGAGTCAACATGCAAACAACCATGTGAAAACAAGATACAGACAGGATAAGTTGGAGATAATCTAAATACTGCATATCACAGATAGTCCAATTTAGTGGATTCAGCCCCCACTGAATAACCAAAATCAGAGGCACAGCCAATTGTTCTAGGTCATCTTGGAAGATGGTCTCTAATGAAATGCTTTGGGGATCTTTTCTTGGCATTGCATTACCTAAAACATTTATCAGTGACTGGGATAAAACACATAGATGTCATGTTTATCCAATTTTAAAATGACAGAAGGGTGTTCAGAAGGATAACTAATTCATTGGATGACAGTCAGGACCCAAAAAGCTCTAACAGGCTAGAATATTGGGCTAAATCTACCAAGATGAAATTTAACAAGGCTAAATATAATGTTTCAAATCTGAAATTTAAAAAATACTTTACAAGTAGAAGATGGGGCTGATGTGAGTAGATAACAGAATTTCTGGTAAAAAAAACAAGCCTTGAGGCTTTAATGAACTTTAAGCTGAATTTGAGTCATCAGTGTGATATGACTTCCTAGGCTGCATTGAAAGGCATAGAATCCACAGAATGGGGAAGCCCTGGTCAGTCTTCATCTGAAGTAATACGCTTGTTCTGAGTACCACATTTTAGGGTTACTAATGTGGTAAAGTGACTATAACTCATGACAAATGAGGGTTCTTTGAAGAATTTGAGGATGTTCATTCTAGAGAAGAGAATGTGGGAACGTGTTGGCTGGCTTTAAGGTCATTGAAGGACTGTGATGTGGAAGAAAGAGAAGCCCTGGTCTGTTTGGTTCCAGAGTGGAGAATGATGACCAACAGGTGAAACACAGGCTGACCAGTTCATTGCAAGCAAAAACTTCCTAAAAATTAGAACTATCTAAAAAGTGAACCTTTTCAGGAAGCCATAAGATTCCCTGGAAGAGCGATCAACAAAGGCTTAAAGGAAACAGAAAGAATCCAGAGGGAGGTCAACAGAGACAAGAGCTTCCATCATCAAAAAAGATGAGGATAAGGAAGATACCAATGGTTTTTTTAGCCTATAAAAGAACTTAGAAAGAGGAGTTTTCTTTAAAAGGAATGTCAAAGAATGTGTGGGAGATACATACACACAAAATATCTATAGTATCACTTTTTGTTGTGGCAAAGAGCTGGAAATGAAGTATGGACTTGTCAGTTGGGGAATGGCCAATATGATCTAGGAATATAATGGAATATTATTGTGCTGCTAGAACTGACAAAAGGGATAGATTCAGAGAAACCTTGGAAAACTTGTATGAATAGACAAAGTCCAGTGAATAAAACCAGGGGAACAGTTTATCTAATGACAACAAGAATTTAAATTAAGACAGTTTTGAAAGACAAGAACTCTGATCAATGCAATGACCAAAATGTTCCCTACCTCTTGACAGCAGTGATGGACTAGAGGTGCAGGACAGTTAGATGTTGTTAGACAGTCTCTTTTATCTAAGCAATTTTATAATTCTACATAGAAAGTGCAGGGAATCAAGACAGATATATACTAAGTAGCCATAAGACATACTGAGAATTGAGTGAATATATTTGCTTTATAAAAATAAATCCCTGATTTTTCCTTTTTGCTTATGATTCACTTCTTTCCCCTTAAAACAATAGCAGACTTTGGAAACGATCAAAGGGATAAGAGAGAGAGAGAGAGAGAGAGAGAGAGAGAGAGAGAGAGAGAGAGAGAGATAAATATAGTTAATTGAAGTCTATGCAAAAGTGAGATATTTCCCTGAAATGCCAACCCTTAAGGAGGAGGAAGTTCTGCTATTCTGCATCTACCTTCGCCATCATTGCTTGATTCAACCTCAATGTCTTTTCTATGTGGTGGTGTCCTCCTCCCACCATTTTGGTTCCAATTCTGACTTTCCAATTGTTCAGAGCATGTCTTCCCTCATCCAGTAGTATCCCCTTGTCACCAATACACATTAACAGTAATTCTCATGGACTTTAAATGAAAAAAGGAAGAACCCACAAACACCAAAGACAACAGAGAAGATTAGTGCGAAAAGCTGCAGAGACAGAGTGAAGGGAGTTCGCTGTTTGGCCACCACCCCAGGGGCAGTGGAGATGGTGCAGCTCTGAGGACAGAACTACAGCTGCAGTTGCTTCAAGACCCAGGCACACCTGGTGGGAGGAATTAAATGACAGATCAGGGTGGGAGTGCAGAGCCTGCTTAAGATCTGAGTCACCATGCAGGTTGGTGGTTCTTGGGGGAGGAGAAGCGCTGGTGTGGCAGAGCTTCCTGTGCAGAAATAGCTCTGAAAACAGTAGCACAGCGTGGACAAGCATGGGACAAAGTACTCTCAACTCTGCAAGCAGTCATACCCCAAGAAAAACTCAAGGGTCAAGTAGTTGGCTGGGAACATGGCCAGGCAGTGAAAATGGACTCAGATTCAGACTCAGACTTTGGAATCTTTCTTTGGTGACAAAGAAGACCAAAGCATGCAGCCAGAAGAAGTCAACAAAGTCAAAGAGCCTACATCAAAAGCCTCCAAGAAAAACATGAACTGGTCTCAGGCCATGGAAGAGCTCAGAAAGGATTTGGAAAAGCAAGTTAGAGAAGTAGAGGAAGAATTGGGAAGAGAAATGAGAGTGATACAAGAGAACCATGAAAAACAAATTAATGACTTGCTAAAAGAGACCCAAAAATACTGAAGAAAATAACACCTTAAAATATAGATTAACTCAACTGGCAAAAGAGATCCAAAAAGCCAATGAGGAGAAGAATGCCTTGAAAGGCAGAATCAGCCAAATGGAAAAGGAAGTCCAAAAGACCACTGAAGAAAATACTACCTTAAAAATTAGATTGGAGCAAGTGGAAGCTAGTGATGTGATGAGAAATCAAGATATTATCAAACAGAACCAAAGGAATTAAAAAATAGGAGACAATGTGAAATATATCATTGGAAAAACCACTGACCTGGAAAACAGATCTAGGAGAGATAATTTAAAAATTATTGGACTACCTGAAAGCCATGATCAAAAAAAAGAGCTGAGATATCATCTTTCAAGAAATTATCAAGGAGAACTGCCCTGATATTCTAGAGCCAGAGGGTAAAATAGAAATTGAAAGAATCCACAGATCACCTCCTGAAGAAGATCCCAAAAAGAAAACTCCTAGGAATATTGCCTCCAAATTCCAGAGCTCCCAGATCAAGGAGAAAATACTGCAAGCAGCCAGAAAGAAACAATGTGAGTATTGTGGAAACATGATCAGAATAATACAAAATCTAGTAGCTTCTACATTAAGGGATCGAAGGGTTTGAATATGATATTCTGGAGGTCGTTGGAGCTAGGATTAAAACCAAGAATTACCTACCTAGCAAAACTGAGTATCATGCTCCAAGGCAAAATATGGATTTTCAATAAAATAGAGGACTTTCAAGCTTTCTCAATGAAAAGACCAGAGCTGAATAGAAAATTTGACTTTCAAACACAAGAATGAAGAGAAGTATGAAAAGGTAAACAAGAAAGAGAAATCATAAGGGACTTACTAAAGTTGAACTGTTTTGTTTACATTCCTACATGGAAAGATGATGTGTAGGATTCATGAGACCTCAGTATTAGGGTAGCTGAAGGGAATATATATATACATACATACATACATACATATACATATATTATATATGTATATATATACACACATATAGAGAGAGAGGGCACAGTGTGAGTTGAATATGAAGGGATGATATCTAAAAAAATAAAATCAAATTAAGGGATGTGAGAGGAATATATTGAGAGAGGGAGAAAGGGAGAGATAGAATGAGGTGAGTTATCTCACATAAAAGTGGCAAGAAAAAGCAGTTCCACTGGGAGGGAAGAGGGGGCAGGTGAGGGGGAATGAGTGAATCTTGCTGTCATTGGATTTGACCTGACCAGGGATTACCATACACACTCAATTGGGTATCTTACCCCACAGGAAAGAAGGAGGAAGGAGATAAAAAAGGGGCATGATAGAAGGGAGGGCAGACAAGGGGAGGAGGTAAGCAAAAGGAAACACTTTTGAAATGGGACAGGGTCAAGGGAGAAAATTGGATAATGGGGGATAGGATAGGAAGGAGCAAAATATAGTTAGTTTTTCACATCATGAGTATTGTGGAAGGGTATTGCATAATGATACACATGTGACCTATGTTGAATTGCTTGCCTTCTGAAGGAGGGTGGGTGGGGAGGGAAGAGGGGAGAGAATTTGGAACTCAAAGTTTTAAAAGCAGATGTTCAAAAAAAAGTTTTTGCATGCAACTAGAAAATAAGATACACAGGCAATGGGGCATAGAAATCTATCTTGCCCTACAAGAAAGTAAGGGAAAAGGGGCTGGGGGCTGGGGTAGTGGTGTGACAGAAGGGATGGCTGACTGGGGAATGGGGCAATCAGAATATATGCCATCTTGGAGTAGGGGGGAGGGTAGAAACGAGGATAAAATTTGTAATTCAAACTCTTGCGAAAATTAATGCTGAAAACTAAAAATATTAAATAAACAATAAAAAGAAAAAAAGCAAGAATGGAACAAAGGAAAAAAGAAAAGAAGAAAGAAGGAAAGGAGGGGAAGGAAGGAAACAAGGAAGGGGGCAAGGAAGGAAGTAGGAAAAGAAGGATTGCCATGTTGTTTTAATGAGAAAACTTGGCCCTGAAGAAGATATGAGCAAAATATGTCTCACTTCTTTGCAGAGCTGGGAGACTAAGGCTGTATAAAATTTCACTCATGTGAAATACTCCATACTCCATGGATGTATTGGTTAAAGGAAAGAAAATATACCACTTGCAATTTCCTTCCCTTCACTTCTGTAGGTAATTGATGGCTTCTTTCTATCTTGACTTTTTCCTCTGGTTCTAAAATAGATCTGAGCAGTTTCATTTATATCTTGAAATACAATGTCTAGACTTAAAAAAACCCATCAACATGATTTTCAGCAATTCCAATGACTCTTAAAGGATCTCTGCTTGATCCACTTTCCAGATCAATTGTTTTTGTTGTCAAATATCTTACATTTTCACCTACTTTTTCAGTCATTTTAATTTTGTTCTAATAGGTCTTGGTATTTTATATTCATTTACTTATATTTGATGTATTCAAATTTTCAGGAAGACCATTTCTTGGGTAAGATTTCACTCTTTCCCTTCTAAACTATTTATTCTCCTTCCACTTCTTTCCTCCATGATTCCGATTTCATTTTTAAAATATCTTACTTCATTTCTTCTAGTTATTCATGTAGTCCTTATGGAAAATCTATTTTTTCCTATGAGTCTCTTCTTGCAGTTGCTATGGAGTTAATTGCTCCTTCTTTGGGGGAATCTCTAGATTTGTGCTATGTATATAGTATGTACATTTACATATGTACACATATATACATAAGTATTTGGTAGTGGTCAGTAATTTCTTTAATTTATTTATCTCTTCAGCTTTTTAGTTACTGCACTGTGGCTTTGTGCCTGAGACAGGATTTGCCCCTTGATGTACTTTTGGATGAGGTCTTCTGCTCTGTTTGGTCTAGTCCTGGATCCTTTAGGTTTCTGCACTGATGTCCACTTTTCTAGGTTTGCATCTTTTCGTGTCTTCCTGCCTCTTTTAGTTTCAGAGTGCTAGAGCTGCAGGGCCATCTATAGTGTCTCAAAACAAAGTGCTCAGGACCTCTGAGTCCCTGGGTGCTGGATCATCCTAATGTGAGCACCAATGTGTTGCTTTGGTCACATTCCCTAGGGCTTTCAAGGTCTCCACCCTGGAGCTTTCTCAACACTCTAGGTACCTATCAGTGAGGTTTCTGCTCTGGCTTTCAGACACTGAGCCTTGAAGTCTACACATGTCTCTAGCCCATCTCTGGTCATGCTTGAAAGCTAGGTTTATTTGCCTGTTCTGGTCCTGGCTTTTCTTGTGGTTGCACCATTTATTGCCCATGGGCTTCTGGTTGACTTTTTGTTCAATTCTGTGAAGGAAGGTGTTATTTGTCATTTTTTCTCATTAAGTTTCTTGATTCAGTCTGGTAGAAACTTTAGTTATATTTTTCCTAAAGTGGGAATGTTAGAGTTGGGCATTATGCCTCCATTATGGCAGCCATCTTGATCATATTTATTTGCTAACCAAAAAGAATAGTTCTAGGATTGGGAATTTTGAGTCAGACAGGTAGAAAGTACAAGCTATTTTGAAGCTATTGAACCTTATAATCAAAATATAATAACTGATATTTCTAGAATGTTTTGAGGTTGACAGGGTATTTTATCTTATTTGATCCTTATAACAATCCATTGGTATAGGTACATCTGGTATTATCATCATCATCATCATCACCATTATAACCATTTTTACAGATGAAAAAGCTGAGCCCCAGGGAATTTAAGTGACTTGCCAATAGCCACACAAGTACTAGATATTCAAACTAGCTAGCTAGATTCAAACTCAAGTCTCCCTCAATTCCAAGTCAAATATTACTTCTACCCTGTTAGAGCAGTGGAAGCATTGTGTAAAAGGGGAAAGAGTAGAATGCTGGACTAAGAATTAATATACCTTGGTTCAAACCCCAACTCTTCTACTTACTAGCTGTAGGGCATGGAGCCCATCACTCAACCTCCCTAGAATTCACTTTCCTCCTCTCTAAAATGAAGCATTGGAGTACAGAATTTCTAAGGCTCCTTCTCGGTTTCATGTAAGGTATTTAGAACTGAAAGGAATAGGAAGAAGGGAATAGAACAGGTACTTATTAAGTACCCACTATGTGCCAGGCACTGTGGTAAGTGTTTTATAATTATTCTTTCATTCGATCCTTAAAACAACCCTGGCAAGTAGGTACTAGTATTATCTCCATTTTATGGTTGAGAAAACTAAGGCAGACAGAGAGTAAGTGACTTGTCCAGGATCACACAGTTAGTAAAGGTGTCTGAGGCTGTATTTGAGCTCATTTTCCTGACTCCTGGTCAGGTCTCTGTTCATTATACCACCTCATTGCCTAAAGGAACTTAGAGGTCATTTGTCGGACCCTTTCAGTTTACGTTTGAAAAAAGGTAGCTGAGAGATCTTAAGTGATTGCCTGGGGTCACACAAGTTCTGCTAAGTAGCAGAACTGGAAAGAACATGTCCAACATTTAAGGCCAGTTCTATCTCCTAAGATAATATTAGTACTTACTAAACTGTGATTTTTTTCCCAAACAAGAGAATTATAAAAAATTATTTAAAAAATTACTACACATTACCAAGATCTTCTAGTCTTCTAAATAGCATGTCTAATTTGAGGTATTGCCATTACACTTCAGAAGTTTAATATAGCAAAATCTCCTGCTTCAAGGACATCAACCTCCTCTTATATTTTCTCTCTCTCCTCCCCACATGTATGTATGTATATGCGCATACAAATTCATACACATGCATACGTGCATCTATACATAATGCATATGGTTGTGTGTGACTACATATAGACACGTAAGATTAAACATTGAGATGGATCTTTGGATCTGAAAGCAGATCTGTCCTTGTCCTGTAAGTTCAGCATTGAGTAAATGCCTCATAATCAAAAAGGTTTACAAACTGCTAGTAGAATCAGAAAGAGCAGTTCAGACGTTCGATTACTATGTAATATGCATTACATACATATAACATATGCATGTATAAACACACATAACCAGGTTTACATGGTATAAAAATGACAAAAAAGTGAATTTGAACTGCAAAGATAGATGACCCCCTTCCATCTGCATTTTAGCATGAATTTGTCACTCATTCCCACTGTAGTAGAATTTTCAGAGTTGGAAGTGATCAGTGGCCTTCTAGTCCAACTTAGGCTAGCAAAGTTAAATTATAGAATCCTAGATAATAAGGAGGTGTGGGGGGAGGAGGTGGGCAGATATCTCTGTTCTAAATGATACTTTAGGATAGGGGTGGGGAACCTAGGTCCTCCAGTGCAGCCTTTTGACTGAGTCCAAACTGTACAGAACAAATCCTTTTATCAAGGGGATTTGTTCTGTGAAATTCGGATTCAGTGAAAGGGCTGCACTTGAGGATCTAGAGGGCCACGTGTGGCCTCAAGGCCGCAGGTTCCTCACCCCTACTTTAGGCTCTAGCTTTGCAAAGATTGTTATTATTAATGAAAATCATTATTAAGGTTTTCATTTCACTTCTGTGAGAAGTATTTCTGGCCTTAAGGAAAGCCACCCCTAGACCAGACTTTGAATCCTAGTAGTTGTTCGTAGGCAAACCAATGGGTGCCGTCTACCATCAGAGGAGGAGGGGCCTTGAAAGTGTTACTTCAGGGCTGATCAAGTACAACATCCTTACCTGCTTCATAATGTCCTCCACCTAGAAGAATTTTTTTCTGCTGTAACATTTTCTATCGATCTTTAGATTGAGAATTAAATATTAATTCTTTGATCAATATTTGTTAAGGATCTACTATGTGTCAACCTCTATAGTAGGTACTGGGTACTGATAAAAAGAAAAGAGAAGGAACAATCCCTTCCTCGTGGAGTTTACATTTCATCCTAATAAATATGATATAATTATATGTATATGTATGTCCTTTAATAGAAGAACGAACGAATTTCCATTGGTTTAGCCCATTTAGAATCTCATTGAAGGAAAACGGTAAGATCCGAAAGAGATGTCCGAGTAATAACAAGATTGTGATGAGGCATGTCCCCTTTAAGGGATAAGAATTAGCTTGGGAAGTTTTATAATTAAACATAATGCAGGGAAAGGAAACGTCTATT
The DNA here is from genome assembly GCA_028646595.1 of Phalanger gymnotis. NCBI lineage: Eukaryota > Metazoa > Chordata > Mammalia > Diprotodontia > Phalangeridae > Phalanger > Phalanger gymnotis. The sequence continues at coordinate 303,405,453 of CM053623.1, forward strand.
AATAAGAGGCCAGAAGGTGCCCTAAGTAATGTATTTTAACAAAGATAGAAGTAAAGGCTAAGCAGGATACGGAGCTGCCAGGCAGGATACTTTCCTATCTTGCCAAGAAACAAACAAAATCTTTGCTGAGAGAGAATGCTAAGGGGAAGCTAGCAGCTGCTTTGCAGGAAGTTTGGAGAGATCTCTTTCCAGAAGAGGAAAATCTGGACTTTCTTGGGAACTCAAGAAGGACTCCGTGTTAAACTTCCTGTTAAAATGTAAAACGCAAATGGTGAGGAAGAGAAAGAGAAAAAGATGGAAGGGTAAAGGGACTACTTTTGGGAAAATATTTTATTCAGCTTAAGAACTATATGAGAAAGAGAAGACATGTAGAAGGAATAATTCTTGCACTGATACATGAGATCATCTGAGCAGTGGCCTTGGACTTCCCCACTGAATTCATAGTGGTTCCTATTTTTTTTTAAAATTTGCTGCTAGGGAAAATTAATTAAGAGGAGAGTCTAGTCAAGGATATTACACTTGATTACCTTATCCTATTTATGTTATATTGCACTTATCACTGTAGAGCTAAAATATTTCTTCTTATTCAGAAGTAGAACTGAATACTGGTCTTTTTTTCCCCAAAAAAGTAGAACCTATAATCCTCCTATACACACTGGATTGGGTATGTGATTTTGTACATAAATATAAATACTTTATATCTTTTTCTCAACAAAATTGCCAAACACACAGTAGCATTTAATGGTCAAATTTTGAATGAATGAAACAAAATTTCTGCAACTGAGCTAAGCAGTGCTATAAAACCAGTTCTTTGTAACTCTAAACAATATATATGTATATATATGTATATATACATATATATTTTTTTTCTAAAGCTGATAAGCAAAAACAATTTTGAGGGAACAAAAACCAGGCTACCTTCTTTATACCCCAAATCCAGACTAATTATAAGGATCTAGAATTGGTTTCTCATCATGATGAATACTAATAGGGTGAATGTGAAGATTAAATGAGAGAATATTTGTGAAGCACTTAGCATAGTGCCCAACACACAGTAGGTACATAATATATGCTTGTTCCTATCATCTCTCTAGTTAAGAGTCTAGGCTGATGTCTGTAGGTCTGTAAGCCTGCTGATAGTAGGCATTCACCCACTGATGAACTTACAGGGAATGTATCTCAAAAAATCTACTTTTGAGCTTCAAAGATTCATCTTGAGGCTTTATCAAGTATTTATAATGTTCTGGACCAAAACCTACCCATTAAAATTCATTTAACATGCCTAATCAATCCATCAACAAACATTTATTAAGTGCCTGTTATCTGCCAGCTGCTGTGCAAGGCGCTTGGGATACTGTAACAAAAAGGAAGCAGGCTCTTCTTACCTCTAGGTCTTTCCACTCTACCCAGGGACACATATACATAAAAGTATGTACAAAGGTAACTCAGTGGGGGTGGCGTCAGCAGCCTCATGTCGGTAGACTGAAGTTGAAAACATACCACTAAAGAATCTAGCTCAAGATGATACCCTCAAAATGTAACATAAAATGCTAATAAAATGCCATAATTAGAACTTTCCAACAGAGTAAGATAATCCAAATGTTTCCATATGGGACTTAGAAGAACAGTACTTTTTTACATACGTTTACCTAACTTACAAGATAATTTTGAACACTAGGGATGCGCCTTCAACTCCAAGTTAGTAATTCTATAAGTATCCAGTAAACTTCAATCATGATAATTTCAAAACAACAGCAACAGCAAGCCAACATATTTTCCCAAGTAAAGGTTGGGAATTGAGAGGAGCGTTAATTACAGGAAGAATTTCCCCACTTGTCTTTTAGCATTGGCTTCATAAGGGTTATTTCTTATCCATGAGAGTACCTTAAACCTATATAGGTACCTAGTAGGTTTCTTTGTTGAATTGAATGTTCTAGCTCTACAGGAAAGCTCAGAATTTCTATTAAATTATTTATTGAAAGTAACAAAACTATTTATGCAGATTTCATAATATGGTTTGTAATTTTGTTCTACTACGCATGTCTTTGTGATCTAAACTAATCAATATTTGGGAAACAGCTTAAGTTTCCAAAATCTTAAACAGGACTTTTAAAGCAAGGGGAAAAATCCATGCATAGAACTGGTAATTGTTAGGATTAATATTATTTCTAAATCCAGAATCCTTAAAAATGAACTATTTTATAAGTTAATTATGTTTTCATATAAAGAAAAGAAAGTCCCATCACACCCACTAAGCTCTGATAAGAGAGAATGAGGGCTTGAAAAATGTGCTTTTGAAAGAGTCCACATAATTGTAGGACTTAACATTTATCTCTACTTCAGCTCAAAGTCATCAAAATGACTTTTATATCAAAACATTTCAGTGAGTGACGAGAACAAGACTTGCTTTGTACTGTTTAGAACTCATTAGGCCATGAAATAACTTTATTCTGCCAAGCCAAGACAGGAGAGCATCTACTGTTTTTTGCATTATCCATGTTATTTAGAACAGCCGTCTTTAGACATTTGGGTCAAGTTTCTAGAAATTTGTTGCTTGAATTTGAGTGAGGAATCGAGTATCCTATCTTCATAGCCTAATGTAGCTAATTGGCATCCATTTGTAACTCAGTACTCTTGGTGACAATTGTCCTTAACCTGGCCCAAGTTTAATCTAATTCATGTAAATTGTAGATTGCTAACAAAAGGGATTTTTTTCATATAACATATCATTATAGTTATCATATTGTAAAATAATGGCTTTGAAAGTTATTTTCCCACAAACACACACACACACACACACACACACACACACATATATTAAATATATAAAATATTCCTTTAAGTTAATTGGAATGAGAGATTGTAGAATTTCACGATGACCTCTTCTTTATCTTTTTCTTTTTATTATTTAATATATTTAGTTTTCAGTGTTTATTTTCACAGGAGTTTGAATTACAAATTTTCTCCCCATTTCTACCCTCCTCTCCACTCTAAGATGGCATATATTCTGGTTGTCCTGTTCCCCAGTCATCACTCCCTTCTGTCACACTACTCCCCTTGCCCCCATCCCCTTTTCCCTTTCTTTCTTGTAGGGCAAGATAAATTTCTATGCCCCATTGCCTGTGTATCTTATTTTCTAGTTGCATGCAAAAACTTTTTTGTTTTTGTTTTTGAACATCTATTTTTTAAAACTTTGAGTTCCAAATTTTCTCCCCTCTTCCCTTCCCACCCACCCTCCCTAAGAAGTCAAGTAATTCAACATGGGCCACATGCGTATCATTATGTATAACCCTTCCACAACGCTCATGTTGTGAAAGACTAGCTATATTTTGCTTCTTCCTAACCTATCCCCCTTTATTGAATT
>CM053623.1:303409316-303447529 GCA_028646595.1 Phalanger gymnotis
CTTTGTCACCAAAGAAGGATTCCAGAGTCTGAGACTGAATCTGGGTGCATTTTCACTGCCTGGCCATATTCCCAGCCAACTCACTTGACCCTTGAGTTTTTCAGTGGGGTATGACTGTGGAGTAAAGAGTTCTATGTTCCAAGCCTGGGGGATGCACCAGCTCTGCCACACCAGCACTCTTCCTTCCCCAAGAACCCCCAACCTGGACTGGACTTAGATCTTCAACAGCCTCTTCACTCCTGCTCTGATCTGCCACTTAATTCCTCCCACCAAGTGGGCCTAGGGCCAGAAGCAACTGCAGCTGTAGTTCTAAAGCTGCCCCACCTCTGCTGGCCCTGGGGCAGTGGCCCAACCACAAACTCTATCCCACTCCCCAGCAGCTTCTCCCACTAACCTACTCTGTTGTTCTTGGTGTTTGTGGGTTGAGAAGTCTGGTAACTGCCACAGAGCACTGATTCAGGGCGCTAGGGCACGCTCCGCCCGGCTCCTGGTCCGGTTGGTCCATGTGGCCCACTCTGGGCTCTGCTCAGCTCAGCTCTGCTCCCCTTTTCTCCCAGCTCCATGTGGGATAGACCTTACCCAGAGACCATCCAGGCTGTCCTGGGCTCGAGCCCTGCTTCCCTATGCTATTTTGTGAGTTCTGCAGTTCTAGAATTGGTTCAGAGCCATTTTTTATAGGTTTTTGGAGGGACTTGGCAGGGAGCTCACGCTAGTCCCTGCTTTCCAGCTGCCATCTTGGCTCCGCCCCCGACCTCTCCTTTATCTTAAAAGTATTCCATAACTTTAGGCTTTACTGTAGGGTCTAGAAATATTTCATATCCTACTGTTCATTCCAAAAAGCAATCAGAGATTTTTAAAAGGCATAATAAATGGTAAAATAATCATATTATAATACATTTAACTGATATTTGCGATTATCAGAGTCAAATCATTTCTAAAGTCACCATAAGTGATTTTTCCCTTTATTGAATTATAGTGTTTCTCCTACCAATTATTGTTCAGTTTAATCTTCCTTTAAAAGTTTTTTCCCCCTTGAATAATAAATTTAAATTTTTGCTCACTATATTGGAAAAAAACATCTTCCACAATTATTTTTTTTGAGTAAGCCTCCCATTGGTGCCAGAAAAACAATGATTTTTAAGGTGGTAATAAGCACTATAGTATCATAAAAACATGGAATATTTCTGAATCAAAATAATCTTAGACCGTACTTAGACCGTAAAAGTGATTATTTTATGAGAGTAAAATACAAAGATAGAATACATAGAAATAAAGCATAGTGGAGACTGAATACACAAGAGGTGTACACTTTCCATTCAAGAAACAAATGAAATTATTTATCTACATATGAATTTACGTGTATGTAATCTATGAAATGCAAACTACTTCTATAAAGTGTATATTAGATAATATTTTATATAATCTTTTAAAGAAACTATTGTATGGCAGGATCTTTTTTTAGGTGTATGTGTAATAAACTAAAAATGAAAATGTGTCCTAATCATAAATGTAGTTATTAATGAACCTCATTTGTACCATTTGTATTCATTACATTTCTAAGCATTAAAAACTCATATTTTACAAGTAACATAATGTTATTTCTCTATGTACTTATTTTTAATTAGTGACAATATTTGAATCCAATAAAAATGTCTGAGTAAATGAAATGGATATCGAGCATATAATTGTAAAGACAATTTTTGCTGAAATATAAATGAATCATAAGTTTAATATGCATATGTACACATACATATACATATGCATATACATTCACACATATACATCCCTAGGCAAGTTGTCACCTCTCCCTATGACTTTGGAAAATAACTTTGCACATAAAGTTTCCTTAACATCTTTAATTAATGAACGTAATACAATTCTACTTACACTTGCATGGAGTTTTCCCTTTTTTGACATCGCTAAAAATTTGTTGCTGAAAACTCCTCGTATTCCTACAATCCCCTGAGACACAGCAAATATTTCCAAAATACCTAGGATGACAGAAATCCCAAAATAAAACACAGATTGTTTGATAATTCTGTGAAAAATTCAATGTATATGTAGTTTCTCTTTATTTTATATCTTCTTTGTAAAACCTACTCTACTTTCTTGTTTTGATCAACATTAACTTTGAGAAAATTGGTTAGCACCTTAAATTATTACTTGCAGGCTCCAGAGATATTTCCTTCATTTCCATTTTTTGTTATCAATATGCTTTTTTTTTGCAAGCACTGATCCACATTTACTAAATAGTATTTGGTGATGATACCTTTTATATGGAAATTTAAGGAATTTTTTTCCTTAGCAGTCTCTAAAACCCAACACAGGGGTTTTGGCAAGAGTAATGAGCTTCCTTTTCTATTAATTATAGGGATTTCACTCTTCAAGTCAAATATAAAGAAGGAAAAGCACTGAAAATATTACATCTTAAAATTCAGATTTGACAAATCTGTAGAATAAGACAGGAATATCTTCTACCTTAATTTATTAAACAGTGTATTATTACATAAATGCTACAGTATATAAGGTAATATTCACATTACAGGTATTCAGGAACTATTGGTTCAATAAAATTAAGTTAAATAGAATAAAGTTTTTATAGCTTGTACTTTTACGGAAATATAATAATTTAAGTGGAATTACCTAATTCATATTATATATGTATACATACATATACATATATATATTAGTCCAATATTGTTAACATTTTTGCCTCTGTTCCTGTATTTGGAAATTACATATCCACAGGGATTAAGGAACAATTGTAAGTGAAACAATTTTGATTTAATTCCATAGATTTGCATTTTCAGAATTAATATTATGCCCTAAAAAGAGGAGTCTTAGAATATAGCTTTAAGCATCTTACAGTGATATAAATATTAGAGAAATAATAGGTGATATTGTGGGTAGAAAATCCTCTGGTTTTCTGTTTTCCTAATTATCTGCATATTGGAGAAAGATGGCCAAAAAAAGTCCACTTCCCTCCCATCATGTTCTGGATCTAACGGCACTTTCAGAAAACCTGATATACAATACTCCACATTTATAAACTATATATTACAGTGTGATCATGCTTATATCACAGAAGGTTGTCTATTTCACATTAGGTTATCCCCAAAGAGTTCCTGAAAAAGCCAATTCTTCCTGGAACTTGGGAAATACTTTAAAAAAATTCTTCCATTTACACTCAACTTTTCAGAACTTTATCAGTTCTTTAAAGTGAGGTATACCTAAATGCGGCACTATTGAGAGAACTCTCTCAGTTAAATCCCATGAGATTACCTGGCTAGATAGGCAATTTCCCTAAGCAAGTAGGATCATCTGAAGGATTTTTTGAAAAACAAAACAAAACAAACAACATTTTTCTGTGAATGCACAGCTTTCATTAAAGAAGGCAATGGCTAATTTAAAGATGTTCACTTTAAGTTAAACTTCTAAAGTAACCTTTAGAAAAAAGAAAAAAAAATTGTTTGCCATTAGGATATGAACAAACACAGCAATTACTCAAGGTACTGCCCTGTCAATTCTGCTTTTCAATATATTTGAAACACCACTTCTCTTTAATAAATCTTATGAGACAAAGTAATTAACAAAGAAGCAGATCTAACAATAGGAAACTAATTAATAACTTATTCTAAGGCTGTTATTAATTTTGCTCATAAAGAACTCCAGGGAAAGGTTCTATATGAGTATCTTTTTTGTTCCATTGATTAGATGTGACAGAGAGAAAGAAAAAATGAGGAGAGATAAAAACAGCTACCCTCTCCAATATAGAGTGAGTGTGGCAGGGGGACAGATACACTCTATGATATTTCTCCCTAATAGTACTTAGAGCTTTACATTCTAAAGTTTCTTATTTGAGTTTGAAAAAAATGAACCCGAATTCATCATTCAGATGACCTTAGAGCATTTAAAAATAAAGTGCACTGTATTTGTTAATATTTCTGAGTGCTTGAGTGGAAATATGCTGAGAACAACAAAAGAAAACTATATATTGGAAGTATATTTTCCCCCAAAGTAATAGTTTTGAGACTTTTAATTAAAAGATAACATTGACTTATCTGAGTAGAAATGAACACTCTAGCAATTGCATATTGTTGATTTCTGATATCAAATGTAGTGTTATTTACTCTACTTATTCATCTAGGTTTTGAAGAAAAAATGTATTTTGATTCTTTTAACATTAACATAATACATCTATTTTGGGGTTATTGAATTTTTGATTGATTGATTTTGATTGAATTTTCATTGGGTCATTGAATTTTTTGTCAGACAAATTGTATTTTGAGGGACTTATTCCTGACAAATTCTTCTCCTGGGAAACTTAGACTTTTTATACTTAAAATGATATTTGCTTTAATAGAATACAGTATTAAAATATATGCAACTGATTCTTATACTTTTACATTTCCTAATCCACAAAGTGCAGTCTATTTGCACAAGCTTTGCTAATTCATGTAGGCATTACTATAAATCCAGGGCAGACTTTTAGACCTTATTTTAATATTACGGCAAACCTTACAAAAATGGTGTTAAGGGCAGTAAGTCCAAAGCAACTCCAGCAGTAGTTTCCTGGTAATTTGTTTGTATTGGACATTGGGCTAAATTTTGCATTTTCTTTCATCCCATATACTCCTAGGATTTTCTGGAAAGCAACTGATCTTTTACATTTACTGTGTCAAATATCAGTAGGTAAATCAGTCCTAGGATTGTGGTTGTGTGTATATGCATGCATACACATATTCATGGAAATACTAAGTGCCACAATTGGCTAACATCTGTCATAAAGAAGTTAGTAACTATCCAGCCCTATTGTCCTTAGGAGCCTAGAAGCTTGAGTATTGAAATCATATTGTACTAGCAGTCATATTATACCAACCAAAAGGACAAACCTTAAAAAGAATGTGTGGTTAACATAACTGTTAAAAATAAATCACTGAAAATTATAACAAGGTAAGTTCATATTCTTGACTCAGACTCCCATCCCTCCTTTTAGTACCCTTGACTTCCTTCTCAGAAACCACCCTTCCCTTCTCAATGTTTCCTCTAATCACAGAAGAAAATTATCTAAGATGATTGATCCTGAGGTTTTAGTGATTTAATATGCTAACCCTTCCAGAATGTTTGCCTTTTAAAAGGAGATCGCAACGAGGGAGAAATGCCAAATTTAAAGGAATCTGTCACTAACAGAAGAATTGTAAGAACTATGACACCTGAACATGGAAGATATTTTGAGGAAAGAGCATATCCTTGGTTCCTCCCAAGTAACAGCACACAGACACCTATATTCTCTACTTAACTATGAGGCTGACTCATTTTTCCAAAGTAAACATACTCAATTTTGCATAATAATATAGCAAATGAGAATATTGAAAAGCAGCAAAAAATTATTAGGAAAAATAATGTTTTCTCGATATTTTTCCTCTGAGATATTAATGCCAGAGGAATATATCTGAATTGCAAAATCTAGAATGTGCCTTTTGTGGAGGTATAACAAGAGACCTAATAATGTGAACAATTACTTCTTCAGTGACTGTTTCTCTGGTCTGTAATGCCATGTATTAGAAGCTATAGCAAAGTGAAGGACTGAAAAAAATATGAGGCTAATTCAGGCACCAGACAGTTCTTCTGGAAACCTTCAAACTGTCCCCCTGAATTACCTTACATTGGTCAAGTCCACCAGATAATCCTTCCTGGTCAGTTAAGCCAATTTAAGCCAAAAAAGAACCTTTGGGGTTTTTACAATATGTAAATGGGCAGCCTATAATGATTTCATCTAATATTCATAGTCAAGAGATGGTATAGTCATTGAGTTTCAATTTCCTCAACTGTGAAATGTGTATATAGCTCATACCTCCCAGGGTTGTGATGCCTAGAGGAAATGCTCTATGCAAAGCATTTGGCTAACCTGAAAGTGGTGTATGAATACTCTTATTTGTATCTTCCCAATGGTCAGCACAAAGATCATCACAGAAAACTTAATATTTTTAAAGAATCAGATTAATGAGATGATTGCCTAATTTTGACTTCCTTTTGCACAAAGCAGGCATCACGCCTTTGGTTGGGAAGAATATAATTATGACTGTTAACACATAACAGTAGAACAATTGGCCAGTCTAGCTGTGTGCACAGGTATGCGCATAGTTTTAAATCAGTGAAAAAAATTGCACTTTGGACAAAATCAAATGATGAAGTTTTTCAATTTTCAGACAAATGTTTTTGTTTCATTGAGATGTGTGGCCTTTGCCTACATTGCAACTCATCCAAAACTTGTTCACTCTCAAGAGATTCCCAGGAAAATAGCTATGACATTTCAAAAGCATTTGCATTCCAGCTATATTTGAAACATTTAAGAAAAAAGGGGTGAGGTGAGGTGGGAAAGGATGAGACAGAAACCTTTACAGATGTACTGAATCATTGAAGGAGACCTCTATTATTCCTCTGTGTTTCCAAATTACAAAGAATTTATGGGATTTAGAGATGTTCATTTTATAAATGAAGAGACCTTTAAGGCCCAGAAAAGGGAATAACAGACCCATGGTTTAACCCACATCTTCTGTGATCCCTGGATCACTTTTTTTTGAGACCACTGACATTCTGATAAGTATATCAAAGAACCTAAGAATGTATGATATTGATAATTCTATACCAAGATGACACCCAATTCAAATTCTTTCAAACTTGGTGGAAACTTAGTGCACCAGGTCTGGAGTCAGAGATCCTGAACTGGAATCAAAACTCTTCCACTTCCTTCCTACATCTGTGACTTTAACCTCTCTGGGTCTCAGTTTCTTCATCTATAAAAGGAGGTGGTTGGACTACAAGACCTGCCCATCTCCAAGTCTATGATTCTAAGATCTATCCTTTTGAACTAAGAGCTCCAAAAATTTGAAAAATTTCCTAATGTCAAATAGTTTTGTCACATGTCCACATTCCATCTGTTAAAATGTTAATGTTTGAAATAACTCATTTGAACTTATATTAATGTTAGAATGACTTTGCATAGCAAAGCCTTATCTTTTCTCAAGGGGCAAGTGTATAAAATTGACATGTTTGAATAGTTCTCTGCCTTTGCTGCAAAGAATACATATTAGCATTGTTTAGTGCTGTTTCAAGACCCTTTTAATGATTGTCAGCTTTCGTAAACATGCTCTTTTTCAACCCTATCTCTTCTACTATCACTGGTCTCTGACGCATAGTCCTTTGTTCAATCACTTTCCCTGGGCTTCAGATTGTTACTTCAGATGCACAAAGCCTACAACATGGTCACAATGTGGTACTGTAGAAATAACTCTGGTTATGAAGTCAGAGGAAATAAGTCCAAATCTTAGCTCACACATTTACTACCTGTGGTATCTTAAATAGGTAATTTCATTTCTATGTGCCTTCATTTCCTCATCTGTAAAATAAGGTGGTTGGACTATATCTACCAACCCTTCCTATTCTGAATCTTAAGCTCCAAACTGATAGGAGAAATCCATTTTAAGAAGTCCTAAATGATAGGACAGAACCAACATAGGTTTTTAAACACCTGTAGGAGGCAGGAAATAATGCACTGTTGGGTATGGAGCTGTGCTGTCAGAGCAGCCTAGAGGCAGGGACCAGGGTTTAAACTTCCTTAGCATCCTTCACAGTACCCAACATAGTGCTGCGCATATAAAAAGTAAGCAATAATATAAAAAGAGTAATTTATATTTACATCATACTTTATAGCATATATCATATTTGACATTTATTACAACCCTGCATGATAGAAGTATTAAAGTATTATCATGACATTTTTACAAATAAGGAAATGAAGACTGGGAGAGGCATAAGTAATTTGCCGCACGTCTCACAGCAAGCAAATGGTGAAGCCGATACTTGGAACTGAGGCTTCAGCCTCCACTCTAATTTTTCTCTCAGCAGAATTAAGGACTCTGGAAACCAAATACTGCATGAATTCACTCTCTATATTGGCTTTTTTGGGAAGGTGGAGAGATTTCTGTTACAAAGGAGGGTTCAGTTACAGGGACAGAGGAGTGGTCTATAAAGAAATGAGTATGATAAAAAACAAAAAGTATCAATACAACATTAAATATACATGCTGGGGATAGGGTCTGAATTTGTGGAACCCCCTGGGTCAGGAAATGCCTTCTACTAATGCAGATCAGCACCTTCTCATCAACTTACAGCTTGAGAATGTTACTAGATCAACAGTAAGAGGTTAAATGATTTACCCAGGGTCACACAGGCACTATGTGTTAGAGGTGAGACCTAAACCCAGGTCTTCCTGGTTCTACCTGGCAGGCCACATGCTCTCTTCCATACTATGGAGCAGTATTAGAAACCTAGTAACTGAAATTCCTTCCTGTTAAGAAGCCTAAACTTCACATTGCTCAATGAGAAGAAATTGCACTTAAGTATTAACTCTAGAAGGGAGTCTAGTTCAACCTAGATTATACACAGATATTCATTCTGTGGCTAAGGAAAGACATATGAGGCAGTAGGTCATAGTGAATCAGGCTTCATATTTCAAGAAGGTCTCTGTTCAAATCCTGACTCTGACATACACTGACTGTGAATCATTTAATTCCTCCAGGCCCCAGGCAACTCTTTAAAACCAAATTCCAGAATAGTTGTCCATCTACACTGGAGAGATTTTTTTTCCCCAAGCATTCCTTAGACCATTTAAATCTCAGCTCTTCATACTGGCACAAAAAGGAAAAACAAAAGATCTATGAATTCTGAAGATCTATCCAACACTATGATGAAGTATGAAAGAACTAAAGAAATTAGAACTCTTATTTGGCTGGCATTTTAAGAAAATTACCTTTTTATAAAAAGACATAAAGAGAGGTAGCTAGAGAGAGGTGAGGTAGTATAGTGGAAGGATACTAAGAAAAGAGTCAGAAGATTTGGGTCTGAAGGTAGAGGCATGTGATCTTGAGATGCAATTCCATACTGTAAAATAGAAGTAAACCCTTCTTTACCTACTTTACAGGGTTGTTGTGAGGATCAAAAGAAATATGTGTAAAATGCCTTGTAAACCTCAATGTGTGAAAGAAATACTGCTATCATTATTTCCTTAGTTTCATACAATTTCTAGCTGTTTGAAACGGTGTCTACTAGTCAACATAAAACAAGCCAAGAAGAAGAATACCTAAGAGTGTCCGTAGGTCACTCTCTGAGACTATAAATTGAAGAGCAGGTGTCAATGATATCCATTGATGGAGTGAATTTCCTCACTGGCAACTTCTTGGATTAAATCAAACAAGCAGAATCTGGTCAATAAATTATTTTCTTAAATGAATTTGCCCTGATGTTCACTGTTAGCCTTATATACATTTTGCCTTCTTTCTCTCTTGAATAATCTCTCTCACACTCTGGCAGCACTGGAACTCCAGTCATCTGCTTTTTTTTCTCTCAGCAATTCTTTGTAAAGAAGGGAATCTAGAAATTAGGATTGCCTGATCATAAGCCAGTCCCCTTCCTTCCACTGAAACACACAACGTATATACTTCTCCCCTGTTCTGCTTAGACCTGCTCAGATACAACAGGTCGTCTCTTGTTCTTTTGTGAATGACTTTCTTTTCAGGATGGAAGATTGGAACCAGTATTCGTACAAGAATTGTTTTCCATAATTAGAAATAATTATGCACAAAGACTTACATAAAATGTAAACAAAGAGAGAGGAACTTTACTTAGGGTCCACAAATATCCAATTTGGGGCAATACCTCTATGTGGTTACCAGTCAGGGTTGATCTAAAGAAAGAGTTGGGGAAAGAAGTGGGGGTGGGGGTTTTGAAACACTGTCTAGGGTGGTATGCAAAGCGATTCCTTTCGAGGAATGAAGAAGGTTGTGTGAGGTGGAAAAGGCCTGAGAGTGACAACTGTGATCCTGAAGGAAAGACCCTAGAAATTCCAGGTACTAATGATCAGAGTAAATATTTTTGCCATGCATTCCCTAGATCTTGGAGGAAGAGAGAGTTCCTATGTTGGTACAAGATGCATGTCCATTCTCAGGAGGTCAAAATCCAGAGCCCTTTATCTTCTCTCTGGAAGTTGGGGAGAGCCCTAGAATTATTTTATTCAGTTACACTAACTCTGCCACCCAACCAAGCTATAAAAAGTAGAGTTGGGAGTCCAGAACATGGAACATTGACTGCCAGCTCCACATTAGCACCAAATAGCCATGAGGGGAATATGGGATCCAGGACCTGATGCACAGAAACTGATGGTTCACTGTGGTAGGAACTTGAGACACTGTTAATACAACCAGCCACTGTTAAGCCAGGTTTTTCTCAATCCCAAGGAGGAGGCATTCTAGAACACCTCCTGCACAATGCACATATATACACCGATATGCCCCTCCCCAAGTCCTGTGGCATCCAGTTCTTGTCTCTGCTTTTCTTATATCTTCAGCTTCTGGGCTTCTGTAAGCAGCCTGGACTAGAGCTGGCCTTGCTGCACTACCTTAATATGCCTTCTCAAACACTGCCTACAACTATGACCATGGGGCTGAAGAATTCTAGGATCCCAGATTTAGAGATAGATGAACCTTAGAGATCATTTATAATAATAATAAAAAGCCCCACCCCTTTTATATATGGGGAAACTGAGGCTGGGGGGGTTTAACTTCCTGGAACTAGCCAGAATGCAAAGTAATCAAGCTGACCTGGAGGGACCCAAATCAACAAGTAGCTCTAGAGTCTGTATTAGCTGTGAGTCTGGGAGACATAGTCTGAAGGAGAGGGTATATAGAGCTGAGAATTCAGGGAAAGATGATAATTTCTCTCTCTCTGTCTCTCTCTCTTTCTCTCTCCCCCCCTCCCTCCCTTCCTCCCTCCCCTTCTTTACCTATGTATCCATTCACAATCTTATTTAAAATCCTGGTGGAAATTTTCTATATTTTTATGTCCCACTGAGGTATGAAAAATATTTTCAAGGGTGAATTCAGCAGTTGATTTGCCAGAGTGCCTGAATACTATACATCAGACCCAAACAACCTATAAACCCAGTTGGCAAGTTGCAGAGAAAAAGAGCAGAACAGAGTTTATTTGCATAAATGCTGTTATTATTTACCCAGAAGGATGTTAAAAGTAATCGAAGGATAAAGGTGGTAGAAGAAGGAAGGCACATTTGGAGGTGTATTATAAATTCCATTTACAAGGCTGATTGGAGGGAGTTGCAAACTTGGCAAAGTCATATCTAACACAGGGTTTCCTTTTCAGAAAAAAAGAACCGTGAATGTTGAAGCCCTTACGGCTTATTAGCACTTATATTCCAGCCCTGCCTGCTCTCCATTTCTTCATAAATAAATAACTGTCCTCTAATCTTCCTCCAGGAATACTAAAGACTGTTCGGACAACCATTATTAAAAGGAACTGCAAATATCCCAGTTGATTTTCCTTCTGATGTCAATCAAATAGCCCTGTTAAACATGCCTGTTGGCAGAATCACCATTTTCGGGATCTTTTGCAAATACAGAATGTGGTGGAGATTTGGGACGTGAGCGGGTGTCAAATGTCCTTAGAGGATTTTTGTAGAGATAGTTGGCTGTTCTCGCAGTGTTGTATTTTGCGATGAAGCAGTTGGGGCACAGGGGGCAAGGATGCGCTTTAATTCTTAATGAGAATTCCAGCCATGCAATAAATCTGAGCTAAAGAGAAATTCATCGAGGAGAAGAGATAGGTAGGAAGGGGAAAAAGTACATTGAAGGAGAGGATGGAAGCAAGTCATTTTTTTGTGATTCTGATTGCCATCCCATGCCTTTACTGGCGTTTACATAGAGGGGATGGGGGAAGAGGCCAAAGTGGTATCTTAGCTAACCTACCCGAAGACCCGGACTGTAGGGATCTAGACATGAATACACATACTACCCACATGGCGTGTGTGTGTGTGTGTGTATGTGTGTGTCTAGGAAAGATGGGTTCCCACCCAACTCGTGTGATTTTAACCAGCACTGGTTCGGGTGCCAGTGTCCAAGGGTCGGGAAAAGATGTTTTTATTTCCCTGAACTCTCCAGATTTTTCCCAGTTCGTCCGACACCTGGCGCTGCGGGACTGGTTTTCTAGGGTAGCAAACAACTTACTTAGCATATTGGCTTCGTGGGAGCCGTTGACTTTGCCATCCGGATGGATTTGCAGATGGAAACCGATACCAACTCTGCAGTAGAGACTGCCAGTCCGGCGCCCCGATGGGCTCCACTGAAAGCTGCTCCGCTCCGAGCCGCTGCCTTTAATTCCCAGGGAAGAGGAGGAGGAGGCAGAGAAGGAAGATGAGGAAGAAGCCAAGGGAGAAGTGCTGTTTCTGCCCCTACTGCCGCTGCCCCCTCGATTCCGGTTACTGGCTGTGGGTCCTAGTTGCGCTTTGGGAAGGAGTTGCTTCTCTTCAGCCCGGGAGCTGCGGATCAGGTGGCCGAGGAAGAGGAGGAGGAAGAGGAAGGACAAGCTCATTCTTTCAGACCCAGGAGTCCTAAGAGCATCTTGCGAGGGTCCTGCCGGGATCCCTGGCCCCGGTGCGACTGCGGTGGCGGCGGCTGCGTGCCTATCCTGCCCCCTTCTCTGCACTCGGTGGACATAGCCTCAGAGGGGAGGGGGGAGTGGAGAAAAAGAGAGAGAGAGGGAGGGGGGAGGAAGAGAAGAGAGATAGGAGAAAGAGAGAGAGAGAGAGAGAGCGAGAGATTGAGGACAACCCGAACAAATCTCAACCGTGGCCCAGAGATATTTATAACAGGAGTGATCTCACTGCTTAATGCATGCCTGCGAAACTAGAAGACCTTTCTCCTCCATCCGCTGCTTTGTGTACCAGCCGGCCAGTGCGGTGAGGGAGTCTCGCTAAGGGAGGGGTGCGGGTGGGGGGGAAGGAGAAGGGAAAGGATGAGCAGGAGGAGGAGAAACAGAGGCAAAAGGCTGCACCCTCAACTCTGGATGCATTCACGGGAGGGCCACGGCCAACAGCTCTCATTCACTACTGGCACAGGGTTAATCACCATCCCACAGCAAAGCCTGGGAATCCCTGACACAAGGAAGACAGATCTTCCGGCAGGCAGTGGCGGAAATAGGTGATTTAAACATGGAAATGTGCCATTCTCCATCGCCCCCCCGCCCCGACCTCACCGTACACACATCAGAAATACCTACACTTCAACCCAGGTCACCATCTCTTTTCACAAGCAAATAACTTACCTCCCCCGCCTGCCCGTCTGTCTCCCTGAAGAGCCCCCTAAAATCGGAATGTTTTCCTTCAAGGAATCCCTACTAATCCTGAAGCACACTAGAACTCAAAGCCAAAAAGGGACTTCTCTGCTCTGGAAACTCCACGTGAGCAGAGAGGTTCTGTCGCTGGCATCCCAGTGCTAATTTCTGGAGGCTTTCGTGGGAATCCGGAAGGGGAAAGGGGAAAATCAAATACCTTAAGATTAGCAAAGGCCCTGACTGGTTAATTTCTGCACTTAAGAGATCCATCCAGACCAGCATCTATTGATACTCATGTAGAATCTAAGAACAGAAATGGGCCTCAGGGCTCATCTAATTCTCTTACCTGAATATAAACTCCACCTACAAGGGTTGGGGACAAGAACTAGTATAGTACCTGGACTTTAGGAAGCACTTAAGAAATGTTTAGCTATTCATTGATTAATTGATTGATTGGTCATCCAGCCACTCACTTGAAATGCTCCAGTGATGAGAAACTCACTACCTCTCAATCCTATTAATGTATGTGTTTGTTTTACCACTCCAGTCAACGATTCTGTGGTCTGTATTGCAATAAGAACACATGTACTCAATCATTTGACTATCCATGGAAGGACAGAGTCTGGGCTAGTACAGAGGTCTGCCTGAGTTGCCCTCCTCCTACAAGATTTTCCTCCTCATCAGGATATGTGGATCTGCTATTTGCAGAAGTACAATGAATTATTAATCTTAAATAGCTTCTGATTTTAATCTTAAAAAAACTAAGAATGGAAGATTTCTCTTCATGAAATGCTCCAATTGTCACTTTCCTGAAAAATATACCTCACTTGTATTCTTGGAGTAGTCTGCAAATATGCTAAAGCTATAAATTACATTCTGATATGTTATTCACTGGAAATCTTAATGAAAAAGCTGTATTATAGGCCAATTAGGTCAGTTCACACAAGCCAGGGGTAAGGTTAATATTTGGCTTTATATCTGTCTTAATAATGAAAAGTACATAAAACATAAGCATATGTTGCAGAACTGAGCTTCTTCCACTTCTAAGTATTTAACATCAAACCAGCTAGAGAATCCCTCGAGCAAAGCATTGGAGTTCATGGCAGCAAGAAAGAAAGGAGACATCCTAAAAAAATGAATGTGTATATTAACCGTAGGTGCTATAAAAAGACATACAATAACTTAGAAAGAAAGAAAAGGCAAAACCCCACAGTCAGGAGCTGAATAAAATCCTTTGGCTATGTAATATTCAAGCAGTGCCTGAGATTTGGCTACCTTTCAGCAGACATATCCTGCAAAAGCAACATGCTAAATGCTAAAATGTTAGATTTTTGGTACACAGAAATTCCAAAGAGCATTTGGTTTGTTACTGCTTAATGATGGAGGAGGCTGAACAGGGGCAGTGAATAGAGGACGGGTAAAATTTCCCAATGGTAAGGCCAGATAGTTGCAGGTTTCCCTACTGCCTTAGTAAATCTGTGGGAAATTAAAATAAAAGTGCTTTGGCTCTGCATGATCATGTAAAGTATTTATTGCAATTATTAAATTGTATCATCATTTAATCAGATTAAATTGTATTATTTTTCTATAGTAGAAAAATATTGGCTTTCAGATGCTGTTTCTGCTTTCCCCTAGAACAGGTGACCCTGCAGGAACCTCTAGAGTTGAAATGTCATAAAAGGAAAGAAAGTCTTGTGCTTCGGGCCAGTAAAACCTGAAGAGAGTTTTGGCTACAATTATAAGGGCTTAGCCTCATTCTGCACGGACTTGGACTCAAAAGAAGAAAATAAGACTATAGCTGCAAAAGAACAGAAGATGATGTTCCCATAGAGCCCTAAAGGACTCCTATGTCCACTCCAACTTTCGAACCTACTCTTAGATACTACATGCTTGTCGTTGTCCCTGAGGATTAGACAAATTAGACCTGATGATGACTTCTGATTCTGTCCCAATGCACGCCCGTATCACAATGAGGGACTCTCTCCCCTTCTAATGCAGATCAGCATCTACTCAGAAACTCAAATCACAGAGAGTTGTATGAGGAAATGAGAGAGATTAAGTGATTTGCCCAGGGTCATATAGATGGTATGTGTCAAAGGAGGGACCGGAACCCAGGTCTTTTTGATTCCACGGCCAGCCACCCTGACTCTTTGAATGTGTTTGGACATAGATTCATTTGCAAGTCAATTAGCGTCAGAGTAGGAAGAGTCATTGCGAGGACCAGCAGAGAACCAGAAAATGGGAAAGTATGGTAAATGTTCGGGTTAGAGATCTACAAAGGTCCCCTAGCTAGCCATGCTCTCTCTGCCGCGAGGCTGACCAGGTCTCAAAGCACTTTTCCTAGTCTGCACCAAAGGCTAAGTCCCCTTAGTAAATGGTCTGAGTTCAGGCAGCGCAAACTACAAAAGGTCTAGGGAGCTGTTCCTCAAGCGTTCTGGACTCCAAAAAGATGATCATTTCGCAATCGGGCGGCACCCGGCTCAATTCGTGTTAACAGTCCAGAAGAGAAAGCTTAATGCACTTTCTCTCTAGTGAGCAGATATCTAGAGCTTCTCTTAAAAGGCACCCATGCCGAAGAGGGGCTTTCTGACCCTTTCTCAACTCCTGGGTCGTTCAAATGCGTCTGGGAGCCTCATTATGGGTCAAAAGGCTGCTGCACAAAAATTGCCTTACCAAGAACTCGGCTAAATGGTTATAGTTAATTACCTACAAATTACCCAGCCACTGACATCGAGGTCAGGGAGAAAATGCATTTGAGCAGCTCAACCTGCAAAAAGAAACTAAAGACAAGAGACAATTTTCGATTGGCAAAGTGAAACAAACTCCGAAAATCAGCAGAAGCTGGTTCCAGTCCCTGTGAAAGTGCCCGGGGCTGGCTGGCGAGCTGAGGCTCCTTAGCCTCTTCCGCCTGTCTCCTGCCACCCCTCATTATCTATTCAATGCCTTTCTGTGAATTCCCTATGTAGTCCGCTTGCTTTCTTTCCCCCCAGAATGAAAACAGGTAAACGCAGGCGGCCCTTTTCCTTGTTATACAGTAGGTAGTGTGTATAAGTTCACAGTCAAGGACAGCAGCAAGGAAGTTGTCAGTTATCTTCAGCCTTAGGTTGGCACCCATGAAGCAAACGACAGAGAGAGAGAGAGAGAGAGAGAGAGAGAGAGAGAGAGAGAGAGAGAGAGAGAGAGAGAGAGAGAGAGAGAGACAGAGAGAGAGACAGAGAGAGAGAGAAACAGAGAGACAGAGAGAAACAGAGAGACAGAGAGAGAGAACTGGGCCCAAAAGAAGGCCTATGGTGTCCTCTGTGATTCCTCCCCAAAATCAGGGTTTGTCCAGAAGCCCCAGGAGGGCAGCCTAGAAAGACTCTTCTTCTAGCACACTTTGAATAGCTGGGGATGAGTTCTTGGGATCTTCTAAGAGGCTAGAGGGGAGGTCCAGGGGTCACTGCCTCCCAGTACAAACAACCAGAAAGCCCAGAGTTGTATGTTGCCCTAATTTAGAATTTATCAAACCCTCCTAGAAATGAAGGCCAGCATATTTCTGCTGAGATTTCGTAGAATAAATATGCACGTGGGCTCCCCATTGTGCGATTCCTTGAAATTCACAAACAAGATCTATAGAGCTTTCCCCTGTGTGTTGCTTCTGGGTAGGCAGTTTCCAGATGGGCTTCAAGACACCGCTCTCTCCCATCCTCACTCCTCTTTTATGACCTCAGTTAGTTTATGAGAGTAGGGTAGATGTCCCTCTCACCCCACAGTGACCTCCTCCCCCATTCCTCCCAGAATACCGTATTCCACTAAAGCCTAAATTGGGGGTGGGGAGGGCTGGGTAGGAGTCGGGAAGTGATCCTGTTGAGGCCTTCTGTCGACACTGCTGCCAGGTCCCTTTATTTCCACCAGGCCTATCCTCAGATCAGCCAAGTTGGCAGCCGAAACTAGCAAATAGCCTCTGGCAAAAGAGGAAGGCTAAAAGGAGGGGGTCATTTTTTGATGGAGTGGGGTATGGATTGGAAAGAAACAAAGACACAAGGAGAGAGTGTGGTGGAGGGGAACACTCGCTGACTGGAGAGAAGAGAGAGGCTCCAGGCCCGGATGGCACTGTGGAATATGATTGGAAACCCCCCTGCAGATAGTAAGGCTTTGCTCAGGGAACTCAGCTCGTCCAGGCTTCTCCTAAGGTCTTGATCCCTCTGAGTAAGCGTCTGTTCTCTTAATAGGGGACAGGAGGCTACTAGTCTCTTTGCAGAAGGGGGTTGTGATGTAGAGCTGGGGGTGGTGCATGAGATAGAAAGGCAAACGAGCATAGACATTGATGCTAGAAAGAATAAGAACGTTTTTAAAAAATATTTTTTTGAGAAATTCTCACATATTCCCTTTCTCAATTCCATTCACCCTTCCCCATCCCTCTTCCTCCTCCTTCTCCTTTATCTCTCTCTCTCTCTCTCTCTCTCTCTCTCTCTCTCTCTCTCTCTCTCTCTCTCTCTCTCTCTGTCTCACCCTCTCCTGTCTGTCTCTCCATCTGTCAGTCTCTGTTTCTCTCCCCCTTCTCCCCACCCCACCCCACTATTGATTAGCCTGGGAGCTCTGACCCACTCTGTTTCTGACATTATTTTGCTAAATAAGCAAACCGAGGCCAGTTTGCTTATTCCAAGGGAGCTCACGATTCCACACCTCAAAAAAAATCTGCTAGCCTCAGTCTGCTAGGTAGCTGGGATTACAGGCATGTCTTTTTTTAAGTCACTTTTGTAATTTAATCTCCTTAAAGCAACTTGCTTGCTGTCTTTACTTCTTGACCCCTTTCTCAAACCAACTCCATGCACCTGCTTAACACCCAACTTTAGAGACATTGTCCAGCTGTTCTTGAAGCTTTAGAAAACTACAGCTTCTTTAACCTTCTTTCTACACCTTTGAAACCATTCAAACAATCAACAAGCATCTCTTAAGTGTCCCCAGCACTGTGCTAGGTACTAAGGATACAAGCACAAAGAATCCTTCACTCTTAAGGAGCTTACATTCTCAGGGGAGAGAAAAAAAGGACATATATAAACATATGCAACACAAAGTTAACAAATATGAAGTAGTTAAATACAAGATTTTTTTTGGAGGGGGGAGGAAACCAGCTGTTGGGGGATGTGGAAAGGCTTCACTTAGAAGATGGTGCTTGAGTAGCATATTATCGGAGGAGTTAATTCCATCTTTCATCCTTTCATCAGTTGCTCTGTTTAGGAACAATGTACCTCCTCCCCTCCCCACAGCTGATCCCCTGAAATCTCATCACCACCAAAAATGACTCAGGTTTTGATATTCAACACCTTTTCAACCTCAATTGCCTCTTTTCTCTGATTGGAGAGAATGTCCAAGCACTAAAATCCTCCCAAAGCCTTCCTTTCCAGAGGGCTCACAAGCTTCCTGGCAATTCTATTTTCTATCAGTAGTTCTGTTTGGCTTTAACTCCAGGGAACCACAGACAACTATGCCAGTACCCCTTGGTTTTCCTCCCACCCTTTTAAGCTTCTTTTTGTGTGTTGTCTTTTCCTCTCAGATTGTAAACTCCTTTTCTTATTCATATCCCCAGCACTTAGCGGGCATGTAGCCAGGACTTAATACACGTTTATTGCATTGAATAGAAAGTTAAGGAGAGAGTTCATTTCAGGCATGGGGGATGGCTATTGTAGACACCTTTACATCTCCATCTGGGAAATGGGGTGTCGTGCATTTGTGAAGAAGATAGAGAAGATCACTTGGGCTGGATTTCAGAGCGTGTGGGAGGGAGAGGGTTGGCCAAGGAAGCTGGAAGGATAGGTCGGGGGCCTGGTTGTGTAGAGGCTGAAAAGTTAAATGTGGAGGTAACATGAAGCCACTGGAGTTGGTTGAGTGGCAGCAGGTGGTGCTGGATTGGGTGGGGGATTGGTGACGGGGAAGGTCATTTGGTTAGATTTGCACTTAAAGAAAACGATTTTGTCAGCATGGGGGTTGGACTGGAATGGGGAGAGGCTTGAGGCAGGGGGATCATTAGAAGGCTATTGCTATAATAAGGTGAGAAGTGACCACAGCCTGAATAAAATGGGAATTCTGTGAATGTAGAGAAACTGTCACGTGAGAGACATCTTCTCAAGATAGAAACTGCAAGAATTAAAATATTTCTTTTTCTCAGTTATTTCAATCTGAAAAATTCATTATTCCTATTCTGACATCATGTGACACTCTATGTTGTTTAACCCCACCCCCCCCAAACCTCCAGCCTTTTGGTCAGAGCTTCCCAATCTACTTTGAGAGGTAAATCCTAAACATTTTGGGAGAGATAATTCTGCTTGTGAGAAAGGAGAAAACACCAAAGAGTTTTTTAGGCTGAGTGAGAGGGGTTGAAGGAAAAAAATTGTCAATGCCATACTTTGTGTAGAGTATTTGGCCTTAAGTCTGCCAGAAACAATTTTATTTAATTTAACATTAATCTAATATCCAAGCCATTTCTGGCTTACAACGACAGATGTCCAAACTGGCATAGTTCCTCCACGCCCTCTAACATGGCTCTCTACCCCAAAGATGATTAAAGGTAACATTCATCGGAATACTGAACAAGGAAAAAGATTGCAATATGTACAATTTGGGGGTTAATGTTCCAAAAATAATCATTATCCTATTGCTTCTTGGAGCACTCCCCTCAAGAACAGAATGGAAAAGGATGTATCATAGGATTATTATTTTGGGAACATGGGTCCTTTCACTTCTGGGGTGGGGGTGGTAATGATCTAATCTAGATAAGGGTTAAGTTTGGTTATCATCCTTAATGCATTTCCCTAAGAAACACCTTAGCTTTTCTACCCACCTTTCTAAAAGAAAAGGTTTGGAAAGTTTGTTTTTCCCTACCAGAGAAATGTTACTTCTTAATAATTCCAGTCCTACTAAAAGGAAGTTTTATTGTTTGTTGTTATTCAATATACAAAGAGTACAAGCAGATTAGAAAGGGGAACATGACTGAAAAGAGGAAAATGATGTATTCTTCCAGAGGCAACTATATGCTAGGGACTGGAAAGAGAAGGGAAAAAAACAACAGTTGAAATGCGGACACTCTCACAGAATCACCAGCTAAAACAGAACTAGAAGTTACTCAAATGTAGAAGCATTACTCAATTACTGACCAGCCCAAAGATCATTTGTTCAGAAAGTAATTTGATCAAAGCTGAATTCTCTGTCTCATTTATTGGCATGTTGACATAGACTATGTTTCTGTGTGTCAAAATAAGAACTTAATCTTCTTCAGTCCCAAAGTCAAAGCAATAGCAGGCTCTGGGAAGATAAATAGCACAGAAAATTGGCACTAAAGTAGGGACCACAGGTGGAAAGTTTCTCTTGATGCTCTTGCCCATGTTTCCCTCTCCAATAGACACTTTCCTATCCCCAAAGAGCTTGCACAGAACCTTGGAATGAAAGGAAATGATCTGGATCTCCTTGTTCAAAAAATGTCGTGTTGGAAAGAGATGTTTACCTGATGGGCGAAAACAAAAATGAAGGAGAAACAATCCCAGGAACATCCCCCAAGAAATAACTGGTGCTTGTTCATAAGACTTACACAGACAAGAATTTTCTTTCAATGACTTTTAGGTGGTTTGGTTTCTGAAGTTATTTCTCTTAACTGCTTTTTCTCTAGTTCCTGTTTTCATCTGAAGCCATAGAAATGAAAACCTTCCCTTTCCACTCCAGATAATATCCATTGATATCACATATATCATATATGTGATATATCACATATATATATATGTATATATATATATATATATATATATATCATATAGCTAGCAGACAGATAGCTGGGTACTAAATAAGCTGAGGCCACAGGAGCTTATGGCCATCACCAATCCCTCTCCTTTTCCTGCTTTCTTGGTTTACCTTGAGCTCATTACTCTGAAGTTGCCTGTCTACTTAGTTGGAGAACTAGGCTCTATCATACTACATTATTATGCCTGCCTTTGATTCCCAAGGAAAGATTCTACTTTTGGCTCTAATTTAAGAGATTTTTCACAGCAAGGAGTCGGGGGTGGAGAGTGATAGAAGAGATATCTTTTTATTTTAATTTATTTTTAACATTCTTTTTTTAACATTTTAACTTCTACATTCTCTCCCTCCCTCCCAGTCCTACCCCATCCACTGAGAAGGCAAACAATATGATATCAATTATATGTGTGAAATCATGCAAAATATATTTCTGTATTAGCCATACCACAAAAAAGCAAAAGTAAAGAAAATTATACTTCAGTGTGCACTCAGTTTATCACTTTTCTCTCTGGAGATGGACAGAATTTTTTCATCATGAGTCCTTTGGAATTATCTTGGATCATTGTATTGATCAGAGGAGCCAAGTCTTCCACAATTGATCATCATTATAATGTTACTGTGCACAATGATCTCATTTCACTTTGCATCAGTTCATATAGTTCTGCCACTTCTTTCCCCCCTTGAAACCACTCCTTTCATCATTTCTTATAACACAATAGTACTCTATCACAATCATATGCCGTAAATTGTTCAGCCGTTCGATCATTGGTGAGTATTCCCCTCAATTTCCTATTCTTTGCCACCTCAAAAAGAGCAGCAATATTTTTGTACATTTAGGTCCTTTTCCTTTGATCTCTTTGGGATACAGATCTAGCAGTGGTATTGCTTGATCAAAGGGTATGCACAATATTAGAGCCCTTTAGGCACAATTCCAGGGTGTTCTCCAGGATGGTTGGACTGTTTCACTATTTACCAACAGTTCATCAAGGTACCTATTTTCCCTTATCCCTTCCAGCATTTGTCATTTCTGATAGATGTGAGGTAGTATTTCAGAGCTGTTTTAATTTGCTTTTCTCTAATCAATAATGATTTCTAGGCATTTTATATGACTATTGATAGCTTTGATTTCTTCTTCTGAAAACTGCTTGTTCCTATCCTTTGACCATTTATCATTTGGGGAATGGCTCTTATTTTTATAAATTTCACTCAGTTCCCTATATATTTGAGAAGTGAGATCTTTATAAGAGAAAGTTGATTTAAGTTTTTTATGTTACTTTATCGTCTATGGTACTTTTAGCAAAACATAGTTTCCCATATTATCTCTTTTAATTAAGTCTATTTTTGGTTTTGCTTTATCTGAGATCATGACTGCCAGCCCCTGCCTTCTCCACTTCAGCTGAAGCATACTATACTCTGTTCCACCCCTTCATTTCAACTCAGTGTAATGTGTGTGTCTCCCTATCCTAAGTGCATCTCTTGCGCACAGCATATTGTCAGATTCTGATTTCTAATTCATTGTGCTCTCTGCTTCCATTTTATGGGTGAGCTCTTCCCATTCCCATTTATAGTTATGATCACTAACTCTGTATTTCCTTCTATCCCATTTTCTTCTGTTTCTTTCTTTCTCTATGTTTTTATCCTGTCCCTCATCAAAAAGTCTGTCTTCCTTCCAATCACTGCATCCTCAAATCCACCGTCCCATTTGTCATCTCCACCCTCCCCCCACATCTCTTGCCCCCTTTCTCTCCTCTCTCCCTATTGGCTACGATAGGTTTCTATACCCAACTGAGTGTATATCTATATTCTTCTCTCTTTGAACCAATTCTGATGAGAGTGAGTCTCAAGCATTGCCTGCTACTACCCCCCACTTCCTCCTCCACTGTAAAAGCTCTACCTTCAGTGCCTCTTTAAAGATGTGAAAAAAATTGTCCGATTTTACCTCTCACTTACCCCATCTCCCAGTGCATCTCTCTTTCTCACCCCACATACTTTTTTGGAGATCATTCCAACATAATTAACTCAAACCCATGCCCTCTGTCTAGGCAGACTACTTCTAACTGCCCTAATAATGATAAAGTTCTTAAGACTTAAATGTACCATTTTCTCATATAGGAATATGAACAGTTCAACTCCATTGAGTCCCTTATGATTACTCTTCCTTGTGTACCTTTTTATGCTTATCTTGAATTTTTTGTTTGAATGTCAGATTTTCTATTTAGCTCTGGTCTTTTCATCAGGAATGCTTTGTAGTACTCTATTGCAGACTCCCCCCCCCCTTTTTTCACATAAATACAATATGAAACAGGCAGTTTTATTCCCACATAGAAAGGAAATTGTTAAGCAGTGAAGAATCATGGAAATATTCCAAACACTAGAGTGGCTAGTATGAAGGCCTTGTTGGGACATTTGTAACATGGCTGCTGATTAGATATTTACATTTCCTGTCCCCTGAGCAAAGCCTAAACAACAAATAATCCCCCCTACTCTCCCTCCCTTTTCTCCTCCTTTTTTCTCAGTAGGAGGCTCCCCACTTTTATGCTGCCAATGTTGCAACCATAACTGTTTTTATAACCCAGTACTTGGGGCCTTAAGAAAAAAAAACTGCCAGCTGCCTTTCAAGATCTCCCAAGGTTCTATGTTGAAGGAAAGAAGACTAAAAAGAGACAGCATCATACCAGACTCAGGCTTGCCAAGGAAGTTACGTGCTGTTGGGCTGAGCCAGAGAAGAGAAGACCATCCCTCCACTAGTCCTCCAGAGATCAGAGAATTAGCCTCATGCTTCAAGTACAGACATAAGGAAAGACCAAAGGGCAGAGATTGTGCCTTTGTTATATCCATGGAGCTCTGACTCAGCAGCCAATTAAAAGTGTCCTCATGGCAGACAGGAAGCAGTAAGAGGATATCTGAGCCTCTTCTGAAGGGGTGGTGGTAGAAGGGAAGGGAATCTCCATGACCCCAAAGGGGCCACTAGGCAATGAAATGCAGAGGCCTGACATACCTTTCCTATTTTGACTGCCATGATATTTATAGGAAAGACATCATGGTATAGTGGAGAGAGGAGCTGGACTCAGAATCATAGACCTGAGTTCAATTCAAATACCCATTTATGACCATAGGCAAATCATTAAAACTCTCTCGTGCTAGGACAATGCTCTAAGACTGGACTTCATAGAGTGGCTATGAACTGTATTGGTGAGAGAGTTCTCGTACAAAGGATATCACAGGTCCTTAAAATATGAACAATTATTCAGATCATATCCACAAGGGGGAAAATGGCTAGATTCTGTACACTTATCCTGTCTATAACATCAATCAATCAACAAATATTAAATACTGAATTAAATACCTTTTGCTAAGCAGTAGGGAAATTATAAGTTTAAATGAGACATTCTCTGTTTTCGTGGAGCTTGCAGTCTATTATTGAGCTAAGACAGAAACATAGACTCTATCTTGCTTTATCCATTTTTACTCCCTCAGCACATCAATGAATGAGTCTTTCCCTTTTATTCATACCATTATTAAAGTGTCTACCCATGCTAAACCAACAAGAGAATGTCAGTTGCCATACTGAAAACATATGGTTTGAATGCTTTATTTGGACCAATGCTTGTAAGTTTTTGGGAAAGTGTGTCCTGGCCCTACTGCCACTGTGATTATGATTTACTCCAAATGATCAATTATATCCTAAATTTTTCTTTAAGTGATAAGTACAGTAGTTCAGGGACTGAGTTTAGATGGGTTCATTTAACCTAGCAACAAGATTAAGCATTCACTATGTGTCAAACACTATACAAAGCACAGGAGATAGAAAGAAAAAAATAAGATTAGTCCCTGGCCTCAAGGAACTGATGACCTAATAGGGGAAAAAATATGTGAATGAATAGGCATTCCAGATACTAGCCTTTAAGGAACCTAGCAAAGGCCTTCTGCAGAAGGTTGTGTTTGATCTGAGACTTGAAGAAAGCTGAAATTCTAAGAGGCAGAGGAAGGAAAGAATTCCGTTCCACTTATGCATTGATACTATTTTAATATCTATGTTGCCTTTAAGCATCTTGTAGTATACCTACTCATCTCTTTTAACCGTGTCTCCTGTTTCCTTGTCTAAGATAATAATTGCTATTCCTGCTTTTTCTCAGTTTTCCTGAGGCATAACAAATTCAGCTCCCAAACCTCATTTTAACTCTCCATGAAACTTTGTTTCACATATTTTTAAAAATAACATATTGTTGGATTTTACTTTTTAATACACTTTCTATCTTCTGTTTTGTGAGTTTATGCCATTCACATTAAAAGGAATTATTGTTAATTGTGTATTTACCTTCATTAGCTACATTTATATTTTTTTCCTGTATCTTCCCCTTCTCTTTCCAAACAAGGTGATAAAAGAAATGTTTAGTATTAATAGTCTATAACTGAAGTAATCTACTCCTACTGTACTACCCCTCCTCTTGTCACTTGGGCCACAACCTGACTACTATTTCTCATACTTTCTTTCCACGTAATCCTCAGTTTAAGATCTGTGCTCCAGTGTTACTGTTAGTTTTCTTTGTGTTTATCCCATCTCTAATTCTATGCTCTTTCCTAACCACCCCCTTCTTTTACCTGCCTCTTTTCCTCTTGCTTTTGATGTATCTGATTTAAATAACAGTATTTTTTCCCCTAGAGTCCTAGGGAAATGCTATATTCCCAGGGAAGACTCAGAGTAACGGCAAACTAAGTAACATTTGGGGAGCCTCCAAGACTCATCTCTGTCTTTGAGGACCTAGAGTTGTAGTTCTGGTTTATAAGTTACATGCAATTATTTAAAGAAGAAATTAATAAAGTTATCAGAAGTATCAAATTATTATAAGTGAGGACTTCAAATATATCAATTTAGATCAAGAAAAATCTATGATACCAAAAAAATTATTAACAGGAAAATTTAAGGATTTGAATACTACGGGGTATTCCTAAAGTCTGGACACATAGGCAAAAATACATATTTTCAAGAAATAAAATGAATGAAATTTTCACAACATTTTATTTAATTGGAATATTAACAAATAACACTTCAATATGATTTCCATTATTTATGGTTGACACACTTTGCAAGATTCACGTGAACTCAATGCAGTAACTCCACATTGCCATCAATTTTAGCACATTCACTCTTTATGCATTCAATCAACTGTGTTGCATCTGTGATTTCCATTGAGCACAACTTCTCCTTTAGCATACACCAGAAAAACAAGTTGCTGAACAACACAGAGTTTTGTTGAAATGGTTAATGAGATGTTAATGAGATTTCCTATGTGTCTAGACTTTAGGGACACCCTGTATTTAGTAAAAAAGAATATATATGGATATATATATATATTATATATCCATATATAATATGTGTATAGTGTGTGTATGTATATGTATATGTATATATGAGATCACTAGTAATTACTGAATGGGAGTAGGAAAGAATATACATTCCTTTCAGTGGCTCATGGCACCTTTACAAAAATTTATTATGTCCTAGGGCATAAAAGCCTCATAAAAATGCAGATTTTTAAATACATTCTTTATTCTTCACTAATTATAATCTTGATGTTTGCTTTCAGAATTTGTTGTTTTTCACTGGGATTATAAAATTTAACCACTATGTATCAGAGTGTGCAATACAGAGCTCTCCTACTATCTCATTGCTGGGGTCCATCTATGGATTTTTTTCAACTGCCACTTTGTTTTATATATTTAAGAACTTAGGGAAGTTTTCTTGTATTTTTTCTTGCATTGCAGTGTGTAGGTTTTTTGATTTGTGTTCTTTTGGGAGACCCACAATTTTTAAGTTGTCTCCACGAACCCTATCTTCAAGATCAGTATCTTTTGCTTCAATGGAGAACATGTTTTCTTTTAACATTTTACTTTTTGCTTCTCTTCTATATTGTCCTTAACTTTTGCATGCCTAATCAGTTGTCCTTATGGTTTCTTCAGTGAGCTTTGCCACTGTGGTTTCAAGTTTTGTTTTTTCCCATTCTGCCATGTTTTTTCCTGCTCTGCAAGCCATAAATCCTGATTTTTTAAAATTTTTATTTCTCTTTTAAATAATTTGGTAGTATTCTGTTTCATGCTTTCTGGGGAATCCACAGGGTTCTTTGCCTCATCAGGTCTTGAGTCATTTTCCTTTTTCTTGTACTATTTATTCACTGATTTTTGAGTGTGCTTAGCCAATCTAGAGGTTATATTCCCTCTTATTATTATATTTCCTGTTGGTTTATCTGCTATGGTCATGCTCTTTAACTCAATTTTATTCTACCTTAAACGTTCAGAAATTTCAGTTATGTTTCCCTGCTCACTTTCTGACTCCTTCCCCTTTGATTTCAGGTTCCCTAGAGACTGGACATCAAATTTATCTCATTCCTTTTCCATACTGAAAAATCCCTGTCTTATCACCTCTAGTGTTTGCTCTGAGTAACTTCTGTGTATACAGAATTAGTTCTAGCTAGATGCCAGTGCACCTTTTCTTAGGCTTAGTGGAGCACAACACACTCTACTCATGTGAGCATTATGCCCCAGTTTCCTCTGTTCTTTTCTTCTCTAGGTGAGTACTGTTGCAGAACAAACCATTTCATTCCCAGCCAGAGCAAACTTCTACATTTTAGTTTTCCAAGGATTGGGAATGGCGGGGGCGGGAGGGGAGGGGAGAATCGAGAGGTTTTTTGCAAACCTATGGGTAAGCTTATAGATCTATGCCAGAAAATGGCTCTTGGTAGAGGATGGTTGCTGCTATTAGTTCATTGTGTTTTTACTTTGGCAGAGTTCTTAGGGTCTTATAGTACAGAGATAGCTGAAACTGATTTATCTCTTGTGCATAATTAGTATTTTGGAGAGGTTTGAGAGGTCATAATGAATGGAGATAGTGTTTATTCCTCCATCTCATTACTTATGTCATATCTCAATACTCTTCTCAATAGAAGACAAAAGAGCAAAATTAGAATAATATTAAAAACACTGTTTTTGTTAACTAACATGAAAAAACAAAAATTCTGAAAATGAAAGGGAGAAAAAATTAAAAGCAGAAAAATCCATATTGAATTGACACATGGAAGGAGGAATTGATTTAAAAAAATAGTATAATAGACTAAGAGCTAATTTATGAAAAAAAGGAAAACAAAATTAATAATACTAAAATGAAATAGCTTAATGAAAATAAAACTAAAAAGGAAAATTTACAACAGATGAAATAGAAAAAAGGAAATTATCAGAAACCAAAACTATACACCAACCAAATTAGTAACTTAGATGAAATAGATTAATATTTCCCCAAAATAAATGGTCTACATTAAGATAAAAACAAGTAGATAATTTATATTACCCAATCTCAGAGAAAAAAATGAATGAACCACAAAGAATATTCCAAAAGAAAAAAAAATCCCAGGAACAGATTGATTTATAAACGAATTCTATCAAACATTCCAAGAAAAATCATTTCCAATATTTTATTGTTTGTTTTCAAAAATAGGAAAAGGGACCCTACCAAATCCCCATGAAACAAATGAGAGCCTGATAACTATACCAATGAAAAATGAATCAAAGAAAACTACAGACAAATATCTACAATGACTATTAATACAAAAATATTGAATAAAATAATAACAAAGAAATTACAACAACACATTAAATTGTTATGTTGTACTCAGGTTGGATTTATAAAAGAAAGGCAAGGTTGGTATGACATTGTGACTATGATTAGGACAGTTAGGACAAATATAATAGTTCACATTAGTAACAGAAACAATAAAAGTCATATGATTATATCAGTGCAAGAAAGGTTTTTTGAGAAAGTTCAACACACATTTATGTAAAAAAAACATATAAATAGGATCTTTTCTTAATATATTAAGTAGCATCAATATAAAAACAAAAGCCAGCATTGTATGGAATGATTAAGGGTAAAGCAAGGTTGTCTACTGTCACTACTATTATTTGACATAGCCCTGGAAATTCTAGTTATGGCAATAAGACCAGAAAGAGAATTTGAAGGGATAAACATAGATATAAAGGAAACAGAAGTACCATTTTTGCAGATATGATGTTTTACTTAGAGAATTTTAGTGATTCAGCTAAAATTAATTGAAATAATTATTTCAGCAAAGCAGAATATAAAATAACCCCTGCCTAAAAAAACAATCAGCCCTCTCTACATCAAGATATAAAAAAATTCTATTTAACGTAATTATAGAATGTTAAAAATATTTGGGATTCTAGCTTAAAGACTCACATGAGAATACCTATCCTTTACAGAAATAAAGATAGACTAAAATAATTTGAGTTTTTAATTTTCCATGGTTGGAACATGCAAAAAAAAAAAACCAGAAATGACAATACAACCCAAATTTACAAACTCATTGAATTACATTCAAGATCCAAAGGGTGGCTTTGTAGACCTAGAAATACAATTATCTCAAGGAGCAAAATGCCAAGAATTTCTAAGGAAATTGTACAAAACAAAGTGAGAAGGAAGGGCATCTAGTAGTATTAGATCTGCAAATAGAAGAAATAAGAAGAAAAAAGAAGAAATAAGAAATTATCAAAACTAGTGTCGCTTAAAAATTAGAAAAAATGGTTAGTGGAATAGAGATCAATGTCAAGACTTTGTGCCAATAAAACTAATACACTTAGAATTAGAAGAAAAACAGTTATTTGGGAAATGAAACTTGGCAGCAATCTTTTCTGATGATGGTCTACTACCCGAGATGCATAGGGAATTCATTGAAAGACATAAGAACAAGAGCCATTCCTCAACATAGAAACAATCAAAAGGTGTGATAGGCAGTTCTAAACAGAAAAAAATGCAAGTTGTCAACTACCGTGTGAAAAATGATCCAAATTATTAACAAGAGACATGTAAATTAAAACAACTCTGAGGTGGAAACTTATATATCAGTTTGATAAAGAAAAATGACAATTATTGGAGGGGATATGGAAATTCAGACACACTAATGTATTGTTGGTGAATCTGTGAATTGGTCTAGGCATTTTGCAACTACAAACCGTTTCAATTATGGGCAATTATGCCCCCAAGAGGCACTTAACTGTGCATCTCTGTGAATAAGTGACACTACTACCCCAAAGAAACCAAATAAAGTACAAAGGACCCACATGTTCAAAGTAATTTGCAGCAATGTGAAAGGGGATTGGATCAAGAGGTTAGTCTTGGCAAGAAGAAGGATCATCCCCTCACCAGAGAGTAGAAGGAAAGAGGAAATACTGTACGCTTATATCAGGCATATATGATATGAGAAGTTTGGGATAAAAAGGGAACTTGCTCCAAATTACCTCAATTGTTTGTTGCAGTTTGAGGTGTTGAGTTGAGATAGTGGGAAAAAAGGATCGGGTGAGAAGAAGAGATCTGTAATAATCACCATAGTGAGTGGACTAGATGACTGATTAGGGAGGAGTAGTACTGTATCTGATCCAGACAGCTTGGTTTCAAGACCCCTTCTACCTCCATTGAACAGCGTGTGAGTAGGAATAAATGAAGTGGATGGTGGGAGTAAGCCAGGAGAGGAGTTTGACAAAATTTGATCAGTTATGGGGCAATGGAATAACGGAGAGTGGAAAGTCAAACTTGTATACATAGAAATCAAAATCAAGAAGGGACTTGACTGATTGCCTAAAAAAAGCCTGAGGGTTGGAGTAATGGGAAGGCATGGTGAGCACAGAGAAGAGGTTCAAGAGTAATGAACTATAAAGAGAGATGGAGTGACAAAAGACAATGCTCACATAAAGGGATTGTACTTCCTTAAATATGGTAATATATATAAAAAGGGTATGTATCATACTTAGCATTAGGTACAGTGTTTTCCTTCTTTCCTACCTTCCTCCCTTCCTGCCTGCCTGCCTGCCTGCCTTCCTCCCTGCCTGTCTTCTTGCCCTCCTTCCTCCCTCCTTTCTTTCCTTCCTTTCTTTCCTTCCTTCCTTCCTTCCTCCCTTCCTTCCTTCCTTCTCTCCCTCCCTCCCTCCCTTCCTCCCTCCTTCCTTCCTTCCTTCCTTCCTTCCTTCCTTCCTTCCTTCCTTCCTTCCTTCCTTCCTTCCTTCCTTCCTTCCTTCCTTCCTTCCTTCCTATCATAACCCGTAAATCATTTTCTTTGGCTAAGAGATGCATCATGATAAAAGATATGAGATAGGTTTAACAATCATGTTACTATTTAGTTGTCCAAGTATATATTGCCTATCTTGCTAATAAACATCGTGTTCTATATTCTGTATGCCCCAACACCTAGCATGATGCCATTCACTAACAGTTTCCAGAAATAATGTTGAATGGCTAGAAAAATTAATGAATGAATGAATATAATATATAAAGTATCACATATTATAAAAAGTGGTGTATGTGTGTGTGCATGTGTGTGTGCATATATGAATGTGTGCATATGTGTGCATGTATCACATGCCTTATTACTGCTCTTAATTACAGTAATCAGTTTTCAAAAATTGGTTTTGTTTTCTCTTTCAGTTCCCTGGCTCTTGGCAGGATACATCAGGAAAACACCTGTTGTCTGGTTATAGAGAGAAACACCTGTCTATGGAACCACTAAGGACTGACATGGGGCCTGTCAATAACCTCTTGGGAGTCTTGGGTATTGTGGGGATAAAGAAACAAGCACCTGTTTGGGACCATTGGAGGCTGAATGACAGCTTCTTGACTTCTTACAGATGATGCCAATAAATTGCTCCTTCCCCCTTGAACTGTGATCTGAGGCCTCAACATCTGTTGAGAGGCAATGTTTGGCTGATTTTTTTAGTGTGTGCATGGGGGTTCCTTTTTAGAGTAGAACATAGTGAAACAAATCCTAGGCATGAAGCTGAGAATGGTGAATTTTGTAGATACATTGCATGAGGATGGAGAAAGAAAAGTGAGAAGATTGGAGAGAGAAAAGACAGAAGAAAGGAACAGGGAGGGAAGGAGGAAGAAAGGAGAGGGAGGAGAGAGAGAGAGAGAGACAGAGAGAGAGAGACAGAGAGAGAGAGAGACAGACAGACAGACAGAGACAGAGAGAGAGAGACAGAGAGACAGAGAATATAATAGGCAGAGAGAAGTAGATTTGGATATTTAAAGAGAAATTTGGGATGTTTTGTCAGCTTTCAAAAAAGAGCCTAGGATCTTGATGTGGAAAAGGACTTTGGCATCAAACTCCTTCATTTTTACAGATGAATTAGAGGCTGGGAGAGATGACCCATACAAGTAGTTGAGTAGCAGAATCAGGATTTATATACCCAGAACATCAGGCTCTTTACTGTGTGTATCATGATAGACAGTACTTACAAGTTAAAAAAAAAGAAAAAGAAAAGTAATTCAATTTAATAGTGTTTTGCCATGGAATCAGGAAGACATTCATTCAAATCTATCTCTGATGCCACTGTGTGACACTTCTGTTTCAGCCGCTCCATCTTGGCTTAGCATGATTAGTTTGGATTCATTAAGTTTCACTTCCCATACCTCTTAGGGAATCTTGAGCAGACAAGTGGCCTAGCACAAGGTATGAATGTAGATTGCACCCTAGAGGAAATTTCATTGTCTCATTGGCTTCTTCACAGGCGATTTTGAGATTTAAACCATTTCGGTTTCTCAGACCTTTAGTATCCCAGACTTTCTGCTTTGGCTGATTTCTCATGAGAGAGCCAACATTTTGTTACTAAAGATTATACCCAGGAGGGTGAATTATTTGAATATTCTCTTCTTTTTTCCTATTGCCAAGTTTTAGCAGGGAAATTTAGACTAGCTAAGTGGAATTTCCTCCCACTGGTTATTAGTATGGAGCTAGTCTTTGAAAAATAAAATAAGACAATGAAGCCATTCCATTCACTCTCTCTTCACAGTAGGACCTGTTTTCTAGCATGAAGACCTGCCCACATAAATATCTCCCTTTCCTGCCCGCTATGGATTTTTCCTTTCTGTTTCCCCCACATCTATCATATACACAAACCATTGATATTTTTACAGCCCGAATTCACTGTTCTCCTGGAGGTTTCTCCACCTAAGGCACTAAAGAGTAGCTAGAAATATTTCAAGGTAGAAACTGAAATTACTTGCAGCTAAAAGCTTTGGGAACCTGTCCCATAGCTTGGATCATGTTATGTCAAGAAGTCTGTATAAAAGCATTAATTACAGACTGAATTCTGAAGTAGGAGATTCCATAGCCCAATTTTCCCCACTTAGTTTATTTCTTTATTTATAAAGGTTAGGTAGAAAAAGGAGGAGGAACAAAGTGAGTTCCAGTGCTTCTTAGGAAGGCAATTTTTATTCTACTATTTTTAAAATTAAGTTTAAGCTATTTTAGGATGCTGTATGCATTGGAGGAAAATAGCCCTCTGGTTTTCTTCTCCATCACTTTGGCTCATTCTCCTGTTACCTTCCCTTCCATGGAGGAGGTGGCAACTGGGAAGAGGAGGTCAATGGGGAAAAAAAGGAAGTGTTCTCCTGTTAGCTCTGCTTCCTTTTTCTTTGTCCTTGATCCAACAATTCTCATTTCCTTTATGAGTATCTTGATAATACTGGAATGGGAGACTGTACCATGGGATTAGCTGGTAGAACTGTATCTTATTGTTTATTGTATCCACACTTAAAAAAAACAAAAAACAAAAAACAAATGTTAAGCCTATTTGGGGGTTCAATTTTTCTTTTAATGCTGCCAGGAGAGCTAAGTGAGGGACTGGTGCTTAAGCATTTAGGTTCATTCCAGATCATTCGGGAAAAGGTCCCCACCCACGTTAGACTAGGATGCTTACAGCATTTTGCAAACAGGTACGACTAATATAAAAGAGATAACTGTAATCCCAAATTGGTGGAGATCTACGCCCCCTAGCGGACAGGAGGAATTCCCCAATGTGTCTTTACCTGGCAATTACCCAATGTTTCTCTACCCATTTTAAAAAGAGGAGTAGGTGGGAGAGGCCTTTTGAGAAGCAACTAATGTATGTCAGTAATTGGAGCAGGGGAGACTGGTGGAAGAAGGATGGGAAGTCCTAGGGGGAAACTGTGGGCAATGTTTTGGGAACTGAGTATGCGTGTGTGTGTGTGTGTGTGGGGTCCCTCCAAAATGGCTCTAAGGGCATTGTCTAGAGAAAAAGTCATGCCTCAGAGTGAGGAGCCAGGAAGGGGTTGTGCTACATACACACAGAGTGTAGTAACTAGTTCAAAGGGAATAATAGCTAGGTCTAATCACCAGTCAAACACTTTCTATGATCCCTTGTTAAGTAAACATTTATCAGTACATCTTGCCCTGGAGAAATACATAGGTAGTAAAAATAAATAAAATCAACAACTAGATATTTGTCTCAAAGAAGTCAAAGATGGAAAGATCCCCTATGTACATGTAACATATATGTTCTTGCTTCCTCTCCCAGAGTCAGGTCTGCTACATCACCTCCACAGGATTCCATGGTATCCTGGAAGATCATGCTTGTCTATCCCCATTGGCTTGAGTGTCCACCAGCTGTCTTGCCTCCATTTTTAGAAGCTACTCACTAGTACCTTAGCTCCATTTAACCATTCAGCACCAGATAAATTTTCCAAAGGGATATTTACTTCAAATATATATCAAGAACAAAGTACAAACATTTCTTCCAATACCTCCAGGGCATATTCTCCCTTACAAAGTACTTCAGTCTCTAGAAGAATAAGCTTAAAATTTAGTTGGTTCTTGGTTCTTACTTAGTATTGTTTCTGCCAAATTCACCTCCAGAAGAGATGCCACTGGATGAATCCTTTTCACAGCTACCACTCGGCTAGGGTCCCAAAAGTCACACCCAAAGGCATCAGTGTTGGGCTAGTTGTGACACCTGTAAAGTCCTGAAATAAATCAAACTCATGAATGGAGGAATAAAGCATCTTCAATCAAGATAAGAAGGTAGCAAACCTGCTACCTTGTGGGATTTCTCATCAGTAGACTCACAGTAAAAGGTTATTTTAGGAGAAGGGGGAGAGCGCCTCATTAGATAGCAAGGCCTGGTCATGAGATCCCAATCGCCCCTAGCAATCTGGGCAAGAATACTCACTTATTCTGGTTAATTTACCCTTCATGATCATACTTACCATAAATCTCAATGAATAGGACAAGGACATTAGGAGCTGAAATCCAATTCAAGCTAGGTTCCTTTACAAGGTAAAATCCCAGGGTGGGGACTTAGGGTACAGTTCAATTCAACCTAATTGAGAATAAATATTTTTGATGGCTTATTCTACTTTATTTTTTATTTAAAATGACTAATAGGATATTTTATGTTTTAAAAAATTAACTTATTTTTAATTTTCAACATTTAGCCCTATAAACTTTTGAGTTTTAAATTTTCTCCCTCTCGCTTCCCTCCTCCTCCTTCCAAGATGGGGTATAATCTGATATAGGGAGAGTAAATGTCTTAAGAAAAGGAATGCAAGGACATTTGTAGAATTCTGACATTATTAGGATTATTAAGACTGGGATCTGTCCTACATTTTCAAAGAGGACCATGATATCAGGGAGATGATGAGATGACTTGCAATTGACTTTGATTTGAGTGAGGGAGGGCTGTGCAAGGTCACCAGCCTCACTTGCTCTTCCATTGCCATCTGGGTCCAGTGGCCAGATATCTATCAGGATAACTGGAGATGGCTCACCTGTAAGGATTATTAAAATGAGTGGCAGGTAATAGGTAATAACATTTGATGTTAAAAATATTTCTGTCATTCTATTAATAATATTTTCTGTCACACCTCTTCTGGATTTTGAATCCCAGATTCTTCCGGCTCACTCTCTGGACCAAGGTTGAGACTCTACTCCTTACAAGAGAAATTAATAAATAAAAACCTCCAAAACCAAGGCCTTTTGGGGGGTGGGTGGGGAGTGTTATGGTTTTAGGGAGATGAAAGTCTCAAGACCTTTCCCCTTGGACCATAGTCAACCAAAAGATCAAAACAGTCACTGAGCTTCCTTAGACAAGAATGAAGAAAATGGGAGGCTGAAATTGTTATTTTTTAAAGATAATGGTTGTTCCAGATAAACAGCCTATCCATCCAAAAAAAAAACCAAAAAAACAAAACTGTTTCCAATGAATGATCTGATTAGCCAATGGAAATTAGGTACAGAATGGTAATGTATGGTTTGTTCTCTCTTCAAGGTAGCTTTCTTATGCATCATCACAACTAATGGGGAAACACAGTCTCAGCCTCTTCTCAGAAAGATAGCATCTGAGCAAGCTGATGGGGTCTACATGTGTTTTAGATTGCCATTACATATGTAAATATTGATAGCTGCAATTTTTGTGGGGCAAAGAGCTAAAAACAAAATCAGATCCCTGTCAATAGGAAAAGTGTTGGGAATGTATATTGTATAATGTATAAATGTCATGAAATATAAGAAATGACATGACAAATTCAAAGAGACATGGGGAAATTTCTATGAACTTGTGTAGGGTGAAATGAATTGGAGCAGGCGGACAATTTTCACAATGCTGTAAAAAAAATCTTAAATGCTTTGCTTCACTGTATTTTTTTAAACAAGTGAGGGCTTCTATAATAGGAAAGGAGAGGACAGTGATTTAGTAGGTAGGAATAGAGATGTAAAATAAGAGAAAAGAGAGTAAGATACTAAAACTTCACAGGAGAAAACAAACAGCAACTTTATTACTTTGAGGTTGAGTTTAATATAGACTTTTTCTTTTTTTGCTTCTCTTTGTTTTTTTAAATAATTATTTATTCATTTTAAACTTACATACAAAATGAGGAAAGAAAAAAGGACATTGCCATTTACACAGCAGAACATAAGAGAGGATTCAATACAACACAATAAATTTCTATTTCAAGAAAACCTATGTAATAAATAATACACATTATTTTCAAAGCTACCCAGCTTTTCTTTGCTTAAATTTAATGTAGACTTTCAAAAAGCAATAACAGAAGTTCAGAGTTTTTGTTTTTATTTGTAATTTGTAATGAAATGTTTGTTGATAATTGTTAAGTTTATAAGAAAATAATCTGAATTAAAATTACAATGCTAAAATGACAAACATTTTAAAAATATTTAAAATGGTGTTCTTTATTATTTGGTTATCATAAATCTTTATATTCAGAAAAGTCAGAAGTTTCTCATTAGCTAGATTACTTTTCTCTGAACTATTTAAGCCACCAAAAGGTCATTTAAAAATATTTATTGAATTAATGAAATTTCTTGTTTTATTTTGAAGGATGTTACCAGACAAAAGACAGTAACAAACTCATAAAAAAGAAATTTGTGTAGAAAATATTTGAAACTCTATAGTTGTCTTTTCAACTGCCTTCTTGAAACCACAATTATTTTCATTGCTAGGAGATATTTAAAGGCAGTTGGAATCAGTAAGTAGTATGCAGTCTTCTCTGACTTTAAATCCCGGAACAGGTGCTACAGCTCTCCATGTGTATAAATCTATAGAATTAACTTGTCTATTTTTTGAAACAAATTAGTTGGGTTTGAGCTTCAGGTTACCAACTCAGAATACCTTTATAGAAGTCATCTGGCCATTATAATATTAAAAACTATTTGTCATAAAAATCGCAAATATTTTGCAGTGCTTGCATATATG
Organism: Phalanger gymnotis; assembly: GCA_028646595.1. Classification (NCBI taxonomy): domain Eukaryota; kingdom Metazoa; phylum Chordata; class Mammalia; order Diprotodontia; family Phalangeridae; genus Phalanger; species Phalanger gymnotis. The sequence goes on from CM053623.1 coordinate 303,446,829, forward strand.
CCTCAATTTCTTTATCTGTAACAATCCTGTCTGATTTTACAAATGTGTCAAAATCATTGTATTTAAAAAACCTTGGAACTCCTCAAAATAATTAGAAGACAACAAGCTTAAAACCAAAAAAAAACCAAATTATGGGAAAATGTATTAGACATATAATATATAATCAATGATCATTGAACATACACTGACTGGTCTGTGGATGACATGGATAAATAGATATATGATCTGAGATCTGTTCCACTCTATATCTAAGGGAGTATTGCCTTTGTGAGAGCAAGAAAAGTTTGTGGTTGAACACTCATTCCTTCACTTTCCTAGACCCAAAAGAGTGGGGTTAGAATATCTACATATTTGTAATTTATGGTCCAATGTTCTTTTAGGAATTCAGAATAAAAATCACTCTCCCTGGTCACTCTAAAGAAGAAGGTAAAATGTAACTTACTCTTGGCCAGCTTAGTTTCTTCCTACCTAACCCTGGCCACACAAAAGAGAGTCACAAATAGGGGGGCGGAGCCAAGATGGCGACTGGAAAGCAGTAACTGGCATGAGCTCCCCTCCAAGTCCCTCCAAAAACCTATGAAAAAATGGCTCTGAACCAATTCTAGAACTACAGAACCCACAAAGGGGCAGAGGGAAGCAGGACTCCAGCCCAGGTCTGCCTGGATGGTCTCGGGGTAAGGTCTGTCCCGAACAGAACTCCC
>CM053623.1:303448029-303491353 GCA_028646595.1 Phalanger gymnotis
GTGGAAATGGAGAGAAAAATCTGTAATTCAAACGCATGTGAAAATTAATGCTGAAAACTAAAGATGTTAATAAAAAAATAAAAAAATAAATAAATAAATAAAAAAGAGAGTCACAAATAAAGGACATCATATTTACCAAAGAAAACAGTAAACAGAAGTCAGGCAAGTTATAAAGATTGAAGTAGTTGATAGAATACACTAAATTAATTAAGCTTTTCAATTTAGAAGCAAGATATAATCCTTAGGGAGAATATTGTCTCTGGGCAGAAGTCTGTTCTTAGCCATTTCTGGGGCACAGGAATTGGGAATCAAGGGAAAAGGCAGAGAATGGCATTCCCTATTTGTCTAAGGTTCTAAGTGATGCCATTTGCCATGCAAAACTTTATACCTTTTCTCTAGCACATCTCTGTTAAACTCTGATTCTCCAAAGTCTCTCCATACTCATCCAGTTTCATGGGCTCAAATGTCTTCCAGACAACCAGGAGTCACATCTCCTAGGTATCATCACTGGACTACCCTTCAGGGAACTGCCTCAAGTTGTCCTCAGGCAGAGGCATTCCTCACATAAAGGATTTTTCAAATGATTCAAGACGTAAAGCAAATAACTACAAAATGTTCACATCAGCACAGAAACTCACTGGTATAGTAACTAGGTAAAATTTTTTCAGAGACATTGAAAACTATTTTTAAATTATTTAATTTAAAAGAAAAAGATCCCTCCTGACATTTTTATTAGTTAAAAATTGCATGATCACTTTTCTATTTTCCTCTATGATATCTTTGAAATATTATATAATATATGCATTATATATATGTATATGGGGCAGCTAGGTGGCTCAGTGGATAGAGGGCAGTGTCTGGAATCAGGAAAACTCATCTTCCTGAGTTCAAATCACTTACTAGCTGTGTGACTCTGGGCAAGTCACTTAATCCTGTTTGTCTCAATTTCCTCATCTGTAAAATGAGCTGGGGAAGAAAATGGCCAACCGCTACAGTATCTTTGTCCAAATTGGCTCATGAAGAGTTGGACATGACAGAAAATGACCAAACAACAACAAACATTATTATATGTTTTCTCTACAAACATACATATATATATATATATATATATATATATATATATATACATATATGTAGGTATACACACATTTGTATTATTTGTATTTGTAATTTGTCATCTATCTGCTATTCCCATACCTTACCCAACTAAAAGATTGTAAATTCTTTGGGGACAGAAACCCTGTTATTTTTAATTTTTGAATCCCCAGTACCTTGAAATTAGCAGGTGCTTAATAAATATTGGATTTGAAGTTGAATTTAGGGGCAGCCAAGTGGCACAGTGGATAGAGCACTGGCCCTGGAGTCAGGAGGACCTCAGTTCGAATCCATCTCAGACACTTACTAGCTGTGTGACTCTGGGCAAGTCACTTAGCCCTGATTGCCTCCAAAAAATAAGTTGAATTTAATTCAACCCTAGAGATAACAATGCTAGCAAACAGATATAACACTAGGGGTGGCTCACAAGTTGTTTTCATTGTAGCTTCTCAGAGGGTCACATCTTGACATCTCTTCTTATTGAAATGCTCTCCTTTGAGAACTTCTTAGAGAATAAAGAAGCATCAAGGTCTAAATGTGAATTAAATATGGAACATCTACATGATATCAAAAGATCCCCTAGTCTGAGCATTTAGGGTTGCTTATTAAGTCACTGGGCACTCTCCTCATCCCTCCCAAGCCTGACTGAGGTGCAGAAGGAAAGCACCACTATTACCGTAAACAACATCTTTTAGACCTGAGAAAACTCATGCACAGTAATGCTAAATTGCATCAGCTCAAACAGGAAGACAAAGCTCATCTGGAATATGAACTCATCACCATCCAAGAGTGTGATTATCCTTTTATGCCTAGAGGTGACTCTTTAGCTTTATATGGGTCAGCAAAGAGTATACTGATCTTGAAGCCAGAATACCGGGGTCCTTGTCCTGACTCTCATGGAGTATATGACCTTGGACAATTCACTTTATCCCCCTGAGCCTCAGTTTCTTCATCTGTAAGATGAGAGCCACAATATTAGATAGATAGATAGATGGATAGATAGATAAATAGATAGATAGATAGATAGATAGATAGATAGATAGATAGATAGATAGATAGATAGATAGATAGATATGGTAGGTAGGTAGGTAGACAGACAGACAGACACAGACAGACAGATAGACAGATAGATGGATAGATAGATAGGTGGATAGATAGATACATAGATACATAGATAGGTAGGTAGATAGAATAATAGAGATAGATCAATAGATAATATATGCATGGATATATGATAGATTCGATAGATAGATAGATAGATAGATAGATAGATAGATAGATAGATAGATAGATGTGTTAGGTAGGTCAGTGGGTAAACAGAGACAGACAGATGGACAGATAGGTAGGTAGGTAGACAGATGATAGATAGATAGATAGATAGATAGATAGATAGATAGATAGATAGATAAATAGATAGATAGATAGTAGAACTTTTCATAACTCTTAAATTTAATGCAATGTAAATCTGAGTTATGTTCTCTTTCCTAGTACTATTCTTGTTGGCCATACACCTAGTGCCTATCCCTCCCTACCTAAGGTAAACAAGGAGGGAAAAAATCGGGAGAGACGATCTTATCTAATCTATCCTCTGTTGGAGATGAATCATTGCCCAAGTTTTTTTTTCTTTTTTCTATCACTTTTCTATGATACTGCTTAATAAAGGGAGGTGGAATATTGGATAAGATGCTAGGCCTGAAAGCAGGAAGACTGAAACACTTACTAGCTATATCAGGTTGGGCAAATGGCTTAGTCTTCCCCTGCCTCAATTTCTTCAACTGCAAAGTAGGGGTAATAATAACACCTACCTGCCAGAGTTGTGAAGATCAAATAAGATAATATTTACAAAGTGCTCCACAGAATGCCTTGTGCATCTTTTATACTTAATATACAAGGCATATGCAGTATACAATGTAATATACAATATGAAATTCCTGATTTCCATTATGAAATGGGGAAGAAAGAGAGAAAAGGTTATTTAATTTGAGGCTATATCTCACCAGGGATTTCAGTTATAAATCACAAGGACAATTGTACTGGTTGACATGTAGAGAAATGACAGCTCTCCATTTAAAACACAATGTGCTGAAGTGTTGAAAGCTATGAAAAAAATGACTGCCCACATCCTTCCATTACTAGAGCAATATCACACAGACACTTATATTGTTTATTATATGAGTGATAGCAGCAATATTTCTTCTAGATAATAAAGACACTTGTCATATAGTGCTACAATGCAGAATAAGACCTCAAAATCACACTCAACTTGTCAGGTGGATAGAACACAAAACATTTTTCTCCTGAGATTGGGTCTGGTTTCTTCATATATTAAATCCATAATAAGGAGCTTTTCTCATGTTAGGGTACTTAAAATGTTTTAACATATATTGATTTTTTATTTCACCTTCTTTTGCAAATACATCTCTCCTTTTTTTGTCTTAGCTCATTTCATCCTTGTCTAATAGACAAAAATAAAAGATTTATCTCTTGCAACAAAAAAATAAGAAGAAAAGGGATTTTGAAAGAAACAAGTCTATGACTTTATCGAAACTAACTAACTCATGATCCAAGCCTATGAGTCTAGGTGGCTTTCCAGATCAGTTTCTTCCATCTACTATGAAGGGAAGGAGGTGAATTTTTTCACCTTCTCTTTGGGATCATGCTCGGTCATTACAATATACAACATTCAGGGCTTTTTGAGTTGATTTTCTTATTCTCTGCTTTTACCTTTCTCTAGTCATCATGTACATTGTTCTTCTGGTTCAGTTCTATAGCAATTAATACATCTTCCCATTCATCTCTGAAGTCTTCATAAGGAATATTTTTTCCCCGAGAAGATATTTCCTTATCAAAAAGAAACTGATTTTTCATGTTAACATACTTCATCCTGAGTCCAATTTACTTTGTTAATAATAATCGTCCACATTTATACAGTATTAAAGTTTTATGAGGTAGGTGGTACAAGTATTGTTATTCCAATTATAATTGAGAAAGTTGAGATATAGATGACTTGCAATGGGTCACATACATAGTAAGTAATATGGACAGGACTTGAGGTCTTATTACTCTCAACTACCAAGGTCTTTCCATGTAATTGCTACTTGTTTGCTAGGACTATAATAAAGATGGAGCAGTAAACCTGCCTAACCCTGATCATAAGATACTTAAATTGGTTTTAATTATCCCCAAACAGCTTAAGTTATAAAGTAAATATTAACTCATCTTCCTAGAGGGAGAACTGAGGCAAAGAAAAAGCAGGTCCTAGTCCTGGCTTTGCCATTAATTAGCTCAGGGAAGTTGGACAAGGCATTCAATCTTCCTAGACCCCAGCTATTTGCATCTGGGAAATAAATAAATTGGTCTTGAAAGAGTTCCAAAGTTCTTTCCAGGTCTAAAAAGCTATGATTTTAGTCATACATATTTTAAAATGATAAAAATATCAAGTAAGTAAAGAACAACAAAACAAAATTCACTTTTTTCTCTTATTTAGCATACAGGATTGTATTGACCACACTTAAAAAATAAAAAAAGCCATTTTTCTTTTACATGTGTTGGTTTAGATTTAGTTTCTATGAAAAATTGATGTGCTAAATTCTTTAACTAGGAACCAATAGGGTTGCCGGTGTTGCTTTTGTTGATTTGTGTGAATGAAATGATATATGTGCAAAAGATGATTTTGTTTGAGTTTATCAGACAATAAATAACAAGGATAAAGCAGGGTGAGACAAACAAAGGAGAGTGAAAGGAAATTCTCTCCAAAGATGTGGGGTTTTAGGGCTTGTGAAAAGATTAGTATGTGGAAACAGAACCACAGGGTCTCTTGCCACAGAAGGGAAAAGCATAACAAACCAAAACAGTGGCTGAATCATTATGCCATCTCTTAAAGTGATTTTGTTTGCTTTTCTTTACTTTTTTTTGACTCTATATAAATTGGAACTGATTCTTGATTCATTTGACTGTTTTAGGACATGCATGCCTCTGTTTTTACAGTGCCATATTTTAGCCATTGGGAAAGTTCTGAGATAATAGGATTCCTCCAGATTGCAGCCAAATTTCTGATGCAGTGCACTTCACAAGAAGTGATGTGTGAACAGAATGAGATCCTGGAAGGTGAGAAGTAGTTCTCCCATGCAGCAGTGAACCTCTCTGTGATTGGAAATACCAGTACATATCATTGTTGCCTTCATTTGTTCCTTAACATTCTATTTCAAGAAAATTGAATTGTTTCCATTCTTCTATAGGAATTAAGGCTTCAAAACAAGGATGTAGCCCAGTTTATTTCAGTGCAGGTAAGTAGTGTATCTAAAGAAGTCCCAAGGCAAGAGAAACTACAAAGGAGTAAGAACTAGTTACAAAATTCTGATGAAACAACCAAAAATGGAAGGAAGGAAGGAAGAAAGGAAGGAAGGAAGGAAGGAAGGAAGGAAGGAAAGAAGAAAGGAAAGAAGGAAGGAAAGAAAGAAAGAAAGACGGATGGAGAAAGGGAAGTGTTTCCACAATCTGGCTAGCAGCTTCTGTGGGGGTGCAAAATCCACCAACAACCAGCACCCAGAAAGCTGCCAGCACCCAGAAAGCAGGTTCTTTTGATCTGCCTAAGGAAAGCAAGGTGAATGGGTTGACAAGCTTACTTTAATTCGGCACACAAATATTCACTTAGTTCAGGGAAAAAAGCAAGCACCCTGAACTTCAGAGCAAATTACAAACAAAGTACAAACCTCAACAGACAGACCCAATACAGATTCATAGTTACCAACATCTAGGTTCAGCCAGGGAGCTCAGAACAAGGGCTGGCCCAGAGTCACGTGTGCCACCACTGCTTCGGGAATGAGCTCCAAGGAAGAAGAGGCCAAACCCTGGTTTTATATCTTTGTCAGCGTCAGGGGTGAGTCACACATGCGACTCATCCAGGTGACCTAAAATCATCACAAAGAGGCAGACTTAAACCCATGTGGTCTAAGAGCCTCTGCTGTCCCAGATATGTAAACTAGGCCCTTCCTGGAGTTAGCCCCACCTTGGGCCCCATCTTAGTTGCCAATCCACATCCACATAGGTTTTACACCTAATAGGGGTTTGGGCCTGGCTGAATTACTCAAAGCAAACAAAAGCCAATCTCTTCAAGGGCACTTGTTGAACTAAGTTCTAAGGAGCTCATTTTGCTTACCAACACAGGAAGAAAGGATAGAAGGAGGGGAAGAAACAAGGAAGGAGGAAAGGAGGAAAGGAAAGAAGGAAGGAAGGAAAGAAGTGAGAAAAAGGATGGATAGGAAGGAGGCAGTGAGGGAGAGAGGGAAGAAGGGAGGGAGAGAGGAAAAGAAGAAAGCATTTATTAAATGCCTACTATGTGCCAGGCACTGTGCCTCACAACAACCCTTTGGGGTAGGTACTATTATTGTCCCCAATTTACAGGTGAGGAAACCAAGGCAGGCAAAATTTAAATGACTTGCCCAGGGTCACAAAGCTGGTAAACATATGAGACTAAATTTGAACCAAGGTATTCCTTACTCCAGGCCCAGTTTGCCACCTGGCAACCTTTAGATAGGTAGATAGATAGATAGATAGATAGATAGATAGATAGATAGATAGATAGATAGATAGATAGATAGATGATAGATAGATGGATGATGTAGATAGATAGGTAGATTATATATAGATGAGATAGATAGATAGATAGATAGATAGATAGATAGATAGATAGATAGATAGATGGATACAAGATAGATAGATCTCACATGTTAAGTAGCATGTGAAAGTGATAACAGATAGATTCCCTAAATGCTATACTGGTATCCAAATAAGCTATAAAGATCTACCCTTTGGTGTAAGCATACAGATCAATGAGAGGTGGGAATTGAGGGCTACGCTTGGCATCATTTACAGGAAATGTCAATTTTGAGGAGAATATGGATCCGTTGAAGTTGAAGAACAAATGGAAATGGTAACCAAAGGAAAAAAAATACACAAAAGTGGGATGAACATGGAAGAATATCAGAAAGACTTAAACCTTACAAAATAAGATGCTAACAGTAAATGCAAAAGTCAACATTAAGACCATATTTCTTTTTTTCCACTGTTGCGTGTTTGGTTCCGTGGACATATGATCCCTATGCCCCTGGGCTGTGGTTGTAATACACCAAGTCTGATTGTTTTTGTTTCTTTATCTCTTGGAAATTCAATTGGTATCTAGAAAATGTGGTATTATAGATTTTCATACGTACCAGCTTATATGAGAGTGCAGGAAACTGTTCTTGAGAAAGCTGGTAAGCTATCATGTTTTTAAGAACTATTTTGATCACACATGTTTTGCAACAACTTTATGAGGGAGCATTATACACTGGATTTTTGTTCAGAGCATATAGCAATAAAGATTTAATTTTGTTCCTTTCCCTTCCACCCCTTCTCCTCAAGAAACTCAAAGACCCTTTTCAAATTGACCCTACACTCTTCCTTTTTAGTAACAGAAGTGTAAGCATTGTATCTAACTTGATGGTCAAGGATATTTTGGATTTGCTCCTTAGCTTTTTAATTTAAATGTACTCTGTGTGATGGTTGATGTATGTGTATATGCCAAGATTTTAAATTAATTTCTATTAGTAACAAAGCTCTTTTTTGAGAATATTTACCATCTGGGAAAAAACAGCACTGGCCCAAAAGTTTCACCTGATTGGGGGGAGGGGTTGAAGGAACAGATCCAGACGCAATCTGAAAAGTTCTGGTTCATTGCATAAAATAGAATCACTTGTATTCATTTGTAATCACAGATTTCTTTTCATAAAGGTGGAATCTCTTTTTTAGAGTCTTCTGTGTATTTATTGTTTTACCGCAGAATGCCCAACACAGATCATCATAACTGCCAAATAGTGCTTAAGTACAAATGGGAGACATGATTTTTTAAAATAAATACTTAAACACAAATTTATGGTCCTACAAAAGAGCATTTAAACTAGGTAGTCTAAGTTGATCTGCTTCCTTGGATCCACAGTAACTGTTATTTTCCCAAAAACCAATAGAATCGATATACGGAATCCATTGTATGAATAATGGATCAAAATAAATGAGTCCCTTTTTCTAAGGGCTTTTCCTGGTTCACCTACAAACATGATCTGGCCTGGACAAAAAGACAACACGAATTTCTTGAGGGTCAATGGTCCAAAATGCTAAGTATGGTTAAGTATTCTGCATGATCTATAGTCACTGGTTCCTTTTTTAGTTAAGATGTATTTAGATGCCTTTCTTCAATTCATCATACAGGAAAAGCATGAAAGCTCCACCCATGCCTCTAAGAACATTGGACCAGGTGCCCTTGAAGAGAGCTTTGCCACCCTCATCTTTAGCAATCTTCTTCCATCAGTCAATTGTCCCAGTGTACATGATATCAGCTTCTTTGTGCCCAGGCTGCATCATCATTTGCCGCCTTACTATATCAAAAGGACAGGAGACCACACCTGCTACAGCAGTCTCTGATTGCACATTCATCCAGCTTATCACAGTATGAGTGTTCTTAGGATCTGGGAGCATGGCTTTTGCTGTATTATAGATTCCAAAGTAAACTGCTCTATAGAAAATTATACCTTGCACTGAGACATTGAAACCTTGATACAAGCCACGAATTCCATCACACTCGGTGATTTTTCACAAGGCAGTCTCCCAGGCCTTTGAATTCTCTCTCAGTGCCAGATTTCCCAACATCAGCTGTCAAGCAGGGTTCTTGCAAAATCCAAGGGGTAGACAAAGCAGAGAGAAGTGGCTCCAGCTGCACCACCAGAGGTGAGATAGCCAGCAAAATACCTCCAAAAATGTGTGTGTGCTTGTCCACGCCTCCAAAAAGCTCCTGCTTATACTTATGCTTAAAGGCAAAGTTAAGGGGAAATATTGGATGATATTTGCTAAGTTACCCCCCCCCCCAGAAGGAAAGCACCCCTTGTTCCTTTGGAGTTCAGACTATACAATCCAACATGCCTTTATACTGCTTATCTGAAGCAATTTGTTTACTTGCATGCTGCACCTGCAAGAGTAACTTAACTCAGCAGAGCCAAGATAGTGGCTGGAAAGCAGGGACTTGCCTAGGGCTCTCGCCCAGGACCCTCCAAACACCAATAAAAAATGGCTCGGACCAAATTCTAGAACTGCAGTACCCACAAAATAGCAGAGGGAAGCAGGGCTCCAGCCCTGGAGGACAGCCTGGATAGGCTCTGGGTAAGGTCTATTGCACATGGATCTGGGAGTGGAGCAGAGCAGAGCCCAGCTTGGGCTGCGCCTGGACCAACCAGACTGGGAGTTGGTCAGAACAGGCCCTAGTGCCCTGAATCAGTGAGCCGTGGCAGTTACCAGATTTCTCAACCCACACACACCAAAGACAACAGAGAAGGTTAGTGGGAAAAGCTGCGGGGACAGAGTGAAAGGAGTTCACAGTTTGGCCACCACCCCGGGGCAGCGGCAGCAGAGGTGGTGCAGCTACAGAACTACAGCTGCAGTAGCTTCCTGCACTAGGCCCACCTGGTGGGAGGAATTAAGTGGCAGATCAGAGCAGGAGAACAGAGCCAGCTTAGATATGAGTCCTGTCTGGGTTGGTGGTTCTTGAGGGAGGAGTAGCACTGGTGTGGCAGAGCTTGCTGTGTAGAAATAGCTCCTAAAACAACAGCGCAACCCCTCAAGCTTGGAACAAAGTACTCTCTACTCTACAAGTAGTCATACCCCCAAGAAAAACTCAAGGATCAAGCAGTTGGCTGGGAACATGGCCAGGCAGTGAAAACAGACTCAGATACAGATTCAGACTTTGGAATCTTTCTTTGGTGACAAAGAAGACCAAAGAATACAGCCAGAAGAAGTCAACAAAGTCAAAAAGCCTACATCAAAAGCCACCAAGAAAAACATGAACTGGTCTCAGGCCATGGAAGAGCTCAAAAAGGATTTGGAAAAGCAAGTTAGAGAAGTAGAGGAAAAATTGGGAAGAGAAATGAGAGGGATGCAAGAAAACCATGAAAAACAAGTCAATGACTTGCTAAAGGAGACCCAAAAAAATAACACCTTAAAAATAGACTAATTCAAATGGCAAAAGAGCTCCAAAAAGCCAATGAGGAGAAGAATGCCTTGAAAGGCAGAATTAGCCAAATGGAAAAGGAAGTCCAAAAGACTACTTAAGAAAATACTACCTTAAAAATTACCTTGGAGCAAGTGGAAGCTAGTGACTTTATGAGAAATCAAGATATTATAAAACAGGCCTCTTTTTCCAGCCGGAATCATGGCAGGCATAGAAGAAAAGAAGAAGCTACCATCCATTCCAGAATCCCTTCTGAAAAAGCGAAAGGCTTTCACAATACTGAAGGCCAAACGCTTGAAGAAGATGGCTATTAAAAAGCTCCATAAAATACAGAGAAAAGTTATCTATGAAAAAGCTAAAGCCCACCATAAGTAGTACAGACAGATGTACAGGAGTGAAATCCACCTGGCTAGAATGGCACGCAAAGCTGGCAACTACTATGTACCTGTTGAACCAAAGTTAGCTTTTGTGATCAGAATCAGAGGTATCAATGGTGTTAGCCCAAAGGTCCGAAAAGTATTGCAACTTCTTCGTCTTAACCAAATCTTCAATGGCACTTTTGTTAAACTTAACAAGGCTTCTATTAACATGCTGAGGATTGTTGAACCATACATTGCATGGGGTTACCCAAACCTGAAGTCTGTGAATGACTTGATTTGCAAACGTGGTTATGGCAAGATCAAGAAACAGAGGATTGCCCTGATGGATAAAGCCCTTATTGCAAAATCTCTTGGTAAATATGGAATTATCTGCATGGAGGACTTGATCCATGAGACCTACACTGTTGGCAAGCACTTCAAAGCTGCCAACAACTTCCTGTGGCCCTTCAAATTATCTTCTCCATGAGGCAGAATGAAGAAAAAGACTACACATTTTGTGGAAGGTGGAGATGTTGGTAACAGGGAAGACCAAATCAACAGGCTTATTAGAAGAATGAACTAAAGATCTCTACCATGATTATTTTTCTAATGGTCTGTTAATAAAAATGCCTGTGAAAAAATTGAAAAAAAAACCAACCAAACAAAAAAAAGATATTATAAAACAGGACCTAAGGAATGAAAATTAGAAGACAATGTGAGATATCTCATTGGAAAAACTATTGACCTGGAGAATAGATCCAGGAGAGATAATTTAAAAATTATTGGACTGCCTCAAAGCCATGATCAAAATAGGAGCCTAGATATCATCTTTCAAGAAATTATCAAGGAGAACTGCCCTGGTATTCTAGAGGGTAAAATAGAAATTGAAAGAATCCACCTATCGCCTCCTCAAAAAGATCCCAAAAAGAAAACTCCTAGGAATATTGTTGCCAAATTTTGGAGCTCCCAGATCAAGGATGAAATACTACAAGCAGTCAGAAAAAAACAATTTGAGTATTGTAGAAATGCAATCAGAATAACACAAGATGAAGCAGCTTCTACATTAAGGGATCGAAGGTCTTGGAATAAGATATTCCGGAGGTCCATGGAGCTAGGATTAAAACCAGGAATCACCTACCCATCAAAAACTGAGTATCATGCTCCAAGGCAAAATATGGATTTTCAATAAAATAAAGGACTTTCAAGCTTTCTCAATGAAAAGACCAGAGTTGAATAGAAAATTTGACTTTCAAACACAAAATCAAGAGAAGCATGAAAAGGTAAACAAAAAAGAGAAATCACAAGGGACTTACTAAAGTTGAACTGTTTTGTTTACATTCCTACATGGAAAGATGATGTGTACAATTCATGAGACCTCAGTATTAGGATAGCTGAAGAGAATATACATATCTATCTATCTATCTATATAGACAGAGGGCACAGGGTGAGTTGAATATGAAGGGATGATATCTAAAAAAATCAAATTAAGGGATGAGAGAGGACTATATTGCGAGATGGAGAAAGGGAGAGATAGAATGGGGTAAATTATCTCACATAAAAGTGGCAAGAAAAAGCAGTTCTGTTGGGAGGGAAGAGGTGGCAGGTGAGGGGGAATGAGTGAATCTTACTCTCATCGGGTTTGACCTGAGGAGGTAATACCATACACACTCAATTGGGTATCTTACCCCGCAGCAAAGAAGGATGAAGGAGATAAAAAAGGGGGCATGATAGAAGGGAGGGCAGATGGGGGGAGGAGGTAATCAAAAGCAAACGCTTTTGAAAAGGGACAGTGTCAAGGGAGAAAATTGGATAAAGGGGGACAGGATAGGAAGGAGCAAAATATAGTTAGTTTTTCACAACATGAGTATTGTGGAAGGGTTTTGCATAATGATACACATGTGGCCTATGTTGAATTGCTTGCCTTCTTAGGTAGGGTGGGTGGGGAGGGAAGAGGGGAGAGAATTTGGAACTCAAAGTTTTCAAAACAGATGTTCAAAAAAAACAAAAAAAAGTTTTTGCATGCAACTAGGAAATAAGATATACAGGCAATGGAGCATAAACATCTATCTTGACCTACAAGAAAGTAAGGGTAAAGGGGATGGGGGGGAGTGGGGTGACAGCAGGGAGGGTTGACTGGGGAATGGGGCAATCAGAATATATGCCATATTGGAGTGCGGGGAGATTAGAAATGGGGAGAAAATTTGTAATTGCAACTCTTGTGAAAATTAATACTGAAAACTAAAAATATTAAATAAATAAATAAATAATGATTTAACAAAAAAAAGAATAGCTTAACTCTCTCAATGGGGGCCACTGAAGTCTTGGAGATGGCAGCAGCGATGCCGCCAGCCAGGAAGTCCTTGGTGAGGGAGATGGCCTATTCTTGGGAATGGTTACAGAGGGAAAAGGTGTTGGAGCGGGAGAAAAAACAGGTGCGGGATGGCTGAAAGCTGGGGAACTCATCTCTGCTTGCACAGCTGCTTGCTACAGCTCAGACCGAAAGCAAGGTGGAATCTCTCAATGTTGTACTGTTTAGTGATTTATCCCATAAGTCAAATATAGTAAGAATGAATGTGATTGTTAAAAAACCAAACAAAAACATACAGGCAAGTACATGTTTTGTTAGTGCTGTAAAATAAATGCTCATTCTAAAAATGCAAACCACCAGCCCAACAAAATCCAAAACCATCTCCTAGAAGTTTTGGCAGATGGAATTCTACAGGGTCAATAATGAGTCCCTACTTCAGGAGATTAAAGAGGAGAGGACAAATGAAATATGGAAATCACTTCTCTGACCCAACCTACCCAACCTTTGCCCCATTAAAGATTTACATGGGGATTCAATTGGCTAAAAAACTATTTGATCCTGAGTTGGTTTAAAATCAGCTGAGTAGGAGCTCTAAATATAACTTATCTACAGTCCCCTTTCAGATGGCATCAAAATGTAGGTCACTTTTGTCCATCTCTAGGGTTTTTTGAACTTGCCCTTTATGTTTTTAAGGGGTTCCAGGGGTATATTTTTTGCACTGGATTCTAAAGATGTTAAAAAAAACCAACAACAGTAGACCACACACTTTTCACAAAAGTAGTCCTTTGTCATTGTCTTATTTACTCATGTGTTTATACATTTTTGTATTTTATTAATTTATGAATATTTTTTCAGTAAAAAATATATATCCACAAATGAAAAAAAAGAAATAGTGGTAGATCAGTGGAATATATTAGGTACACATTGTTGTTATTTATCCTTTGTTCTTGAAGAGAATGATGATCATCGTCTAGTATATGATAAACCCAGAAATACAACCTTTTGGAACAAAAACTTGTTCTTTGACAAAAACTGCTAGGAAAACTGGAAAATGTTAAAACAGAAACTAGGTGTAGACCAAAATCTCACTTTTCCTCCTCACTACCTTTTTATTGTAAATATGGGAGGGGATGGAAAAAAAGCAGAAAAATGTAAAAAGATATGATAGAGGAAACAATTCAATTACTAATCATAACCATGAATTTGAATGAATTGAATTTACCCTACGAATGAAAGAATGTTGCAGATGAATTAGAAAGCAGAATCTCAAAATATGTTCTTTCCAAGAATGTATTTGAAATGGGAAGATCCATGCAATGTTTTAAAAAGACAGAAGTGGAAGTCCTGTGCAAATTTTCAAAGGTGATGATTTATGGGAATAATCAATATTGCATAGGTTGTGGAAAGACAGGCAAACTAATGCATTGTTGGTGGACTTGGGAATTCATATAACCATTTTCGAAAGCAAAGTAGAATTATACAAAGAAAGTGGCTAAAATATCAGTGCCCTTTGACCATTGCTAAACATATACCCTGAGGAGGTCATTACCAAAAAGAAAGGCTCTATATACACTAAAATATTTAGGGCAGTACTTTTTTGTTAAGAAATATCTGGAAACAAAGTAGATATGTATTGATTGAGGAATGGCTAAACAAATTTTGGTACATGAATGAAGTAGGATTTTGTTATACTGGTTACCTTCAAGTGTCAGTTAAAATCCTACATTTGTCAAGAAGCATTTTGTGCTTTCCTGGTCCTCTTCCCTCTTCCTATTTTCTTTAGTAGTGGATCCTCTCTGAAATTACTTCCTATTTACACTTTCTATATTATGAATGTACATCCAATCAATAGACATATTCTTAGGGTAGGCTCTTTTTCTCCTTTTCATCTTCTTTCACCGGATGATCTCATATGGTCCCATGATTTCAATTATCATCTCTATGCCAATGGTTTTCTTATCTAGCTCTTACCTCTCTCCTGAACTTCAGTCTAATATCTCTGACTGCCTCTTGAATATCTCATACTGTATATCCTATGGACTTCTAAAACTAAACACATCCCAAATGAAACTAATTATTTCCCTCCCTTCCTGAAAACCCTGGAGTCTTGCTACTTATAAAATTGCTGCCATTTTCCCTGTCACCTCATTTCTCCACCTAGATAGCATCTTGGAGTTCTCTGTCTCACTGCCCATATTCAACAAGTTGCCAAGTTCTGTTGATTCTATCTTTAAAACATCTCTTATATACACCCCTTTTACTCTCCTGACACTGCCAACACCCTGGAGCAGGGATTCATTGCCTTACACCTAGACTGTTACATTAGGCTTGTGGTCGATCTTCCTGCCTCATATCTCTAACACTCCAGTCCACCCTCCACTCAGCTGGCAGAGATCTTCCTAAATGCAGGTATGACCATGTTATTGACTTTCAATAATTCAATTATGTCCCACTCAATATGACCCCATGGATTTTTGTCTACAGGGTTTTCTTCTTGACTCTAGGCATGGCACTCTCTCCACTGTGTCACCTAACTGCCCCCAAACTGGTGTTGCTATAGTTCAAAATTTAGTTGGGAAACCCATTTTTTTCATTAATAATTCAAAAATATTTCTGTACCTGCCTCATATTCCCACCACATGATGTTTAGCAAACTAATTATGAGAAAGAAAGAAGCAAATATGACAAGTCTCTTTTTTCTTTTTTTATATGCAATTGATTTTTATTAAAATGACTAAATGCAAAAATTGCGAATATGTTTTGTCATACTTTCAGGATGGGTAGAAGGTTACCTTATTGATAGTGTCTAGATTTGCCATGGTTCAGACCCCCTGTCTAGTTCTTTCCCTATGAGGAAAGGAAACTGTCCTCAATTGTTGACTGTAAGAGGTTAGGGTTCAAGCCTTTTGCTGTTGAGATACAGCTTCCTAGTGGTCTCAGGCTGTATAGACTTAGCTTCCTGATCATCTAAGGGCATTTAAAAAAATACTCATATGCAGTGTATGTGTTGGGGGTGGGGGAGAGGTGTAGAATTTCAAACTTGCCAAACTTCCTAAGGGTATTGGAATTGCCACTCTCTGCCTTACTGATCAGACTATATTTATATGGAGATAAGGGCAGTGGCACCTAATTGACTTAAGTATACCCTTCTGATGCTTTGACTACCACACCTTCCTTTACTTACTAATTGTTGAATGACCTATGAGTGTTTCATTTTATTCCAATATCAGATCTAAACTACCGGTCAGACCCAGCTCTCAAAAACATCCTACTAAACCACACTCCAAAGTAGTCACAAAGAAGCTGTTTTTCTTCAACCCTAAGTTCATTTATGCCAGCATAAAAGAACTTTTCTTCCTATGGAGTTTGTTTTGTTCATGTGGAGTTCACTGTGCTAGTAACCACTCGCCTGTCCAAAGAAAATGTATCTCGTGGTAGTCTGGAAGTCGAGGCACTGCACCTCCATGACAGGAAGACGTGTGCTTTAATATCATATGGCTAGTCCTAATGAGTGTCTTTCTGTAAGGATTTGGAGAAAAGCATAGATGGAAATGCAAGATGTAGCCAGTTGCCCTTACTGTTATGTACTTCACCTGATACTCCCTATTTCAGTGGAAACAAATGTATTCTTTCAAGAATGTATTTTATATATACATATTGCATTACAAAAAGTCTATAATGATTACTATACAAATTGTTACCACTGAAAATACTGTTCTTCATAATGATATCCCTGCATTTTGTAGGAAATATCTATAGCCATGTTCCTGATACTGGTGATCTGAGTGAAATGAGACCAGATTGTTATCATATTTTAGAATCTAAAAAAATTGGGGGATGAATGGGAGAAGAAAATGAATGGTTGTAAATGTTATGCTTGATATTCATTTTTCCTATTGTTTATTGATACTTTCATAGTTCTAAGAATATAATGGTCTGACTTACAGACCAGATTAGGTCCTGAGTAACTTTACTGTTTAGGGAGGTCCTTCTGGAATGAATCCAATATGGCAGTCCCATTTGGAACATTTATAAATGTCTAGGAAGAACAATTGAAACAATTGGAACAAATGGAACAGTTAGAAAAAGCTATTGTTTTTTGGATAGGATCCCAACTGAATCAGCCACAAGTGGGGTTTAGGAGCGTACTGGGCGACCAACAAGAGTAATCTTTTCTTCATTAATGAGTATGGTTGTCTAACAGACTGAAATACTCCAGTGGAAGAAAGATGTTCAGGATTCTTTGAATGACAAGTTGTAAGTTTTGCATGACAAATTGATCATCGTTGTTGGTCTGAGAGTCTATTCATTGAATCCAGGAATCCTTTCTGACCTATGGCCATGAGTTACACCTGGAAGTTCTCAGTTTGGGAATGCAACCACTCAAAATGCACCATTCATGCCTATGTGTCCAGTGAAGAAGTCTGCGACTTGATAAGGTCTTCAGGAAGATGTATATGGGAAGGAGTGACCCACTGTGATATGTGGGAGATCAAGTTCCAAGAATAACTCAGCTCTTCATAAACACTCTTGAAAAAAATGCCAGATATTTGGTATGGAACAGGGAATCAGCAAGATTTTTGGCCTTAGAACCATCCAGCTGCAGTGTGCACAAGAATTTTAGATGAAGATATAGGTTATATTGGTATGAAAACATGCATGGTGTTAGACAAAAAGAAGAAAATATGCTCCTTAATGAGTTATAGGAATATAGGAACAATCGGTATATAGATTCAGAAAATCTATTTTGTTATAGCTATTGCTAAGGGATCAAACTATGTACTGGTCAACTGACTAGTAGAATAATGTTACTTTTAAGTTCTAATTTCTCTTTAAGAGATCACCTGGATACCAGATAGCTTTGCTCAACTTAACAGGCTTCTGGTTACCATTCAGCAAATTGAAGGGCTGGAGGAATCAAATATTTTCAAAGCTGGGTTTTTGTCTCCACCTACTGCATTGGTTTCTGAATCTCAACCAATATATTCTACTACATACTCAAGGCAATGTCTCAAACTGATTTTTCTACTTGGTATAATATTATAGGCTCTGTAATAGTTTTCTTTATATTATTGGTTTTTCTGCATTTACTACATCGAAAGTAAAACACAGAGAAGTCTGTATTTAAAATGAACTAATTCAAGGTAAGGCCAAAATAGGAAAATAGCAGAAAGAAGTACAGCTGAACTC
Source organism: Phalanger gymnotis (assembly GCA_028646595.1). Taxonomy (NCBI): domain Eukaryota; kingdom Metazoa; phylum Chordata; class Mammalia; order Diprotodontia; family Phalangeridae; genus Phalanger; species Phalanger gymnotis. Next base: position 303,466,016 of record CM053623.1, read on the forward strand.
CCCACCACTGCTTCTCCACAGAGATCTAGAAAACATGTGCAATAAATATTTATTAAGCACCTACCATGTACTAGCCACTGTACCATGTGCTAGAGATATAAAGAAGAATCATGAGACAGGCCTTGCCCTCAAGGAGCTCACAATCTAATGGGAGAGACAAGAAGCAAGCAAATATGTACAAATAAACTACATACAAGATAAATATAAAAATAAATGAGACAGGGGAGACATTGGGATTAAGAGGGGTTGGGAAAGGCTTCCTATAGAAGATGGGATTTTTGTTGGGACTAAAAAGTCAGGGAAGTCAGTAGGCAGAGCTGAAGAGGGAGAGCATTTCAGACCTGGGAGATAACCAGAAAAAATTCCCAAAGCTCAGAGGAAGGTCTTGTTTGTGGAATAGCAAGGAGGCTGGTGTCACTAGATCAAAGAATACATGATGAGCAGTAAGGTTTAATAAGACTGGTGATGGAATGGAAAATGGATTGGAATGGGGAAAGCCTTGAGGCAGGGATACCCACCTGCAGGATGTTGCAATAGGCCAGGTGGGTGGTGATGAGGGCCTGTGCCAGAGTGGTGGCACCGTCAGAGGAGAGAAGGAGGTGTATTAGTCCTGATCAGGAAATCCATGACAAAATCAGTCAGTTTTTTTCAGCCTGGGTCAGTGTAGTGAAACAGAGAGGGTCTGCAGATGCTGAGAATAGGATCTAGCTTTAGCCAGTAACAACTATTAATGAAGCATTATAGCACGGGAATTAAAAGAGGACTGAGGCATGCACCAGAGAAAGAAGAGGCATCAAGCTCATGAAGTTGGTTCCCCCTTGTATGGTTCAGCAACACATGCTAACTGGAAGTTCTCTCTCACTCACTATTCCAGTTTCAGGTCAAACATCCTAGGCTGACTGAGGAGGGGACCTGCAGAAGCAAACATCCTTAGTGTGACTCTGGTCCCAGGAGTATAATAGTGTCTCTGGTCCAGCCCAAGCTCTATCTGAAGCCTGTGAGAACTAACCAAAGCACGGATATCAGAGCAAAGAATAGCCTCAAATTCTATCATTCTGAACCTGCAGAGCCTTCCAGCTGGCTGATAGTGGCTGAGTCTAGTGGTGGTCAAGTAGAAATACAACAAGGGGGCAGTCCACTTATGTGTTGCTCAGACCCAAACAAAGGACAAGAACCTGAAAGTTTACAGGTCCTGAGTCTGAATTGTTCTTGTGTTCCTGCACAATGCTCAGTACACCAAGAAAGCAGCAGAAATTCCCAAGTGGTCATATGATTAGCCCAGAGATTTCCTCCAGAAACATGCAGAACTAGGACCTAACATAAAGTATGAATTCAAGAAATAGGGTGGAAAAATAAGAAAACAAAAAGGATACCACCATAAAGAGCTATTGTGGTGACAAGGACACTCAGGAAATAATCCCAAAAGAAGCAAATGACTCAAAAATATCTATAAGCAAATACCCAAAAAGACAGTTGGGTGCAAGTCCAACAAGAATTTCTAGAAGAGATGAAAGAAGAGTTTTTTTAAGAGCTAAAAGTGATTTTTAAAGAGTGCTAGAGGAAAAATAGAAAAAGAAATGAGAGGTATGGAAACATTCAGAAAAGGAATTAACATGTTGGAACAAGGGGTATAAAACCTTACTAAGGAGGGAAAATGTCTCTGAAAATTAGATTGGTTAGAATGGAAACACAAATTTAGGGTTAGGGCTAAGCTACGTGAGATGAAAAGAAATATTGAAACAAAGCCAAAAGACTGAATAATGATGGGAAATTTTAAAGTAAAATTTTAACAAGGAAACTAGAGCAAAATATCACAAAATTTATACACAATGACCAAGTCAGATTTATATCAGGGAATCAATGATGGTAGAATATTAAGAAACAATAAGAAGAACAGAAACCAGGTCACAACGTTATTAGATGCAGAAAAAGTTTTTGACAACATATAACATTCATTCCTATTTAAAAAAAAAACACTACAAAACAAAGGAGGAAATGGAACTTTCCTTAAAATGATAAATAGCATCTTTTGAAAACCAAGAACCAGTATTATCTTTCATGCAGATAAGCTAAAGCCCTTCCCAATAAGATCAGGAGTGAAGCAAGGATGTCCATTATCACCATTCTTCTACAATATTGTGTTTGAAATGATAGCTATAAAAATAAGACAATAACAAAAGAGAATAAGCATAGAAAAATTTCTATCCCCCACCCTGCAGATGGTACCATTAAACACAAACATATATATGTAAAATCATTATATATATATATACACATATATACATATATATGTGTGTGTGTATGTGTACGTGTGTGTATACACACACACATACACACACACACACACACACACACATATATATATATACACATATTCTTATAGCATCAGTTCTTTCTCTGAATGAAGATAGTGTTTTCCTTCATATGACCTTTGTAGTAAGTTCGGTTATCTATAATAAGCAAAGTTACTTATTTGCTCAAAGTTGTTCTTAAAACAATATCATTGTTACTGTGCACAACATTCTCTTGGTTCTCATTTCAATTTTCATTATTTTGTGCAAGTCTCTCTATATTTTTTCTAAGACTATCAAGCTCATCATTTCTTATAGCATAGCAGTATTTCATCACGATCATATATCACAACTTGTTCAGCCATTCCCCAATTGGCAGGCATTGCCATAATTTCCAGTTCTTTGCCAGTATAAAGAGAGCTGCTACGAATATTTTAGAACACATAGGTTCTTTTCCTTTTCCCCCAATCATCTTTGGAAATAGACCTAGTAGTGATATTGCTGAGTTTGGCTCTAGGCAGTTCAATAACTCTTAGGGCATAATTCCAGATTGCTCTCCAAAATGATTAAAAAAGTTTACAATTCCACCAACAATGAATTAGTGCCCCAATTTTTCCACATCCCTTCCAACATTTTTCAACTTCAATCATTTTGGCCAATCTGATAGATATAAAATGATATTCCAAGGCTGTTTTAATGTGAATTTGTCTCATTAATAATAATTTAGAGTATTCTTTCGTATGAGTATAAATTGTTTTGATTTCTTCACTGGAAAACTGCTTGTTTATATCCTTTGACCATTTTTTCAATTGAGGAATGACGTATTATAAATTTTATAAAGTTCTCTAAATATTTGAGATATGAGAACAGTGTACAAAATTCTCCCCCTCCCTTTTTTTTTCTTTCCTTGTGATCTTGGCTACTTTTGTTTCATTTGTACAAAACCCTTAAATTAAGAGGGTTAATATAATTGAAATTATCCATTTTAAATATTATCGTGCTCTCTATCCTGTTTATTCATATTTTTTTGCCTATCTGTAAGTCCAATAAGTAATACGTTCCATGATCTTCCAATTTTCTTATATTGTTGTCTCTATTTATATCTAGGTCATGCATCTAGTTTGACCATATCTTGGTAAATGGTGTAAGATATTGGATTATGACCAATTTCTGCCATACTGCTTTGCAGTTTTCCCAACATTTATTTTACCCAAATAATGAATTCTTATTTCAAAATCTTAAATCTTTACACTTGTCAAATACAAGGTCACTATATTTATTTGCTGCTGTAAATTGCATGTTTACCTTTTTTCTATTGATCTTCCCCTCTATTTCTTAGCCAGTTGTAACAGTAAGCAAAGTGGGATTTTTGGCTGTTTTTTTCTTTTGGAGTTAAGCTTCTGTAACACATTAAGTGCTTAAGGTATTGTTAATGGAATAGGACCTACTTTGAGCTCTGTCCCAGCTCAAAGCTGTGGTGCATCCTGGGTCACATGGAGCCTGAGTCACATGTAGCCCAGTGTGGGGGGAGTTTGCCAAAAAAAGAAAAAAAAGAACAGAAAGTGAGAGCTAGGCAGAGCTGAAAGAGAGAATCTAGAATGAATGGGCAGAGGGAAGAATTTGCTTGGGGGAACTTGCCTGCAGTGAGGTCTAATGGAAAGAATGTTTGAGATGTTAATCTCTGTTAATCTCTTAGACAGAAACCTTGTCTGTTGGTCTGTGTTAATCTCCCAGACAGAGGCCCTGTCTGTTGGTCTGTGTTAATTTCTCAGACAGAAGCCCTGTCTGTTGGTCTTTATAAGTGAATTGAGCTGAAGGGCAGAGATCCACCCACTGGAAGGAGGCTTAGCTTAAGCCCCTTTTAGGAGCTGTTAAAGTGAATGGAGATGATGGTGCTGGTAATGTGTGTAAATATTGTTGTAGCCCTGTTAAGCTTTGTTTTCCCAGAAACAGAAGCTGCAGACAGGAGCCCTTGGAGCCTGTTATCAGACAGGCGAGCTTGGAGTGGAGCAGTCCCCTTGAGCTGAAACGTGGAGCAGGAGTGGAGAGCTGCCTGTGTGTGAACCCAGGCAAGAGCTGGGAGTGGTCAGTCCAGCCCACAGACAAAGAGCAGACTTGGAAGTTAACCTTGAGTTAAGATGAAAGAGGACTTTACTTGGACACTCTGTATTGACTGAGGAGACTGTAATTTACTGTCACCCAGGGGTGGACGGTGTTTGTATTTTCTGATACCCCTTAAGGATGATATATTTTGCTAGGGAAAATCCTGGTCTGGGACCCCCTGCTTGTGTAAACAAGCATTTTGGTAATATAATGATATGTGCTGTGTGAATATGCTGAGGAATGCTATAAGATATGCTGAATGATATGTTTTGTTTAAGACTATGTGGCCACCTTAGTAATAAGTTGTTATGTTGCTATGAATGTTATTTATTATGCTTTAGTTTATTGAATAATGTTTAGTTCTGAATAAATAGAGAGCTCATTATACTGTGTGAAAAAACCAGCACTCCTCAGGTGTGCTGCCATGATTAGTGTTACACTAGTACCAGATAGTTTCGATAACTACAGCTTCATAATATAGTTTAAGATCTAGTCCGTTAAGACTCCTTCCTTTACATTTTTTTTCATTATTTCCTTTGATATTCTTGACTCTTTGTTCTTCCAAATGAATTTTGTTATTTTTTTTTCTAATCCAGTAAAATAATTGTGATAATTATTTTGGATGGCATTGCATATATAAATTAGTTTATATAAAATGGTCATTTTTATTATATTGACCCTGACTACCCATAAACAATTAATATTTCTCCAATTATTTAAGTCTAATTTTATTTGTATAAGAAGTTTGTTTTTTTCTTTTTATAATTTTGTTTATGCAGTTCTCGGGTTTGTTTTGGCTGGTGTACTCCCAAGTATTTTATGCTGTGTAGAGTTATGTTAAATAGGTTATCTCTTGCTATCTCTTCTTGAAAGGTTTTGTTTGTGATATGTAGGAATGTTGACATTTGTGTGGATTTACTTTATATCCTGCTACTTTGCTAAAATTATTGTTTAACTGATATTTTAGTTGTCTTTGAGATTTTCCAAGTATATCATCATATCATCAAATCTACTTTTTAAAGAGTTCTTTTCTTTAGTGAATTTTTGTACATCCTTTTCCATTTGGCCAATTCTGCTTTTTAAGGAATTCTTTTCTTCATTGGATTTTTGTATCTCTTTTACCATTCTATCTATTCTGGTTTTAAGGTGTTATTTTCTTCTTGCATCAGTCTCATTTCTTTTCTTGACTTTTTCTCTCTCTTATTTGATTTTTCAAAACCTTTACCAGCTCCTACAAGAATTCTTTTTGGGTTTGAGACTAATTCACATTTTTCTTTGAGGCTTTGGATATAGCTGTTTTGACTTTGTTGTCTTTTTCCAACTTTGTGTTTTGATGTTCTTTGTCATTATTGTAACATTCGATGGTTAGGGTTTTTTGTTTTTGTTTACTTATTTATAGATCTCACTTCTTGACTTTTACCTTTATGTTAAAGTTGGGCTCTGCTCCCAGGGTACAAGGAACACTACCTCAAGCTTCAGATTTTTTTGTGCTGATATTTTCAAAGCTAGTTCTAAGTTTCTGTAAATTTTCAGTTCTTTTAAGGTGGTATTGTCTAAAGAGAGGTGTAGTCACTGCACTTCTGGCCTGTGCTCTGGTCTGTAAATGACCACAAGCACTCTTTTCCACCCTAGATCTTTTACCAGAGCCCCCATGCTCTTGCAGCTACACATTGTCATATGCTAGAGCTCTTCTTTGCCCTAAGGCTGCAATCCAAAGAAAGTAATAATGAACCAACAATGTTTAAAGAATTTCACACAATTTCAACTAAAAATGCTGACACCATTGAGATTTTTGTTCAGGCTTCAGTTTTCCCAACATTTTCTTTCATGTTCACTTGAAAAGCTGAGATTATGGGTCTTATTGAAAATAGTAAGTTATGGTTCATTTCTTCATACATGCCAAAGTTAACATTTCTTTAAGTAATTCACTCTCAGCATATCTACATTGGTCCAAATGACTCTTGGCAGGAAAACCATTCAGTGAGAGATACATCTCCTTTAGTAACTTTAGCAAGTAGAAACTATTTTTAAAAAAAAGTTAGATTTCCAGTAGCACTGCAAGATATGTTTGTGGACATATGGTGAAATGATCAGTTATTACTTAAAACATGACATGTATTATCTCACTGTAGTAACAAAAAGTCAATGCAGGCAAGAATGGAATCTTTGCTAGTCCTTATATTCTCCAAAAATGTACAAATCCTATTAATTTTCCTTATACGCAAAAAGGAGAGATCTCATACTTCTTAGTATGTAGCCATCTTTGACAGTAAAATTTGTTGCTTACTAACTTTACAATTCTTTCTTCACTTAAATGTCCAAAGTTATCATTTTAGTGGGAAGGGTTTTAATCTGGGGTCCTTGAACTTAAAAAAAAAGTGATAATTGTATTTCAATACAATTAGTTTCTTTGTGTACACACACACACACACACACACACACAATTGGTTTCCTTTGTAATCATATCTATTTTATTTTGAGCATTTAAGGATATTATTCTGAGGAGCCCATGGGCTTCACCAGTCTACCAGAGGGTTCCACGGTTCAATATAGTTAAGACACCACACTAAGCTTTCATGGCTATAATACAACATGCTCTGAGCAGTACCAATGCATTCTAGGTACCTTGGTAGAAATAGTGACAATTCTGTAGAGTACTCCATTGCACAATTATAATTCATGCCATTATCTCAATAGCAGAATAGAACCTTGGGACTCTAGATTGGGTCCTTTAGCATCATTGACTCACTTCTTAGCTTGTATTGTTTTCCACAGTTCTTCATCAGCCACCTGCTCTCTCTACCAATTACCCACAGACAAATAAGGCTTAAAAGGGTTGATTTAATGAATAAGGTTCACATATGCTGCTGGCATGCTGCCTGGTAGAAGTCCCATACTCTCAGATACATTTCTATTTGTTGATGCCCTTTATTCCTGTGTATTGCAAATCATTTTCATTTATTCCTTTGGTATTACCACAGTTATATAGTTTCGATCACAGAACATCATCATCCATGTTGGTTTTCCTTAGACTGAAGTGTATACTGAAATTCAAAATCGGCCAGTTTTGTTACCCTTCTCTATCAAACAGCATTTAATAAAAATAGCCAAAAAATAGGCCAATGAATCTTTATCAGTCCACACTTGAAATTTATTGCTAAACACAGTCTGATGTTTTTCAGTAATAGTCCAGTTTGGAGCTATGACCTCCAGTTTACATACAGATTAGCAAGTATTATCACTAAGTCCTCTGCTAGAAAAGGGAATCAGAATCAGATGACTGCCACTTTCTTGGTACAACACTGCTCCCAAGCCTTCCAAACTAGTTCCTGAATACAGAACAAAAGACTTCTCTGTATCTGCACAGGTCCAAATTGGTGCATTTGTGAGATAATTCATTAAATTTTTAGAAATATCTTTAAAAATAGCTATCTCTCCATGATATCCAAATTACTTCAAATGATTTGGAGGTGTAAGATTATTCTAATAATGTCATTTCAAAAAATTCTCTAGACCCTCTCCTAAAATTAGCACTCCAGTACTAATTTCCAGTCAAAAACCTTTAAATATGTGTTGAATCATATTATTATTTTAAAGTAATAAGATAAATTTATATTTAGTAAATTAATAATAAACTAGTTGTTACACATTCATTCTATACAGTAATAAGCAATGAAATAATAGCTATGTACAATTAATGCATCTCAAGTTAAACAGGCAAATTGTCATCAGTCAGTAGCAACACTTCTAGACACTTGACATTTATAATTCTATAAGAACATATATTTGATGTTATCATTTATTACGATTGTTTATATTTTTTCTCTGTATCACAAACCCTCATCTCTTAGGCCTAAATAAATAATAAAGCTACTGTCCATATGATTTATCGACAATGTAGCCAATAATAGCAAAAAGATGTAAGCTATTATACAATGTTTCAGCTACAAGAAATATCACAGAGAAAGTCATATTTGACTATCATTACAACTCAATCTTTTCTCACTTTTATAACACGGTCATATAATTTACTTATTTCCACATAACAAATAGAGTCTCTTCATCCCCCTCATAATATAAAGATTAAAATAGTTCTTTAAAGAAAGTTTTTTATCATCTTTCTCTGTACCTTATTCAACCTATTTCCAGTTATGATAGGAAAACACAATTTCTCATATAACAGCAGTTAAAATCACTCCAAGATCACTTCAATAACTTTTCTTAAAAAATGCAATAGTAACATCTATGATCTCTGAAGAAGAAAATATAAAGCAAGTGTCACACTATAAGTTACATATAAGTTGCTGATTTATATAGGCTGAGTGATTTTTCATACTCAGATGCTGCTGAAATAATTGGTCCAGAGCAAACACACACACACACACACATGCACATGCACACACATATACGTACACACTCTTATACACACACAAATATGTATTAAATATTAAATGAAAAAAATGTTTCAAAGAAGAGGCTATGAGAAATTTGAGTCTTGAGAGATGGGGAGAATCAAGGAAGGCTCCATAGAGGAGGTGGGGACTTAATTGAAAGAGAGATCTGGTTCAACATGTAGAGATGGGGCTGAATGGAGGAGAGTACATTCCAAGTGTAGGGATAATGTGGGCAAACACACACAAAACGAGAAAGAACAGTATGAAAATGAGGGACAAAGGGCAGTTCAATCCATCTAGAAAATAGATTATATGAAGGTAACTAGTACAGTGGGTCTGGAAAAGTATGTCATGGTAAGATTTCTAGCCTTCAATAGTAGTGTAATGATATGGTTGAATTATATTTACTCAGTCACTCCAGCTCATTTAAAATAAATGATAAGATGCTCAGTCTATCTTTAGACTGTGTGAAAAAGTCTTTGAAAGCCAATGGATGAAGTGAAATGATACCAGATAGGAAGTCTGTTCCTGTTGGCTGAGGCATTGCATTATGCCCTCTGGCTGGAATTGGAGAGCTCCACTAAGGACTGAGCCAAGAGGTGAGAGTGGGGGGGGGGGGGGAGAGAGAGAGAGAGAGAGAGAGAGAGAGAGAGAGAGGGGTGAAGGGGAAGAGGGAGGGGGAGGATGAAGAAACTAAGGAAAAGAGGGTTAAGTGATTTACCCAAGGTCACACAGCAACTGAGAGTCTGAGTTCAGATTTAAACTGACTTCAGGCCCAGCACTCTATCTATTGTGCCACCTAGCTGCATCCCCTTCCTTAGTAAATACCCGTTCTCTAAAGGCTGACAAAATCAATTTCAATTGATAGTGATGGGGAAAAACATACCTATGAAGAACCAAGTCAATGGCCTTAGAGAAATAAAGCTCCCTAACTAAATCTTAGGAGTACTCCTAGAGCCCTGAGCGAGAAAATATAGCCTTGTTCTGGGACCCAAGACTTGTCTATGAGAATAGAAATTGAGAAAAAGATTCTTAGAGTTTATGTGAGTATACTATGATAAGGAATTTATAAGTAATTCAGACAGTAAAAGGAGAGCTTCTGAAGTTTTGCTTTTGTTTTTGTTTTGTAACTAGTTCAGACAATTCTCTGAGATGTTCTTTAATCTGGATCAGAATTGGAGAGAGGACAGACGAGGTAGAAAGGCACTTGGCTAGGTGCTGGAGACTCAAAGACAGAAATAAAACAGTCCCTGTCCTTGAGAACATTACATCTTATGAGGGAGAGGAGAAAAATATTTACAAAATAAATACAAGGTAATTTGGTAGTTCACTAGCAGTTAGAAGGATCAAAGAAGTTCTCAAGTAAGAGGTTGTTTTTGACCTGAGCTTTGAAAATGAACTAGGGCTTCTAAGTGGTTATAGAAAGGAAGGAGTATATTTCAGACATGGGGAACTGCATAGAGGCAGAAAAACTGGGGGATCTAATGTCATATATGAAGAACAATAGGGAGGCTACTTTGACAGGATTGTAGAGTATGGGGAGTAATAGCTGCTGGGGAGTAATAGATAATAAGCATGGAAAGATAGCTTGGAACTGGGTTATGAAGGGCCTTAAATGGTAAACATAAGAACTTTGATTTCAGTCAGTCAGTCAGTCAGTAATTATTAAGCACCTTCTGTATGCCAGGCACTGTGCTAAGGGGTGTGGAGATAAAAAGAGGCAAAAACAGTCTGTGCCCTCAAGGAGCTTACAGTCTAATGGGGCAAACAACAAGCAAGTATATCTATCTACACGCACACACACACACACAAACACACATATACATACATACCTACATATATACATACACACACACACAAACATATATATATATATGTATATATACTCATACATCCATTCCATACACATAGATGTGTCTTTATATATGAACAAAGCTATATACATGATAATTAGGAAATAATTAATAAGAGGAAGGCACTCAAATTGAGGGGCTGGAAAAGGATTCCTGTAGAAGATGAGATTTTAGTTGAGCTTGAAGGAAGGCAGGGAAGCCAGGAGCAAAGACAAAGAGAGAGAGCATTCCAGGCATTGGAGACAGTAAGGGAGAATGCCCAAAGCTGAGAGATGGGGCGTCTTGTTCATGGGACAGCCAGGAGGCCAGTGTTACCATATCAAAAAGTATGGAAGGGGAAAGTGGTATAAGGTGTAAGATACCTGGAAACATGGGAGAGCTACTTTATGAAAGGCTTTGAACATCAGACAGAGAATTTTGTATTTCACCCTGGAAGTGATAGGAAGTCATTGGAGTTTATGAAGCATGAGTGTCATAAGGTCAGATTGTGATCCTAGGGTTAATAGGAAGCTGTTGGATTCTTATTGATCTGGGGTGTGATATGGTCAGTCTTATGCTGTAGGATTATTAGTTTGGCAGCTGACTGGAAGATGGGTTGGAGTGGGGAGAAAATCAAGGCAGGAAGCCCGATTAGCAGGACATTACAATAATCCAGAGAAAAGGTGATGAAAGCCTGGTGTCTGAACTAGTACGGGTCCACAGGGACTGAAAAAGAAATAGTCAGGATGGATAGGAGAGATACTAAAGGGGCAAAAATCAATAGGAATTGGGAACTGATAAGATTGGAGTTTGATGGGGGTGAGAAGAAAGTATTTTTTGGAAATGAAGTTTTGAGCACTGGGTGCCTGGAAAGGTATTTCAATAGAAATAGAGACTTTGAAAAAAGAGATTTAAGATGAGGAAGAGATGATGAATTCAGCTTTGGAAATGCTAAATTTGAGGGAGGGGTTGTTGAAAAATTGGTGTAAAGATACCAGGAAATTGGAAAGTAGGACTGGAGGGGTTAGATATAAGCTTGGATGTTGTTGAGGCGATAACTGATGCTGTTTAATGATGGGGTCATCAAGGAAGAGAAGACCAAGAACAAGAAGATATGTTATTTATAGAGGGCCTTAAAGCTTATAAGAGCAAGAAACCTACCTTGTCTCTTTGGACCTTAGCAATGGAACACCGGGCCTGGAGTCAGGAAGACTTGAATTCGAAGCCTGCCTCTGATACGTATTAGCTGTGTGACCCTCATTTAACCTCTGTTGTCTTAATTTCTTCAACTATAAAATAGGGATAACAATAGTACCTGCCTCTAAGGATTGTTGTGAGGGTCAAATGAGATAATATTTTTTAAATAGAACTTAGTGTAATGCCTGGAATATAGTAAGTGCTATAGAAATGTTAGCTGTTGTTATTATTATTATTAATTATTAGAAATGAGACAAGTTCATAGAAGTTAAATTATTTGCCCAAAGTTATTTAAATACGTGAGCATGTATCTATCCACATGCAGGTGAGTTAAGATTTGAACCCAAGATTCTTGGCTCTATACCCAGGACTGTCTAATATTCTTTCCACCACAATCTGTTGCCTCAGTTTTAACAATTACCCTTCATTTTGGAAGGTTTTACAGGTCAGGAAAGTCCAGCCAATGAATCCAAGGACAGAAAGCACTTCAGACCTTGGAATGCGGTAGTTAAGCACCCTGGCACGTGCTGAAGCTACATACCTTCTCGAGAACAGATGACATGGTATTTCCCAGATGCCATTATTTAGTTGTGTCCAAAAGCAACTACTGATTGAGAAAGGTGAGCTGTAGGTGGGGGTGGGATGGCCTTCCTCGCCCTCAAGGGGCACTGATGGCTCTAATGGCTACAGGGGGAGTTTTGGCACAAGACAGGAACAGGTGGGAGCAGCAGGTGTGGTTGGCTAGAGATGACAAGGGCATACAGTATGCTGTTGGCAAGCTACTGGCAATCTGGGTTCAGGAGCTAGACAGCACAAAAGAAGAAGAGAAATGGTCACAAATGGAGAGAGGAGCAAGGCAGACTAGATTGTCAGAGCAGGCTGACAAGTACTCTCAGAGCAAGTGCAGAGAAAATGATCAATGTAAGAGGTGGACTCTGTGCTTCGATGGGCCTCAGAGGCTCCCATCACCTTGACAGTCATTCCTGAAACATGCAGCAGCGAGCATTAGAATGGTCAAGGCCTGGGACTTGCTGGGAGGCAGCAGGCATACCCCCATAACAGCCTCACCAATGAGAAAGGAACAAAGCAAAGTAAATCTCAGACATCCCCTTCTCTGTTATTGTTTCTTATAGATAAGCTTTATTTAGGAGTAACTGTTAGGAATCCACAAATCACTTCAAAGATCCGTGAAGCAAATGACAGCTTAGGCATGAGACACTGAATATCTTAATTCTGCTCTTCTGACTTGCCATATGAGCTGGGTAAAGCCACTCCATTTATCTGTATCTTAATGTTTCAACGACTGCTCATAAAATACTGTACAGATATAAAAGAAGGTCATAGAGTATTACGCTAAAAGAACACTAAAGATGTTCTCTTCTGCCCCATTTTATAGGTGAGGAAATTGAGATCTAAAAAGATAAAGTGATATGTGCCCAAGGATCTGTCTTGAGTTCTCTTCTCTTCTTCTATAGGATCTTACTTGGTGATCTCATCAGTTCCCTTGGTTCCAATGTCATCTCTTTGCAGATGACTCCCTGTTTGACATAGGAATCCTTAACCTCTTTCCAGAGCCACAGTCTTGCACTATTACTGGATGTCCTGTAGGCGTCTCAAGCTCATCATGTCCAAATCACAACTCATCTTTTCCTCCAAACCCACTCCTCTTCTGAACTCCCCATCATTCTCCCATTTTCCCAGCTATGTGTCATCCTCAATTACTTTCACCCCACATATACAATCAGTTGCCAATTTCTGTCATTTCTACCTTCATATCTCCCATATATGTTCTCTTCCCTCCAGTCACACAGCTGCCACCTTGGATCAGAACCTCAAAATTGGTCTCCCTACTTCCCATTGCAATCCATCTTTCTACTGTTAAAGTGATGTCTGATGATGTCACACAAATACCCCACAATGCCTTTCCCAACACAACTTAATGAACTCCATTGGCTTCTTATTACATCAAAGATTAAATACAAAAATCTGTTTGGCACTTAAAGACCTTCGCGACTTGATTCCTTCCTACCTTTCAAGTTTTTTCATTCTATACTCTTTCATTCTATGCTCTCCATGTACTCTATGATCCAGCAATACTGGTTTTTTGCTATTCCTTGTACCTGACACTCCATCTCCTGACTCCACATCATTTACTGGCTATCCTTTATGCTTGCAATGCTCTTCTTCCTCCGTCTCCTTCCTTCTTTGAGACTTAGCTCAAATCCCATCTTCTTCAGTATGCCTTTTCCTGGTGTCCTGTCCCTCCTCACCACCCATCAGTGCCTTCTCTCTAAAATTAATTTTCTTTTACCATTTACCCATTACATGGGGTATATATGGGGTGATCAAGGAAAACTAGCACCACTGGGGTGAGGGCTTGTTGAGACCTTTTTAGGGCTTCTCCTCTATCTTTGGTGTCCCCTTTTCACCTCACTCTCAACTGGAAATTGTAACACACACCAGGGCCACAACCTAGTAAAATTGTTTTAGCACATGGGCTAAGCCAGATAGAGGGTAACTGACAAGCCTCAAACTCATAAGTGAGCTGAGGGAAGTCTACCCCAAGCATGTAAAGTCTCCTCTTGGTAGAATGGGTGGGAGAGAACAATTTGTTTCAATGATCGTGAAAGCAACTGAAGCAGGTGCTGCAGAGCTCTTAGAGCTTGTTCAGGCGTTGAAGACTCCAAGGTCATCAATGAATCCCAAACCATTGCAAATTTTTCTGACTTTTGTCTTGTCACTAAACTTGGATGACTCTGGAGGGGGGAAGCTGATGACTGCGCAACTCTGCCTCACTTAAATCCAATTTACATGCAAGTCAAGACATTACCAGCGATGTCATTAATCCACTTCAAAAATGAAAGATGAACAACAACAACCTTCTACCTACGTTGTATATACCTCTTATGTACCTGTTGAGAACTGGGATTAGGTTTTTGCCTTTCTTTGTGTTAGGATGGGGCTCCATTGATGATACCACTCAATTTAAAAATAATTGACCTTATTTTTTTACTAAGCACATTTTTTATTGAATCAATCAAACAGAAGTGAGTATGAACAGGACCTGTAAACATGTTTCAATTAGTAAAAAAAAACATCACTTGAGGAACTTGGTCACATTTTGAGGAATTTATATAAGAAGGAGTTATCTCAAAACCAGATAGAAGCTCCTACTGTCTGGAAGTGGAGAGGAAGAAATAGGTTCAAATTGATCCAAGTTGTAGTGGACACATTAGCAACCAAGGAAAGAGAAAGACAAAATAGGATTGAGCTGCGGAAGAAAAAGGAGACACCAAGGAGGGCTGTTGGCCCTACATGCATCTTAGAGCAGAAGATTTAGTTGATCCTAGTAATTGTACTAAAGGTTAATTAGATAAAGATAAAGATACAATGACTCTTAAGATCCACATGGTTGCCTCTTCTGTAGCTTTAAGGAATTTATTGTGGACAAAAAGTAATGATTACAATTACAATGGCTATGAGCCCCCATTTGGGAAAATTCCTAACATTTATGCATAGGGCTTAATTTAGATTATTATCAGTTTCTATTAGCCCCTAACTTCTATAGCTAAGGCAAGATTCAGGTTGCCAGAAACATTTAGGTAATGAAATATCAGGTATATTACAGTGTTTCTAGACAGACAGAAGTTAGGGAAAGACCAAACCTTTTTCTTGGAATTTCCCTCATTCCCAGGAACTTTGGGTTTATCAAACATGATGATACTGTGTTTGTTTGCTTCTATATGTTATGTACCTAAAATGTTCACCTGATTCTCTCTCTCTGTCTTTATCTGTCTGTCTCTGTCTCTGTTTCCCTCTCTCTCCCTCTCTCAACTAATACCAAATCATTTTAATGGTTATTGCTGTGTAGTATAGTTTGAAATTTGGAACTAATAGGCATCCTTTTTTCCATTTTTTTTCATTTTTAATTTTCAAATTCCTGATTTTTTGTTTATCCATGAAAATTTTGTTACTTCTTCCAGCCCAATAAAATATTCTTTTGGGTGTATGATTGGTGCAACGTGGAATAAATGAATTTAGGTAATATTTTATTTTTTCTTACATTGTCCCCATCTGCCCATGAGAAATTAGTTTTTCTCCACTTATGAAGATCTATCTTTGTTTCTACAAAGAATGTTTTATAGATAGATTCATATAATGCCTGGGTGAAACTTGAAAGCTATATTCTTGAGTATTTTATAGCTTCTGTAGTTATTTGAAATTGAATTTCTCTTAGGGCTTCTTGCTAGCTTTTGTTGCTTATGTGTAGGAATACTGAAGTTTTGTGGATTTATCTTATATCCTGCAACTTACAGATATTATTATTTAACTAAAAGTCTATCAACAAAAACTGTTAAAAGTGCGTGGAAGAAAAAGTAGGAAGTTTAGAAGGGAACACAGAGAAACTGCATGATTATGTTACTATATTGTAAAGTTTAATGTATGTTTTAGTCAACTAACTGTGCATAAAAGTTCACAGTGTCACATCTGATCTCCTTTTCTGTTCTCCTTTGTATATTGAAATAATCATGCTCCTTGATGTTTGTTAATTTCTAAAGAAAAAAAGCAAAAAAAAAAATAATTAAAGGTCAGAGTCCAGTTGGGAACAAGCCAAACCCTTTTATTTTATCCTATTTTCACTCATTCTGCATTAGGCCAAGCCCATTGTTAACTCTGTCTCTGTCTCTTCTGTCTCTGTCTATGTGTCTCTGTCTCTGACTCCTCTCCTATAAATTGTTCCTTAGCAAATTTAATCAATGTTTTTTCCTCCATTGTAAGTCTTACAGTGGGAACTCTCATATCTATTTTCTCACTTCCAATGTTGCTCCCTAAGCATTTATGCATTTTTTCTTACAATAACCCTATAAGGTAGGTGGAAAAGCTATTATTATCCTAATTTTTTTCAAGGAAGGAAACTGAAACATAGTCACTTGTGCAGGGTGACAAAGCTAGTAAGTGAGCCTTGGGGCTAGCACATAGACCCAGGTATCCTAATTTCAGGTCCAGGGCTTGCTCAACAACATCTCATGACTATCTGAAAGTGTACATATTAAGAATGAAATACTTGTTTCCATGTGTTTGTATTTGATGAGATGGTAGCAATTCCAGGAAATGAGAGGAAAGAAAAGCATAAGTGTGGGAAAAATGAAAGCAAATGTGGAAATTGGAGAGTGTCATAGAAGAGGATCAGAAAGAGCCGCAGCAGTAGCTGCTGCTACAAGAAGCAGGAAGAAGGAGCAAAACATGTACAAAATACATGATTAATTTCTCCTCTGGTTAGGCAGAAACCTGATGAAAGGTAGTCATCAACTCTAAACAGGAAGGAAAGAAGGGAAGGGGAAGAAGTTATAGAAGTGTTTGAAAAATGAGAGAAATTAAATACTCGAGAAAGGGAAAGGAAGGAAAGTGAAACCCAAGAGAAAGGAAATGGGAAGGCAAAAATTGTTCCAAGTATTGGTGATGCATCCTGGAAAGAGGAATGGAAAGATTACAGAAGGAAGAGAAGTCACTGGATAGGGGTGGGGAGAAGAGAAGAGGAGAGGTCACTAAGTTACTTAAATCATGATTTCTCACTGGAAAAAAATGCAAAGAAGCACAGAAGTGTTCATATGTGATAAGATTGTTATTACAGCATCTGTAGGCACATTGAAACATTCTGTGAAGTGAAAATAATCGTGTCGAATATTTCTTGTAAAAAATCAATGCCGACTACATGCATGGATGTGCCCCTAGAATGAGCCACACATTCTTCCAGATTTTTAATGACTAGGCTGTCATGATTGGTAAACATACTGTCCTGATTTGCATGGGCAGGAGATCAAATTGGAATGGCTCTCTGACCCACTCTGTCCCCACGCATGCTGACATACAGAGAGATTTCCGATGTGATTTACATGCCAAGACTAATGGAGAATGTGACCAGTGCTTAGAAGCAGAGATGTGGATGACATATTTTAGAAGATAAATGAACATCAAGGACCTGGGTTTACAATAGTTCTGATATGCAAGATTCATAAAAGACAAGAGTCTGAGAGAATGCATAACAACCAGAGAGTGTTCAAAGCGAATTAAATAAGGTGGCGGGTAGATTTCCATGAAGTTAATTGTGAGGTAGAAGAGAGAATAATAACTGACGTGTACAAAATGCATTGGGGCAGCTTGGTGATGGACAGACTGCTGAGCCTGGAGTCAAGAAGACCTAAATTCAAATCTGGCCTCAGACACTTAGCAGCTTATGACCCTGGGCAAGTCACTTAACCCTGTTGGCCTCCATTTCCTCATCTATAAAATAAGTTGGAGAATGAAATGGTAAATCACTCTAGTAGCTTTGCCAAGAAAATCTCATATGGGGTCATGGAGAGTCAGACATGCCTGAACAACAACTAAAACAAAGTGCATTAGAGTTTGCAAAATTCTTAATGTGTTTTATGTCACAAGTCTCACATTAAATATGTGAAGGAAAAGCAGATCAGGACAGTCACTCGTACATTGGCATAGAGCAGGGACCTCTTTTCTGAAGAGTATAATACATACTGGCATCTTAAAGGATCTCTGATCACTATTCTTGGAAGGGATATAAATTGATAGAACAATTTTTTCTTCCCATTTTACTATCATACTGTCTCTTGAACTATCATCCTGTCTGCCTACCCAAAGCTCTGAAAAATCACTTTCCTTTAAAAGTATTCCTCCTGAAATGATAAATGTTGGAGATTTGGAAAAATTGAAACATTAATGCATTGTTAGTGGAGTTGTGAACTGATCCAATCATTCTGGAGAGCAATTTGGAACCATGCCCAAAGGGGTGTAAAACTGTGAAACACTTTGACCCAGCAATAACACTTCTAGGTCTGTATCCCAAAGAGATCATAAAAAATGGAAAAGGACACACATGTACAAAAATATTTATAACATCTCTTTTTGTAGTGGCAAAGAATTGGAAATGGAGGGGATGCCCATCAATTGGGGAATAGCTGAACAACTTGTAGTATATGAATGTAATGGAATATTATTGTGCTATAAGAAATGATGAGCAGGTGGACTTCAGAAAGACATACACCCACACACATACATATATATGTATATATATATATATACGTATATATATGACATATAAACTGATGCTGAATGAAATGAGCAGAACCAGGAGTACATTGTACACAGTACCAACCACATTGTGCAATGACTGATTTTCATAGGCTTAGCCCTTCACAGCAATCCAGGGAACTAAAATAACTTCAAAAGACTCATGATGAAAAATGCTATCCACATTCAAAGAAAGAACTTTGGAGTCCAAATGCAGATCAAAGCATACTATTTGCTCTCTTTTGTTTGTTTGTTTTGTTTCTTCTTTCTCATGTTCTTCCCATTGGTTCTAATTCTTCTTTGCATTATGATTAATGTGAAAATATGTTTAGTATGAATGCATATGGAGAGCCTATATCAGATTGTATGCAGACTTGGCAGGGTGGAGGGGAAGG
Organism: Phalanger gymnotis; assembly: GCA_028646595.1. Taxonomy (NCBI): domain Eukaryota; kingdom Metazoa; phylum Chordata; class Mammalia; order Diprotodontia; family Phalangeridae; genus Phalanger; species Phalanger gymnotis. The sequence continues at coordinate 303,485,314 of CM053623.1, forward strand.
AGGGGGCAGAAAATTTAAAACTCAAAATCTTATGGAAGTGAATGTTGAAAACTAAAAATAAATTAATTTAAAAAATTAAAAAGTAAATAAGAGGATGGAAATAGTAAATGTGTGTGTGTGTATTGTGTGTGTGTGTGTGTGTGTGTGTGTGTGTGTGTGTGTGTTGAACTTCTTACCCTGGGAGTAACCACTCCAGGTTAAGGTATTGTGTCCAACGTCAAAGTCACTATTAAAATGCAAATATTTCACCCTGCAGAAGTAATTCAGTAAACCACTAATAGTCATTTATTCTTTGTGGAGAATTAGTTAGGAATCTTGATCTTCCAGCTCAAAACAAAACAATCATGAATAAAAGGAATTCAAGGACTGGTACTTCTATTGTTGCAAACTAGGAGACCTGAAGGATATGACAATTATGTAACAGAAGTTAGAACGTGAGAAGATCATTCCCCCAAAAGTCACATTAGATGAAGTAGCTGAAATGATTTTTCAAGACATAGCAAGCTCTGTCTCTATTTCACATTATGTTAGAAAAGTTATTTCTAGAAAGAGAGAGGTAAAGCCTAATTAACTCTAAGACTATTTGTAGGAAACTTAGCATATATTATGAAAAAACAAAGGGAGTTATAATAGGGAGGTGATGGAGTGTTAAGAAGTAGAGGGCCCACCTCCCACTCCTCACCTTACCCTCAAAGCTATAGAAACGCACAAGAAGGAACACTAATAAAGAGAACCAAAGAGAATAACCTCCTTCATTCAGTGTAGAACTATATGAAAACACTCTCAGATGGCTGTGGAATCAAGAATCAGAGACAAGCTAGAGTAGGTGAAAAGAGGAAATCGAACAGACTATTCCCACAGCAGGAGATAAGACTAACAATTGTCTAGATCCACCACAGGGTGACTTAAGGGCCAGATCTGAGAGAAAGAGCGAAGGGGGGAGGGAGGGAGAGAGAGAGAGAGAGAGAAAGAGAGAGAGAGAGAGAGAGAGAGAGAGAGAGAGAGAGAGAGAGAGAGAAAGAAAGGAGGAAAGAAAGAAAGAAAGAAAGAAAGAAAGAAAGAAAGAAAGAAGGAAAGAAAGAAGGAAAGAAAGAAAGAAAAAGGGGCAGCTAGGTGGTGCAGTGAGTAGAACAATGGCCCTAGAGTCTGGAGGACCTGAGTTCAATTCTGTCCTCAGATGCTTGACACACTTACTAGCTGTGTGACCTTGGGCAAGTCACTTAACCCCAATTGCCTTTCCTTCTCTCCTCAAGAAAAAAAATGAAAGAAAGGAAGGAAGGAATAAAGGAAAGAAGAAGAAAAGAAATGAAGGAATAAAGGAATCAAAATGGAATCTCTAGAAAAGAAAAAAAATGACAAAGAGAATCAATGTTTTAACACCTTAAAGAATAGGCCATACAGAAAAGAATGACATCATAACACAAGAAGTATCCAAATAAATTAAAAATATATTTTAAAAACAGAATAAAATGTATATATTATCCATAACAAGTATCCTAGAAGATAGGTCAAAGAGAGATGATCTAATAATCAGGTAGCTACCTAAAGATCATGACAAAAATGCCTTCCTCAAAAAAAAACAACCCTTATATGCCATATTTCTTTCTTTTACTTTGAATTAACAGGCATTTATTGTTTAATCCTTCCCTCCCTCCCTCCACAGAAAGGTATGCATATTTCACATTAAAGCAAGTTTGACGTTTTGCTCTGGACCCTATGCCTCACTTTATTCTCCTCAACTTCTTTCTCCACCATGGCCTAGCAACATTCTCTCCTTGGACGTAGGACGTTCACCCCACCCTTTGAGGTCCCCTCCTCCCATTTGTCAGTTACTCCTGGAATCTCCTTTTTCAAGAAAGTGCCTAGGCCATGCTTGTTCACTCCTGTATCCCTCTTTGGGTTCCATTCCTGACTCTCTGTATTTCTGTCTACAAGAATGAACTCTGTGAGGTTTTCCCCCAAGCATTCGATATTCTCCTATTTTTAAAGATCCTTAAATATTGAGCCCTCAGTCCTCTAAGCATCGTGTCACTGCTAGCACAAAGTTCTTGGTCTAGCTGCTCTTCCCATCACTGTTTTCTTCAATGCTTTTTCTACTTTATTTCAGGATACATTGAGGACTGGGATGTTAGAAAATAATTGTGTCAACTCCACTATCATTGACTGAGAGAGGAATTTGTAATAGAATTCTTAACAGATATTTTCCATTTTTTTGTATGTTTATTTGTACTTCTTCCAATTTCATCTTTAATGTACCTTGAGATGACTTAGCTTAGGTAATCTTTGCAGCAGGCTTTCTGTAGACTTATTTTCATTCCTACTGCTTCTCATCCTTTTTATAAGTTGTTGCCAGTCATAATCTACAGGGTGTTCCTAAAGTCTGGACACATAGGCAAAAATGCATATTTTCTTTTTTTCTGAGATTTTTTATTTTTAGTTTACAACACTCGGTTCTACATACAACTTCGCATTGAACTTATTTACACACTAGTCAAGTTGTAAAGAAGAATTATGACCGATGAAATGAATCACGAGAAAGAAGAAACAGAACCAAAGAAAAATCCCAAAAACAAAAACAAAAGAGAAAAAAAACAAAGGAAAGAAAAGGGGAGCATAAAGTATGCCACAATCTGCATTCAGACTCCATAGTTCTTTCTCTGGATGTAGATACCATTCTTCATCGTGAGTCTTTGCACCTTGTATTGCTGAGAAGAACAAAGTCTATCAGGGTTAGTCATCAAAGAATTCATATATCTGTGGTTGTGTATAATGCTCTCCTGGTTCTGTTCCATCCGCTCAGCATTATATTGTGTAGGTTTTTACAGGTTATTATGAAGTCCGTATCACGCCATTTATTATAGCACAATAGTATTCCACTACCTTCATATACCACAACTTGTTCAGCCATTCCCCAATTGATGTGCATCCCCTTGGTTTCCAATTCTTTGCCACCACGAAAAGGGCAGCTATAAATATTTTTGTACATGTAGGTCCTTTTCCCACTTGTGTGATACCCTAGAAGTGGTAGTGCTGGGTCAAAGGGTATGAACATTTTTATAGCCCTTTAGGCATAGTTCCAAATTGCTCTCCAGAATGGCTGGATCAGTTCACAACTCCACCAGCAATGTAACAATGTTCCAATTCTCCCACATCCTCTCCAGCATTTATCATTTTCCTGTTTTGTCATTTTAGCCAATCTGACAGGAGACATGTGGTACCTGAGTTGTTTTGATTTTCATTTCTCTAATCAGTAGTGATTTCAAGCATTTTTTTCATATGCCTATAGATATCTTTAATTTCTTCCTCTGAAAACTGCTTGTTCATATCCTTTGACCACTTCTCAATTGGGGAATGACTTGTATTCCTATAAATTTGTCTCAGTTCCCTGTATATTTTAGAGACAAGGCTTTTATCAGAGACACTGGCTGTAAAGATTTTCTCCCAATTTTCTGCTTCCCTCCTAATCTTTGTTGCATCGGCTTTTTATACAAAAGTATTTCAATTTAACATAATCAAAATTATCCATTTTGCATAAAATGTGTATTTTCAAGAAATGAAATGAATGAAATTTTCAACAACATTTTATTTAATTGGAATATTAACAAATAACATCTTCAATATGATTTCCATCATTTGTGATACAAAGGTCAATGCCCTTTGCAAGATTCGCATGAACTCGATGCAAATAACTCCACATTGCTGTCAATTTTAGCACATTCACTCTTTATGGGTTCAATCAAGTGTGTTGCATCTGTGATTTTCATTGAGTACACCTCGTCCTTTAGCATACCCCAGAAAAAGAAGTCAAGGGGGCTAAGGTCTTTTAATATTCCAAATATTTGAAAATATGCATTTTGCCTATGTGTCCAGACTTTAAGGACATGCTGTATAACCTCTAGTGTCAGGTTTGATTGTCATATTTTCCCACTTGCAAAAGAAATAAAATGTTGCTGGCTGAGGCAATTTCTAGGCTTTTTTGATCTGTTTGTTGTAGTATGTGATTTATATCAGTTAACTTTCAATGAGAAATGTCAAAAGGCTTTGTTGATATCTGTTCTTTCATTCATTTTCCTGAATCAGTAGCATATTTAAATAGGTCAGGTAATTTCAGTTGTATACCACATCTTCTTATTTTATTCATCTAATTTGGTGTCGATTTTGATTTTTCCTCTCTCAAGTCAATGATTTTACTTAAATATAGTACAGCAAATTCCAAAAGAATTCATCTAGTTATCTGTTGCTTCCTGTCAATCTGTCAAAAAAATTTTATTAATTGCCTATTATATGCCAGGCACTCTCCTGGGTTCTGCGGACAGAAAGACAAGAGTGACAAAAGGGGACAAAAGTCCCTCCACTAAAGGCACTTATATTCATGTACATATGGAGGTACATAAGAAAGAGATATCAAGTAATTTTGCCAGAAAGGGTACTAGTACCTAGAGATAGGGAAAAGCTTCTTGAGGAGGGTGATATTTGAGCTGAATCTTGAAGAAAACTAGGAGTTCTAAGAAAGGGACATGAAAGGATAATTCATTATATGCATGGGAGACACCCAGTGCAAAGGCATGAAGATGGGAGAAGACAAATGAAGTACCATGTGTGAGGATCTAGAAAGACAGATTGGTTGGACTATGGAGTGCATGAAGTGGGATTAGGAAAGGACAGCTATAGAGATGATTGACAAAGTCAGGAATCACATCAAGTAAAGTCAATGGCAAGAAAAGGAAGAAGCAGGGGCTGTCCTTGCTAAAAGTTTGGGTGTGAAAAGGGAGGAGATACATGACAACAGGGGAGAGTGGGGATGAGGAAAGTGGGTTAGGGTCAGATTGTGCCAAACTGTTTAAATATGGTCTATTTTATTTTTTTGATTTTATTTGGGGCTTGCCATGTCCAGCACCTCATGACTTTCCTCTTGTATAAACTATTAGTCTAGAAGCCCTTAGCTTCTTTTCTGTCTTACTCCTGAACCATAGATTCTAGGAGAGATGGCATCACTCTGTCACACTCTACCTCTTATGAGGTCACTCTACCACCTCAACTTGTCACTCCTTGTTGAGTCCCCAGGAGACAATTACTCTCCTAGGTCCAAGAGAGTCTGAATCTGTATCATTATATTAATAACTTAAGAGCCCTCACTATTGTGTCTACCTAGAACATAATTCACTGAATGATAAAGGAATATACCAAGACAACTATCAAGAAAAATAGCATCATTCCATAATAGGGGCAGCTAGGTGGCGCAGTGAGTAGAGCACCGGCCCTGGAGTCAAGAGGACCTGAGCTCAAATCTGACCTCAGACACTTGACACATGTACTAGCTGTGTGACCTTGGGCAAGTCGCTTAACCCCAATTGCCCTGACAAAAACAAAACAAAACAAAATTCTCTAATAAACCTGGGGTGTATTTTCCTGTATCTATATACAGAGTTTGTGGAAAGTGTAGTTACTTATACAGGGGATTTTATTATATTTTATAGTGAGGCACCCATGAAAGGAACACATATAGTCAGGGCAATTCTTGCTGTTGGGATTTCAGGACCCCAATGTCCATGGTTTTCCTGTGCTGTGTACTCCTAGGCATAGTGTCTCTCCTGGGCAGGTCACTGAGCTGGGGTCCCTAGGTTTAATCTTCTAAACAGCTCAACTCCTTTCCTCACAGAGTTCACAGAGTTAATTCTACCTCAAATTCATAGCTGGGTTTGTCCTCTGCCACTAGGGGTGGATGGTGTGAGTGGGGGGGAGGATGGCACACTCCTCAGGATTGCCTTCACTGTTGGTCTTTGTTCTCTCTTGGGTGCAGTGTTCTTTTACTGAGCTCATAGTTCTAATGACAGGCAACATAGTGTAGTAGGAAGGCCGAATTTATGATCTCAAAAAGGATCATATAAATATCAGAATGGTTCGAAATCGATGGGTATACAGAATTCTCCAAGCAGAAGGCATCCAAAAATTTATTCAGGGCCCAGAGCAACAAATTAGCGAACCAACCTCCCCATTCCAGTATTGTGAACACAAGCCTCCAGGCCCAGTAGGCCCGCCT
>CM053623.1:303491853-303569382 GCA_028646595.1 Phalanger gymnotis
TACCCCTTCCCTTCCCTTCCCTTCCCTTCCCTTCCCTTCCCTTCCCTTCCCTTCCCTTCCCTTCCCTTCCCTTCCCTTCCCTTCCCTTCCCTTCCCTTCCCTTCCCTTCCCTTCCCTTCTCTTCCCTTCCCTCCCCTCCCCTCTATACCAGGAATGGTCCTTTATCTGAATTTGTACTTATTTACTGGTCAATGAAGTTTAATCTCAAGGCAGAATTCTGAGATAAATGTATAAATGAACCTGTCCAAGGATGGAGGCATAGTCTTTGTTTTCTTAGGTGTATAACCCAACTGTTCCAGGTGGGAACAGGTACTGGGGCAGAGAAAATGACAGAAGGAAAAATATCCCAATATATCAAGGTGGATAGATTTGTATATGGTTGGGGGCCAACTAGATAAAGACTTTAGGTAAGTTTCCATTTATTTATTGTCCAATCAAGTTCAGCCTTATGGCATTCCAAGCTAAATGTGGCAAATTCCGAACCTAGGTCTCAGTGACTCCAAGGGAAACTCTTTATCCATTTTGCCACTTCACAGGATTTTTGTGAGGATCCAGTGAGGAAATATATGAGAAAGTATTTTTGATAATTCTGAAGTGCTATATAAATGCAAATTTTTATTAAAGACAGTCATTAACATGGCAAGATTTTTATTGTAACATTTTAAATAGATGTATACATATAGAAACCAAAGCTGAATTTACTTGCCTGTGTACTGAAGTAAGTAATCCTAGATGACTGAAGGATCCAGGCTCCCTAAGAGCCTCCACTCCCCCCAAGCACTCTAGCTTTTAGCCTTGTACCTATAGATCAGGCCTACACAGCATATGACCTGTGGGCCACTTCTGGACCTGCTGAAGAATTTTGGGCAGTCGTCATGTTACCCGTGGTGGCCAACCATTGTCAGTCTCTCTGGTCTAACCTATCTGAGGCCTGAAAAAGTTTACAAGTTATGCAGATATACTGTAGATACTTTTATTGTTGACATTAGCCCAGGCCTAATCTCTTATGGAACGTATATTTCCTCAAAATTTCTTGGTTTATGTGTGGATGAGTCACTTCTTCCATTAGTTCAACAATTGAAAGTTGAATCTTTTATAAAAAATTTCCTGCTTCATCTCCTCCTAATAATAATAATTTCCCTCTCCTCTCAACAACAACCTGGAGCAACACACTGACCATCCTGCCCTGTCCTAGGTACCCTTTTTCCACCTCCGTTTTTTTTTAGCATTTTTGTATGTTGTCTTACCCCTTAGGTTGTAAATTCCTTGAGGTTAATGGCTGTCTTTAATTTTTATTTGTATCCCCAGACCTTAGTATGATGTCTAGCACATAGATGAGCTTAATAAATGTTTGTTGTATTTAATACAGAGATACATAGATTCATAAATACATACAAATATACATAAAGAGATAGATAGATGCATAGATACATGTTGTTGTTGGTCCTTTTATTTTCTAAAGAGGATCAATGACATGGTGGGATGATGTCTTGACTTGCAAGTGAATTGAATTTGAGTGAAGCAGAGTTGCACAAAGTCTTTGTCATCAGCTTCACACTCTCTCATAGAGATATCAAAGTCCAGTGGCAGGACAAAAGTCATGATGACTGTCATTGGCTTGGGATGCAGTAGACGACCTTGCCATCTTCATTGCCTGACCAAGCTCCTCCTTTAGCCACCTTCATGGTCACGGGAACAAATTATTCTCATCCAGCCATTCTACCAAGGAAATCTTTACATACGTGGGGTAGACAACCCCCTAATTCACTGATGAGTTTAAGGTCTATTTGTTACCCTCAATCTGATTTAGCCATCTGCCAACATGGTTTCATTGGACAGTGGCCACTGTGCATGTTATAACTTCTTGGAGGCAAAGGTGAGAGTTGGGTGAAATTAGCTCTCAGCACACCCCTGGGTAGAAGGATAGGATGCAACAGTGAGTACAAAGAACAAGGTTATGGGCCATAAGGCAGAAGAAAAAATGGACTGAAAAAGATTACAATAGGATAAAGGATTTTCTTTTCCTTTTGCTCTATCTTTGTAGGAAACATCACATGTGTTCTTATTATATCTTTGCAACAAATATTCCTATGTAAATGTTTAAAAAAGGCCAGTGGGAAGAGGGTACCTCTCCTCTTTGATACAGAGCCTCACAGATGTTCTTCAGCTGATGCAATGTCTTAAGAAACTAATGGAGCTGTCAGCAGGTATTGAATATTTTGCTAGGCCAATCACTCCTTAAGACACATAGGGATATATAACATAAAATGGGACAGGTGTGAGTTTGTTGTTACCTTTAAATAAGTCATTTGCTTTCCATATAATTTACCTCCAGCCTGAAACTTAAAAAACAAACATCCACCTTCCCTACTTGTTTTTTCCCCCAAATTCTAGAGAGCCACTAATTTGTATTTTTACTATCTGAACATAGTTTTATTTCTTTAAACTCTTATACTAATCAGGTATTTAGAGAAAGGATAAGTAAAGGACTATTGTTTAATCAATGTTAATTTGGATATTTGAATACATTATGTTGTACTAGTTTTTGACAGTTTCTATCCAGTCATATATTTTAAAAGCCTTTTAATGTATGTTTAAAATTATATATACCACCAGTGACTAATGCCCAAATTTGTTTTTACTAATTTATAGAAATGGAGAAAATGAGCCATCCTAACATTATTCATCAGCTTATCAAGACCACCCACGGTTTTCCCCTTAGGCCTGAGTAAGCAAGCAGGTCTGCCCTGTGCCCTAAAGGCCAGCATTCCTGGGCTCCATTGGACCACCAGGGAAGAAAACTTATGCTCAGTGAGCTTCCAAACGAGTTTAAGGGAGTGGATTTTTGGACCAGATGTTTAGGTATGATATGGAATAAAACCATATCAGAAGAGGAGTCTATCTCTCACATCTCATCATGTCTCCCTTGCTTATCCAATTTAGGGGGAAGAGTATTCTCTGTGATGCAACAACCATTATTTCATTCCTTTTTCAATCCTCTGCCCAATGTAGGTATCTATAGTCTTCACACTGGAGGAAGACAACAATGACTTCCTTTGTTCACTGTTGCTAGAAAATGGCAACACTGGGGATGAAGAAACAGAGGATGCAGGAGAAATCACTGAATGGTAGGATTGACACTAAATAGGTCATCCAGAATCACACTACCTTTCAAAGTTTGGCTCCTAGAATACCCCAGTGCCTGCCTCCTCAAAGATCTAAGGTTTGAACTCACAAGAAGGATGCCTCTGATAGCAAGAACATTCTATATTTAGAAAACCAAGAGGTTAAGAACATTCATTTGACTTTGTGTATTGCTAGGAGTAAAAATCATAGGACTCACTCACAAAAACAGTAGTCCAGTGAGCAGGTAGGTGACTTTGTCAATTGGGTCTCTGGGGGGAGGATAGCAAGCAAGAAGACAAATAGTGTTATAATTGAGACATGGAAAATAAAATGCAATGACTTGGGATTTCTGGTGTATCATGTGACTCTTAGAAAACTGGAATATTCTAGGCTGCCTGCCAAGTGAATTCTTGGTAGAATATAAATAAGTTTATTAATATACATATGTATAAATTTGTATAACGTGATCAACAGGGTTAATGAACGATTCCATTTCTAAACAGTTAGTTTGTTTGCAAAGAACCTTTGGCTGTTCTTTTTTCTATTACTAAGTGTTCCGTTTTAATTTTCCTCTGTTATTCTGAATGCCAGCAATGTTTCCAAAATTAGTTCATTATAATAAAAGTTCTTCCTACTTTGAACAAGAAAAAATGCCTGGAATTTAACATGCATGCTTCAGGAAAGCTCTATGTCCACTATGACAGCAATCCCAGCTTCCTAGTACTCAACAGCACTGGAATGTACATTAGCTACAGAGGTGTTTTGTTTGAACCATAAAAATGAAAAAGAAATACCTTTTTTAAAACTAATTTTCATTTAAAAGGAACCATCCAACAGTGTACCCCCTCTCCAGAATCATCCTCTAGCTGTTGAATAAAAATCTTTATACCAGCAGTTAGAACTATCTGGCATTATCTGATCTTAAGTTATGATTGGCATGGCCACATTGAAGACCAGAAAAAAAATTGCCATCTTCTAGAGAATGAGTTGACGTATGTATCTCTTAAAAAAAATTGTATTAAATTATTGTGAAATATAAACCATATATATGTATATAGACACAAATGTATGTATGTATGTGTGTGTGTGTATATATATATATATATATATATATATATATATACATATATATATATACAAATCCTGAGTTTTTTTTCCCTGAACCTATAGAAAATATCCTTATCAATGACATATGCCTTGAGACATAGGTGACACATAATGACATGTGACCTTCAATTTGTCACTGTCACATCCATCTGTTGTTTTATACCTTCAGGTTTCCACTCCCCCCCATATTTTATTCCTTGAGACAACCTGCATAAATAGTTACTTTGAAGATGTAGTAAGCTAGTGACCTTGACAATGGAATTGATGTGACACATTGAAAAAGCTGAACATACAAAGGGGATTCAGCATCCTTTACTTTCAAGTTTTGTTGGTGAAATCAGATGGATTTGATTGTCTACTAAGTATTTTAAAAGTCCTAGAAGTAGAACAGAAAGTCAAAGTAAAGGTATATCCCTGCATAAACTTTGATTTCCATCTTTAACATCAGAAATATTTTTTCCTTGATGCAAGTATCTTCTGTTGGGAGCTAGAAGCTTTCTTTTTTCAAAATATAAATTCTTATTGATATCTTTTCTTAAATCACTAAAATTTCTCCCTGTAGCCCTTCTTTCCTGCTTCTAAAGAGCAACCCTATATAATAAATAATAACTTTAAAGAATGAAAAAAAACAGCAAAAGTGATTAGTACCCCTGAAAACTCTGAAAATATGTGCAATGTATCAAACTAATGGACCTCAAAGCTTTAGTTTTCTGCTTTGTTTTGCTTGTTTAAATGGAGAACAAAATAAAAAAGCTGGGGAGAGGGGGGAAGTAAAATATAGTAAGATGACCACAAGAGCTGAAGGTTGGTAGCATATGAAAAGTAGTTACTATGAAGAAGGAAGAAATTCTCCATTTCTGCATACCTGGCCGTCAGTGACATTGGCAAGAATCTACCATCTTCTACTCTCTTTCTGGGTTGTAGGAAGGTGATAATCAACATTTCTCTGTGTCCTAATGCAGGACAAAGTCTCCAAATACTACTTCAAGATATTTCCTACTGAGAGACCAAGTGAGACATTAGCTAGGGCTCTGGACTTAATGCTTAAAACTCCACTGGTTTCCAATCCCAACCCTAGGGCCATCATTAGCTTCATGATGTTGGGTTAATCACTGATGTTTGACTTCTTCATCTAAATGATGCAGTGCAAATCTGTGAAAGCCTTTCAGAAGTCATAAAGCACTACACAAATGGTCAGTAGTCATCAACTGGGCTGTGCTAGTAAATGTTTAACAACCAGCTCTCCAAAAAAATTACATAGATATTCCTTTAAATTTAGTCTGCAATAACATTTTCTTCATTGCTTTCTTAAATCTAGACAATCAACAAAACAATAAGTTAAGCCATAAATTGTAGTATTTGTGAATTTCTGAGGTTTACATGCTCGAGTGTGGTGGGCTCGCAGTTTATATACCGTTTCAATAGTAGGCATTCTCCAGGATGGGAATCATCCATGATTGGTTAACAATTAATGAGAGAATAACTATTACAAAGAGGGGCTGAGAGTGTCACCCTTGGACTGAGAGACTGTCTCAAAACCCACTCCACCCCCAACCTTGGACAATTCAGACAAAAGGGTCTGTCTACAGAGACTTGATTGAATGGAATTGACCTTAGACTAGAGATTCCTTGTGAAGCTAGGTGGGGTCAGATAGAGCAGAAGATATCTTGAAAATAGAAAAAAGTGGAACATTGAATCTCCCCAAATCATTAATTATTAATAATCATTTCTCCCACACTAAAACTTCACAATCAGCTTTTACAAGCCAGTTGAGATAGGTCCGACACAGCCCTACTTCCAAAGCACTTTTTATTTCAGTCAATTGATTGGCATGTGCAGTCTCACTTGTTTTAGGTATTCCTTCCAAAGACAAGTGATTGTAGGAAGTGAATTTCCAGTGCTTCCATCACTTTAGCTGGTTAGGTCTTCAGGCCCTTCTAACTCCTATCTAATGCTTGGTGTCAAAAGGAAGTTGTTAACTTAAGCTCCTTGTGTTACATCACCTGATATAGAGCCTTTGCCACACAGAATATGGTTAACTAATTATGGACTGCAAATTTCTTTGCACTTACCAAGTACAATTAAAAAGGAAGCATGTTTAAACTATCTTTTCCCAGTGTGACCCATGGTAGGAAAGGCTCTTATAGGATTTACCAACTAGATCATATCATCCTCTAGTACTATAAAGGGCAGCAACTATAAATCAGTTAATACCAACTTCCCCAACAAGTTTAAGACAGGAAACAATAAAGGACTAGACATCAGAACTGAAAATGGAAGGATAAGTTAGCCGAATGGAATGTAATTACCAGAGTTAAAATTAGCCAGGTCACCTTACTCTTGTGAAAAAGACCCTGGGAACCTGGCAACCAAGTAAATAGATAAGAACTCCCTTCCCATTAAGAACCCTTCCTCTGTACCCTGCTGAAACACTACTCCATAGAAGCATAAAGGGGAAGTGGGGGAAGGGAATTAACATTTATATAATTCCTACTATGTGTGCTGAAACATTACTCCATGGAAGCATAAAAGGGAAGGGGAGCATTTATATGGCACCTACTATGCGTGCTGAAATACTATTTTGTAAAATTATAAAGGGGAAGTGGGGTAAGGGAATTAGCATTTATATAACCCCTACTGTGTGTGCCGAAACACTATTTCATAGAAGAATAATGGGGAAAGAGAAGAAAGGGAAAAGTACTAATATAGTACCTACTATGTGCCAGGCACTGTGCTAAATGCTTTACAAATATTATCTCATTTGATAAAGGAAAGAATACACTCAACAATCCTTATCTCTTACTTAATTCATAGATACAGTTCCCCAGGTAACAGATATCAGGTTCTGATTCTATGTACTAAGAACATGTGAAATCACAGAACTTGAAAGGAAGACTAAACCTTCAATATCCAATCTAACCACGTAGTTCTGCAGAAGCTCAGAGGTTAAGCAATTTTCCAAAGGCTGTACAATAGAGTTATATGCATTTTGCTCATAGCCTTATGTTCATTTTTACTCAGACTGTTACTGGGCAAGTTTCTTTAGGTATATTGTATAACTGTCTTATATACTGAGTTATGACCCTGCTATCACTTTTCATGGGTAGGGAACCTGAGGCCTTGAGGCCCTCTAGGTCCTCAAGTGAGGCCCTTTGACCAAATTTTCAGAAGTCTGGATTCAGTCAAAGGACTGCACTTGAGGACCTAGAGGGCCATATATGGCCTCAAGGCCACAGATTCCCCACCCCTGCTTTAGCTAAACTCCTCTGAGGGGATCCATGTATAATTTGTTCTTACAGCACCCAATATAGAATCCCATACCAAAGACACATCAGAATACCTAATCTTCTAACAGGATACAATCTTCTAGTAGGCTACCTACTTCTACAGAGGCCTGTTCTGATACTTCATGGTAAGAAAAGGTGACTTTCTATTCCTGTTGCCTATCATAGCTGGGTCCAGTTTCTAGGAGATCCTACCAAAGTGTTAAGGCTCCTTATGCAACTCATCTTTATTCAAAGAGGATTACCCATCCACCAAATGATTCATTTATTTTACCTTATTTATATGTACTGCTTTATTTTTGTCACCACAACTCGCAGTGACCAGTTTTTTAAATTATGGAGGAGGATACAATTTCTGATTTGGTGGAAGGAAAATTAACACCAAAGAAGTCATTGATCTTTGGAATTATTCAAATAAGAGCATAACAAACAAAAGTTATATAAAATTTGACACTGGCCTAGGAACCTTCATTCACTAATGTACAGGTATAAGTATGTATATATACATGTGCATAGCCTCAGACATGTGACCCTAGGCAAGTTGTTTAACTCTGTTTGCCTCAGTTTCTTCATCTGTAAAATGAGCTGGAGAAGGAAATGGCAAACCACTCCATTGTCTGCTAAGAAAACCCCAACTGAAGTAACAAAGAGTTGGACACGACCAAAAAACAAGTGAACAAACATATATGTATATGTGTATGTAGCAGTAATGTGTATATGTATGTCATGTATGTGTGTATATATTGAAAGTAGTGTAAATGTGTATGTTAATAATAAGCATTATGTAGTTTTACATTATAATCAGATCACTTTACCTATCTTCCACTAGGTGGCAATATATCTTTTTCTTTAAAGATTAAACTTTTTTTTTTTTCCCTGAGCGTGGTGTAGTCTTTCCCACTGAGAAGGCCTGATTTATAGAGAGGTCCGGTGAACCCCAAGAAAATAGTATGGAGATTTGGGGGGATAAGGGTCTATGGTCATTTGTCTAGGGAACTAGCATTATCACTCAAATTAAAATCTGTTTAACATAAGTAAGCTCATCATTAAAATTTAAATTAGATCGTAGAATGATATAGCTAAAAGGTAGCTTCCTGAACACTGCAACATCTAACTTTGTCAATGATTTGTTTTAATTGAGGTTTTTGTCTATTTGTTATTACTTGTGGAGAGTAGGAGGGATGGCAGCCTCTCCTGGTCTTGGTAGACAGTTTCATGAATTGCTGTATGGTCACAGGGTTAACTATTGAGATATGAAAAAAAAATTACCATATAGTAGTGAACCTGCTAACGATAAGCATGTGCAAAATAAGCTAGTCTGCTAATTAGATAGAGGTTCTTCACTAGGCCCATAATAGAAGCCTTCTCAGCTTGGCAAAAGCTTCTTTATCATAGACAGCCCCAAGTCACCTCTATATCACCATGAGTTACTGGAGAAGGCCTTTAATGAAGGAAAATTAGACCACAGGACTTGGAAAGGTGCTGCTTCCTTTATTTGTAGCAAAAACAAAAACAAAAAACCAACAAAAAACCACTTTCTTATTTCAAAAAAGATGTAACTTTATGGATAAAAAAGAAATTACTTTCATATTGCAAGAGCTGGGACTTTTTCCTCCCTGCCATCTAATCTTAAGGGGAGTCTTAAAGAAATGCATTCTGGTTATTTGGAGAATACATCATTTTCCCCACCTACTTCCTACAGTGTAGAAGTGGAGACAGCCAGGTCCCAGAGACCAAGAACTCTAGGAATAAAAGTACCGCATACTACCAGTCCTGCTTCCATTGTGACTCCAGAGCCATTATCCAGAGGAACAATTGCAGTCCCCAATTGTTCAAAAACCACAACTACTGAAGCCCCAGAAAAGAGTAGTCTCTCCCACAAAGTCCTTGGCACTGTCAAATGGCTCCAGATCAGAAACAGATATGGCTTTATTAATGGAAATGACATTAAGGAAGCTGAATTACCACCTGCCTTCCCATGGCACTCTAAGGACTTTTCCATCTGACTTGTAGCTGAAACCTGAGACAACAACTGGTTTGTTGTCACCCCATTAAAATGTGAACTCCTTGAAAGTAAGATCTTATCTACTTGTATTCTTTAGGTTTAGTAGAAGTATCTACACATAGTAAGTACTTAATAAGTGTGTTCTCATTCTTTAATAAATAGTAGAGATTGCTAAGAGTTTATAGGGCATTTAAATAATTTCACCCACTTATATAAGGAATTCTAGCTTACTTAGTTAATTAGATAGAAACTGAGTTGTTTTATTGGCTCCCAAACAAACGAGAAATGAAACCAGGAAGAACAATCCTTCCTGGAGTCATAGGGGGAAAGAACTTCATGTTTGGTAGTCACTAAATCTGAGGATGATGCTAACGACAAGACCTTTCTTTAGTTGGAAAACAATAGGATTCTGCTTTCTGGGCAAAAGTTTTTAGAACCAGAAGTTGGCAGGAATGTTGGAAATCCTACTCTGGAGCTGTGTGAGTTGGGGACCTAGAAATCCCCTCTCTGTGATCTCGACAAGGAGCTGAAAACAGATAAAGATGGGACTCCACAGAGGGATTTGGCATTATTGCTGAGTAACTGGAAAGAATAGAAGAAGCTGAGAAGCAGAGGAATGCCTGACACGGCCCTCTGGAATCCAAAGCTTCCTGTTGGAACAATTTGGAAAAAAATACAGCTGGACTGAGAGGGGAAATACCTCTATCTCTTTCGGAGAAGGTTGCTCACTGACAAGTTGTTGTTCAGTCGTTTCGGTCGTGTCTCACTCTTCATGACCCCTCTTGGGGTTTGCTTGGCAAAGATACTAGAGTGGTTTGCCATTTCCTTCTCCAGCTCATTTTACAAATGAGGAACTGAGGCAAACTGGGTCCAGTGACTTGCTCAAGGTCACACAGCTGTTAAGTGTCTGAGGCCAGATTTGAACTCAGGAAGAGTTGTCTTCTTGATTCCATCTCAGTGCTCTGTCCATTGTACCACCCAGCTGCCCTCACTGACAAGTGGCTGGCTGTTTTCCAATACTAAGTTTTGTGTCCACTTAGTTTTCTTTCATAGCTCAGGGTCCCCTGCACATGGGCTCCAAAAACATGTACTTGAATAAAATGCAGTAGTATTTATTCAAAACCACACTTCAAGAACTCTTATCCAATATAATATGTAAGTAGACTGAAAAGACAGGAAAGTGTCAAGTTGTAAAGGGTTTTAAATGAGAAATAGAGGATATTATATTTGATTCTAGGAATTCTAGGAATTTGATTCTAGGAAATCATTGGAATATATTGAGTGGGGTAGTGTTCTTGGGGGGTGGGTTTTCATGTTAAAACTTGTTCTTTAGGGAAGTCATTTTGGCAGCTGGAGAGGGGAGAGACCTTGAGGCAGGGAGACCAGTCAGGAGGCTCGTTAGGAGAAACCGGACAAGGTGCTAGGGTAGAAGGAAGGAGTCCAAAAGTACAGCTTTCCCTTGCAATGCTACAACAAAGAGCTAGAAAGTACACTGGACTGAGTGCTGACCTGAAAATCTGAGAAAAAAATCACAGCGAACTGTTTTTCCATCCCAGGTTAGTCTAGTGAGACAGAGAGAAAGGCCTACAGACATTGGGGACTAGCACAGAGCCAGGATCTGAATGGGGACTGTGTGAGAGACAAACAGGCAATAAATAATAACTAGCATATATATGGTGCTTTAAGCTTTGCGAAGTATTTAAAAATTAGCTTATTTTATCCTCATAACAATCCTGGGAGGTAGGTGCTATGCTTATTACCATTTTTTTGGATGAAGAAACTTAGAGAGGGTAAAAGACTTGCTAATCACACAGCTGTTAAGTGTCCAAAGCAAAATTGAGCTCAGGTCTTTCTTACTCAAAGCCCAGCACTCTATCTACTGGGCATTTATTAAGCAATTACTGTATGCCAGGTAATATGCTAAGTGTTGAGAATGCAAAGAAAAGCAGAAAACTATCCTTATTCTCAAGGAACTGACAATGTAATAGGGAAGAGAACTGTGATGGCAAGCGAATTAGGACTTTTTGCTGTTTTTTCTTTTGGAGTGCTTCTCAGCACTAAGGCAATCAGGTGCCTCTGATTGAGTCTTGCTTTTGTTTAAATCAGGAGTCTCTGATTGAATCAAGAGTTTTTGATTGGAAACAGTAGATATCCTCTGAGGTTAGCATTTTGCTTTGGGGCTCACTCATTGGAAGAGTGTTGGTGTGATTTGGCCAGATGAGACTCTGGGTAGCCATTAAGGAGCCCCCCTCCCAGCTTTGAAAACCCAGATGTTGGCGCTTCTCTCTCTGGTAACTATATGTATTACTATAGCCAGACAGTTAGAAGCCTGAATGTTGATTTGTGTTATTTTTTCCTGTTTCAGGGTGCTTTTTCCCCTGAACTAAGTGAATGATATATGTATGTTTAATTAAAGTAAGATTGTTAACCCCTGAAACAGCTATCTTTCCTTAGTAAAGCAGATCTAAGAACCTGCACTAACAGCCATCCTGGGTATGCCAGTGTGGTTGCCCTTACAACAACATGCAATGCCTATGCACAAGCAAGATATTATACAGGATAAATTGGTGATAATAGAAGGAAGGTTCTAGAATTAAGAGAGATGGGAAAATCTTCTTGTAGTGGGGACTTTATCTGTGGCTCGAAGGAAGCCTGGAGGTAAAAAAAAGAAGAGGGAGAACATTCCAGACATAGGGAACAATCAATAAAAATGCTTAGCTAGCAATAGAGTGTCTTAAGTGAGGAACAGCAAGAAGGCTAGTGTCATTGGATTGTAGAATATGGGGGGGGGGGTTGGCAGAGAAGTCTGAGGAGGAATGACAAGGTTTGGAACAGCTACTTTGGTGAGTGAGAAAATGAGTTAATTAGAAAAGGTTTAGAACAGAAATGATGGTAATTAAAAGAGGGATTAGTCTTAAGCAAAAGAAACTTTAACCACGGAAGATAGATTATGAAGAGGAGATTAAAAGGAAAGTGTGAAAAGATGAGGATCTTTGATTGGGCTTTGGCCAAGAGAAAGAGAAGAAAGATAGGTGAGGAAAATGACTGCATCAAACCTAGAATACTGGTGCTGAACATGCTCCTCTCCTACCAACTTCTCCTTTGTAAAGAGAGGGCAGGAAAGAAAGAGAAGGAAAAATTAAAGATAAAAGAATGGAGGGAAATATCCAATTAACAATCATAATTGTGAATGGGATAAATTCACCCATAAAATGAAAGGGTAGAGCAGAATGGATTAGACAGTTGAATCCAACAATATGTTGTTTACAAGAAACACACTTGAAACATAAAGAATTACAAAGAATCAAAATAAAGAGCTGGGGAAAAATCTATTATGCTTCAGATGAAGTTAAAAATGGCAGGAGTAGCAATCATCATCATCTTAGACAGGGTAATAGTAAAAGTAGAATTAGTTAAAAGATAACTAGGAAAACTACATTTTACTGAAAGATAACTATAGACTATAAATTAGTATCAACACTAAAACATTTGCACTGAATGGAATAACATCAAAAAACTTAAAGGACAAGTTCAATGAGTTTCAGGGAGAAATAGAAAAATTGTAATAGTAGGAGATCTCATTGTACCCTTTTCAGATCTGTATAAATCTAACACATTAAAAAAAAGTTAAGGACCTAACTAAAATTTTGGAAAATTTATATATGATAGGCCTCTAAAGATGATTAAATAGGAATACAAATGAATACATTTAATCTAGTCTATGCATGGCACCTTTATGAAAAACTGGCACTGAATATATCCGTAAAGTAATAATGTATATCTGCTCTTCTGTAACATAGAAACCATATTAATAAATGCAGAAAAGCAGAAATATTTAATATATGTTTTATGGAGTACAATATCATAAAATTATATTCAATAACCAATAGACTAGGTTATAAGTCTGTAAGTGATTAAGCAAACAAATAAAATTAATTATAGACTAAATAACCTAACCCTAAAGGATGAATAGAATAAAGAACAAATCACAGAAACAACTGAAAATTTCAC
This sequence comes from Phalanger gymnotis, assembly GCA_028646595.1. Taxonomy (NCBI): domain Eukaryota; kingdom Metazoa; phylum Chordata; class Mammalia; order Diprotodontia; family Phalangeridae; genus Phalanger; species Phalanger gymnotis. The sequence goes on from CM053623.1 coordinate 303,505,388, forward strand.
TAAAAATAATGGCAGTGATGGAAAAATAAATATCAAATTTTGGAGCATGCATCCAAAGCAGTCCTTAAGGGAAAATTTCTATCTCTAAATACTTTTATCAATTAAAAAAAAGAGCAGATCATTAAGTTGGACATGAAGTTAAAATATCTAGAAAAACCAACAAATTTTTGAAAAAACAATTTATATGCCAAAATAGAAATCCTGAAAATCAAACAAATGATTAAGAAAATTATGAACAAAAAAATTGATAAATAAAACTAAGTGTCTTTTTTAAATAGAAAAACCATTCATTTGTTTTTAAGGAGAAAACAAAAAAAAATAGTATTTAAAAGGAAAAAGCTATATTCACAAATTAAGATGTGCTAATATTAATATAACAGAGGAGATAAGAAAGGAAATTACTACAAATTAGTTTGCTTAATTATATACGAGTAAAACTGGCAATATAAATGAAAAGGATATCTGCCAAAAAACATAAAATACCCAAATTAATAGAATAAGAAAATGAAGGAGCCATAAATGAAGTCTTAAAGGGAAAAAAATAACTGGGGACTAGGCAAATTTACAAATGCATTCTATTTATTAGATTTAATGAGCACTTAATTGTAATTTTACAAAAAACATTTTTTTAAAATAGAAAGAGTCCTACTGACTTACTTCTGCATTATACATATGATATTGTATACAGAGGACCTATGATGAAGCATGTTACCCATCTTCTAATTAAAATGGCCTACGTCTCCCACTGCCTCTGGGGCTATCCATAGTCAACTTGACCTGTGTCTTGCCACTAGACTCCAATGACTGAGGAGAGAGTGAGCCTGGTGACTTTGCACAGCCCTGCCTCACTTAAATCCAATTCACTTGCAAGTCAAGACATCACCCTCCTGTCCTCCTTGGTCCTCTTCAAGAAAGGAAGTAGGAACAATAGGCCTAAAGTGAAGAAGGGGGAATATTTTTGAGTATGACCACTGTGTAGATTTGTTTGGCTTGACTATATTTATTTGTTCCATTTTTTCATTACTTTTAACTGGATTGAGAGGGGCAGCAATAATGTTACCAAATTTTTTCTAAACCATTGAAAATTTTTTTTAATTTACAGAAGAGGTATTCAAGGATGCTATGTCATTAGGAGAGATCCAGATCTTAGTGAGTGACACAAGATGGAAGGAGGGAGAAAGGAAACATCCTAAGACGCATGAAAGTTTGCTATGTTTGGAGCAGGTATTTACAGAAGAGACCAAAAAGAAGTTTGGGAGGAAGTACGGACAAGCAGGAGGTTTAAAGGTAATGTGTTGAATTATTTTTGCCTTCTATCCAGACTCCCAGACTGTACTTTTGACTGTACCTGCCTGTTGTGAAATGGGCCTTATAGGATTTAACCTCACCACTAGCCACAAGGTCAGACACTGAAGGGTGATCCTCAACAGTCTAATCACCTGCCTCCCTCAATGAACTTCTTTCTATGCACAGATAATCTGTCTAGGCTCATGCTTTGATGGTTAGCATATTCTCACCTCCATCACATTCTCCCTATGCCAGTGAATCTGATCGTCTTGCTGTCATTGTACAAATTCCATTCCCCACCCTCTCCACTGTCCATTCCCTTACTTCCATGCCCTTCAACCTGATTTTATCCTTTATATTCCCTTCTTCAATGTCCCATTCCAGATCTATTCCTCCCTTCCACTGTACACTCTGAAATGCCTGCTCCAAACACAGCAAACTTTCATGCGTCTTAGGATGTTTCCTTTCTCCCTCCTTCCATCTTGTGTCACTCACTAAGATCTGGATCTCTCCTAATGACATAGCATCCTTGAATACCCCTTCCATCACTGGTTGCATTTTCCATTTATTCTGAGCTGGGCCTGACATTTGGTAGGATAGATTAGATTTTAGAATAAAATGCAGAGCTTAGATCTTATTCAACAGTTAACAAAAAGAGGTTTACTCTGCCATAGCAGGTGAAAGATATACAACAAGGACAGGCATTGAGAATGCCTTGAGTTGATCGAGCCAAGTGAAGCTGCCTTCCCTAAGTTACCCATAATGATCAGTATCAGAGAGTACCTGAAGCCCATTCAGGCTATTTTCTACTCAGGCAATGAAGTGATATCCATAGCCAGAATCTTTACTCTCCTGAGCCAACCAGGTCTCAAAGAAACTCTCAATACCTTTTAAGGAAAAAAAATTGAATGGAAGGAGAGGTCAAATCATTATTTCTGCAACACAGTCATACCCCTGACTCACTGGTTGTGGGGCAGAGTTGGAATATTCTTTAGTAACCATTGCCACTTCCAGACTCTTCCTCTACCACCACCACTCAGTTACCTCTGCTGAGTGGTTTGTTAATTGTCAGACTTGATGAGACTTGTTATCCTTACTATGCATAGAATGAGTTTTTTTGGGAAACCAGATTTTTCTGGTGTCTTAACTTCTCCCTGGTTTTATGTTTAGACATGTCTAGATGTTTTCTTAGCTCTTTCCAATTGACCTGCAATCAGACACCTCCAAAGATGCTGACTTCATGTAGTTTGGATAATTCCCAGACCTAGAAGATATAAACTATGCATTCTCCAGTGGTAATATTTCGTGGATACCCCACCTTCTAGAGATGCCTTAAATTTCTTTAAGAGAACATAGAGCTTTCATTCCACAATTAGATAAAAGCCTTAAAATACTAAGGTCCTGGAAGACATAACAAGCTGACAACTCATTTATGCTGAATAAGAAATGGCTGATATTGGATCCCAAAGGGACTTCAGGATCTGAAGGATCTATTCTGATCTCAGAACCTAAAGGAGGCCTTAAATATCATCCAGTCCAAACCTCATTTTGCCGAGGTTGGGAGAAGGATGTGAGATGGGAGTAGCAGTGAAGTAGTTTACTCCTTCCCTAAAAGTATGTATACATGTGTGAGTGGTCTGTTCTTGGCCTTCTTCTCACTCAAAAGTCTCTCCTTTGATGATCTCTCCCACCCCCAAAGCATCAGATATGTTCAGATGACTCCCACATTTGTCCTAAACTCTGGGGAACTCCACTTCCTAATTTTCATTACCCTGATAGATATCTTCATTTGAATGCTTGCTGATTCCTCAAATGCAAATTCTATTCAAAACAAAATTGATTTTCCCTACAATTTTGTTTCCCTCCAGTTTTATGCTCTCAATTTTATTCTTTTGTTTTCACATTACAAATATTTACAGATCACCCCTCCCTTTGTTGAGAACTCTCTTGTAATAAAGCCAGTTGACTAACTACCTCATTTGAAAGTATATCCAACACCCTTCTACCTCTCTATTTAAAAAAAATTGAGACATCTATTTTCTCCCCCTCCCACCATCCACTCCTTTAAAAAATTATAACACATATGCAAAATAAATCAAAACAGATTCCTCCCAGTGGCTGTATAGGTCTTCAGTTGTTAATGACTATCTCTATTACCCCATGCAATATTAAGATTCTAAAGGAATCCTTTTAACATTGACCCTCTTTTTGAAAAGGGGCAGCTAGATGATGCAGTGGATGGAGTGCTGCGCCTGGAGTCAGGAAGACTTATCTTCCTGAGTTCAAATCAGACCTCATACACTTACTAGCTGTATAACCCTGGTCAAATCACCTAACTCTGTTTGCCTCAGTTTCTTCATCTGTAAAATGATCTGGAGAAGGTAATAGCAAATTACTCCAGTATCTTATGTGAGAAAACCCCAAATGGGATCAAGAAGAGTCAGACACAACTGAAATGACTGTACATATATACTTTTTATTAAAATATAAACATTTCATTTTTATAAATGCCTTACGATTATTCATTTGTAATGGCCTTTTTAAATTTTTCTCATGACTTTTAATATTTATATTTCAAATTTCCCTTTCAGCACTGATATTTCATCAGAAATTTTGAAAAAATCCTCTGTTTTATTAACAATCCATTTTTTCTTTGTAGGCTGATACTCAATTTAGCTGAGTAAGTTATTTTGGGTCATAGACTTTTATAAACTGTTAAATTTCATGAAATCCTGATTATGGTTCTTCCATATTTGAATTCTTTCTTACTAGATGCTGGTAGTATTTTTTTTTCTTTTGTCTGGACATTCTGGATTTTGTTAATGGCATTCCTAGGAGTTTCCATTTTGGAGTTTCTTCCAGGAGGGGATAAGTGGAGTCTTTCTATTTTCCTATATCCCTGTTATTCTAATATTTCTGGACAATTATGTAAATGATTTTTTGAACTACGATGTCTAGGTAATCATATGAATCTTAAGTCATCTCTTCTTTATGTGTTTTCCAGGTAAATTTTTTATGAGATATGTTATATTTTCCTCAACTTTCTCATTCTTATAACTTTGTTTTAAGAATTATTATTGACTGGGGGTTGAGTCAAGATGGCAGAGTAAAAGCAGGGACTTGCTTGAGCTCTCCCCCATACCCCTCCAAGTACCTGTAAAAAATGACTCTAAACAAAATCTAGAGCTACAGAACCCACAAAAAGACAGAGTAAAACATATCTCCAGCCTAAGACAACCTGGAAAGCCAACAGGAAAGGTCTATCACACCAAGCTGGGAGTGGAGCACAGTCCCACAGTGTGGACCCTGCCAGCACAGACTAGACCAGAGCAGGCCTCAGGGGACTGAATCACTGGCAGCAGTGGTGGTTTCTAGACTTCTCAACCCACAAATGCCAAAGAAAAATACAAGGTCAGTGGGAAAACTCTGTTGAACCTGGGTGTGAGAAGAGTGTGGTCTGGCCCCAGCCCTGGGGAAGCAGAGTGGCCATGGTAGCAGCAGCAGTGACTGCTTCTGGAGCTCTAGGCTCACAAACGGTGGGGGGATCAAGTGGCTGATCAGAGGAAGATTTCAGGGATCTCTTTCCTGGTGCTAAGGCAGGATTCTCTTGCTTTGCCCTGCTTGGATCTGGGTTGCAGCCTTAGGTTGCTGTCTTGGAGTGAGGAGGAGCACTGACATGGCAGAGCTAGTGGTGGCTGTGGAGAGGGAATCCTCCCCACAGTTCCAAGGCAGAAAAGAGTGCTTGTGGTCACTGACAGACCAGAGCACAGGCCAAGAAGGAGTAAACACCTCTTTTTTGATCATACCACCTTGGAAGAACTGAAACTTTACAGGTGCCTATAAGTATCTTTGACAATAGCTGCACAAAACCCTGAAGCTTGGCCAGAATACTCTCTACTGTGGAAGCAGAGTCCTACCTTAACAAAGAGCTCAAAAGTCAAGTAATTGGCTGGGGAAATGAGCAAACAGCATAAAAATCAGAATATAGAATCTTACTTTGATGACAAAGAAGATCAAAACATACAGGCAGCAGAAGACAATAAAATCAAAGCCCCCATATCCAAAGCCTCCAAGAAAAATATGAATTGGTCACAGGTCATGGAATAGCTCCAAGAGGAAGTTTGAAAATCAAGTAAGGGAAGCAGAGGAAAAATTTGGAAGAGAAATAAGAGTGATGCAAGAAAATCATGGAAAATGAGTGAACAGCTTGCTAAAGGAGACCCCAAAATACAGAAGAAAATAATACCTTAAAAATAAATTAACCCAAATGCAAAAGAAGCTCAAAAAGCCAATGAAGAGAAGAATACCTTAAAAAGCAGAATTGGCCAAATGGAAATGGAGGCCCAAAAGGTCACTGAAGAAAATAATTTCTTAGAAATTAGAATGAAGCAAGTGGAAGCTAGTGACTTTATGGAGGGAATTATAAAACAGAACCAAAAGAATGAAAAAAAAATAGAAAACAATGTGAAATATCTCATTGGAAACACCACTGACCTGGAAAATAGATCCAGGAAAGATAATTTAAAAATTATTGGACTACCTGAAAGCCAGGATCAAAAAAAGAGCCTAGACAAGAATTCTTATTGTCTCCTGATGTCATAAAATTCCATTTGACGCATTCTGATTGGTAGGAAACTTGTGTTTAATGTAAACTGTTACACTGTATATTGTAAAGTTTATACTTTCCTTAAGCTGTTGGTCTGTTTTTTTTAAAAAAATGCTCCCTCCATTCTTTAAAAAAGAAAAAAGCACTCACATGATTGCTTCACAGAATTCTAATTAATCCTGTAGTACACGACATTTTTTAAAAGTTTTGATTGTGGATATTTTGGGGTTGTTTTCTTCTGGGTTTGTGCCTTGGTGATCCCTGGCATCATCTTAGTCCTTTATTATACTTTTTTAAATTAATTTTTCTTGGTAAGGCCTAAGGGGTTCTTTTTTAGATCTTCTCTACTCTGAGGATCAAATCAAGTTAAGGAGCTTTCCTTTATGTCTTTTGTTAGTCTTTTCTTTTACAATGGACACAAAAGTTGTCCTCTCCTGTGTTCAGATTGGCTGAAGTCCTTTGCTTTGAATGAAGACGACGAGGGATGAGAGGTCTTTTATTTCAACTTCAGTTAAATCTGAGGATGCTGTCCTTGGGAGGAAGAAGCCTAGCTGAGATGTTTTCTTTAGCAACTGAAATCTGCCAGTTCCCACCAGTCCCTCAAGGGATTTCTTCAGGGTGAGATAGCTGAGAATTTTTTTTAATCCACTCCCAGCCTGAGTTCAGACTTCTTTTCTTTTATACTGAGGCATTTCTTTAGTAAAGTTCTTTTGTTGTGCTGTGTTTTTTAACCTTAAATGTCTGTCAGTTTGATCTCAGTCCCTTAGGATCCCAACTGTCAATTGAGGTCTGTAGTCTTTCACTTTTGCTTTCCTTCCTCAAGGGATTTCTTACAGCTGAGGTTTGAAGTCTTTGACTTTCAACCCTAAAGGGACCTGGATTATGTTTCCTTCTTCTTTAAGGGGTGAGTTGTTTATTAATCAGGTTCTTTCAAGGTGGGATAGAGCCAAACTGTATCATTCGATTCAGCCATCTTGGCCTCAGTCTTCTCAAGGAGCCAGTGCTGCCTGCAGTACTTTACTTATTGTTGTTTATAATCAAACAACATAACTTACATTAAGCAATTTATAAACCTTAACATACTATGTAAATGGAAGTCATTATTATTGTTGCAATCACTTATCTCATCTTCATTATTTTCTATGGACTTCAGATATAAATAGTAAGTTGTTGTGCTGTTCTTTTATATTTAATTTTCTGTAAACTGTTGCACAGGAAGATACAGTTAATGCATTTTGTAAATGAATAAAAGTTTAGAATTTCAAGTCATTTTAAGGAGGATCACTGAATGCTTCCTCTGGACTATTCCAGGAGCAGTCAGAATACTGGAGATTATATACTTTAGATAGATAGATAGATAGATAGATAGATAGATAGATAGATAGATAGATAGATAGATGACAGACAGATAGAGATAGAGATATACATATATATATATTTATATACACATAGACATATAGACATAGATATTTCATTGTGTAGAAATGTGGATACACACACATATCATCCTCTTTCTACACAGCTTTGATTTCTTCTGCTACAGATCTACATTTGAGTGCTTTTTGTTCCTGTAGGTTGGAGATTATGAGTACTTGGAATGGGTATCTATTACAAGCATTGTTCTGACATTTTCGAGTGTCACTGTTATTTTTAAGAAATTATAGACAATAGTTCTGTGTAATGTCCCAGTATAGTTTATTGGATGAATTTTCAATGATATTTTTGCCTATGTAGTTGTAGTATGGGCGCTTCTTATCTATAACTTTATGAAAGTGAACTTCTGATAGATAATAATGATCAGGTAATTCCTTGCTAGATATTTGGTAGGTGCTACATTTTTTTGCAAGCTAACATGATGCATTGTGCAATTTCCAATATGTTATTGCATAATCTGCAAATGTAGATTTCTTAAAGATAATCTCCTGTAATTTTTGGTGATGATGATCTGGCCCAGAATTGCCATCATAAATCTCCCCCTTTCTATGAACAAATCTTCATAATTTAATCATTTGTTTGTAACTCCTTTGTTGACATATTATTGGTCAACTTGAAGTGGATGTCACTCACCTAGGGTCTTCTGATTATAGTTTTGTTTTATAGGTTCCCTATGAAGATAAACCATTTTGCGTTAATTCAACAAATTTAATAATGTATATCTACTATCAGGTTGTACTATTGTTTGGTGAAGTTATGTCTACTTGTTCCAAAATTATTTTTTGTAAATTCATAACCTGTATATCAGAGGCCACTAGGTGGCTCAGTGGATGGAGTACTGGGCCTGGAGTTAGAAAGACTTAAGTTCAAATTTGATCTCAGACACTTATTTATTAGTAGGGTGACCCTGGGCAACTCACTTAACCTCTTCCTTAAGCAACTGGAGAGGTAAATGTCAAACCACTCCAGTATCTTTGTCAAGAAAATCCCATGGACAGTATTGGTGTGATAAGGTCCATGGGGTCACAGATAATTGAATAAGAACAAACCTGTGTCTATCAGTCTTATTTCTCCTTTTTAATAAAGAAATATTAATCTTTCTGTAGATGTCTTATTGTGATGTTAATATCCCCTTATGTGTTTTGTTAATATTGTGTGGGCATTTATCAAAATACTTTCTAAATCTTTTATGGTCTTTTTTTTTTCCAGTTCTGAAAGCATCCATTTAGACGAGCATTGCAAATTTGTTAATTGCTTTAAACATGTTCTTCCCATTGGACTTTGATTTCAGGATGCCAGCAAGTGTTTTTAATTATACAACAACCACTTTCTCCTAGTAGGTTTACGTTCAGTGGAGCATAACTGGAGGAAGAGACCAAGGTATTTGTAAATATGATCATTGTCCATTGGATCACTGACCTCTGGATTCAAGCTCAAAGCCTTTGGCCTCTATATTTCCTTGGATTACAATTTGTATATAAATGGAGAAATATTCCATAAGGTAGAGAAGCTGTTTAATATATGTTTGTATTTTGGTGAAGCAATATAACTTGATATCACCCATGTAGATTGTGACTAATTAGATGTTTTTATATGATTCCTTTAACTTGGAAGCCATATTCAGTTATATTTAGGGGGAAAATGATAATGGGCTTAAGGCTAAGCAAAACCACACAGAACTTAAACTATCTCTGAATGACAACATATTTCATGCCAATTTGTCTTTATGTTATGGTAATGTTGTTGTATTTCAAATAGAGAACAATCTTCCATATGGACATCAAGTATCCTAGCATTTACACTATACTTGGGTTTATTTTTACTTATTTGCAATATATGGCTATAACATGAGTGAGAAAATGAGTCAAAGATTTAGTAGTAATCAATCAAGAAGGTGTAACTATTATGGAACTTTCAGGTGGATTGTAATGACTAAATTAACAATGTGTTGCTTTTAACCTTGCTGGGACTTTTTGACATAATTTTTTTGCTCCCTATTATGCAGTTTTTCTTTTTCTTCTTTAAGTGATAGAAGCTGTGAATACTTTTTTAATAGAAGACAAGAATGTAAGTGAGTTATATTTGTAGTGTAGTGAAAGTTGCCCCCCACATGTATCATGGAGGTACCATCATGTGGCTCAAAGGGAGGTAGAATATATATTTCTAGCTTCTTCTCCTCCCACCCTTTTCCAAGGGAGACTAATTCCTGCCAAGAAGGAAAGTAGGAAATTGGGATGAGAAAGTAGGAAGCTGAGATGAGAAGATCGCCTACTCTGCTCTCTTCAGAGAGAAACAGGGTATTGGGCTCAAATTACGTGTATCTGCTGTCTTAAATATTGTTAATCTAGGGGATAGGATTCCTGGTTCAAACTAAAATTCCAATCACCCTTTCTTTTTCGGGAAGGGAGGACCCCAAGCTTTATATTCAAGTCTTGGATCCTACCCCCCACCACACACAACAAACATCAGTTTCATAATGAACATCTATAGAAAATTGCAAAGAAACCCATTTATCCAAGTCAATAGGAAAAACAGAAATCAAAGAAAGTATACATCAGGCAATACACTCCCCATTGGGAGTGAGATAACTCAGTTAACTGAGAGAGCCCTAGGTCTCACCCAAGGGAAAGTTCCCTACAGGCTCTAATGTAGCAATCTGTAATAAGGACATTATGGAGACTGCCAGCTCCTCTCTTCCCAGACTTTTTTTTTCCCCTTCAGCAACCTGAAGTGGAATTGTGTTGTCCTTCTCTCTAAAAGCTGCAAGTCAGAAGCACCATAAGCAACTTCAGAGCTCAAAGAGATTCAAGAGACTCCAAGAGACTTGGAGAGACTCATCTCTTCAGGTCTTGCCAACTCTGCCTTACCCCTAATTCAAGTACAGAGTGCTGATCTCCACCAATAAAGAAAGAGTCACAAAAGCAATGGCCTTTGGGACTGGGGATACAGTTGGAATAGCTGATACTTTCATCTTTTGGTAGAAGATATATTACGGCTTCTGATAAGAAGGCTGAGATCAGGCTTGCACCCAAAAGAAATCTGGCAAAGAGCTTTATTAATATAGGGTACCTAGAAGGATGACTCCCATGTGTAAGAGGGTTATAGGAGGTCTGCCAGTCTCACATTTAGGTCACCTTACCCTCTACCTGACTCATTCGTATACCTAATTTTGTGATCATAAACTCCAAGATAATCCAGGGATGCATTTGTATGTTTCCTCATTAATTAAACACATTTCAACATATCTCTCAATGAACTAAGCTCAGTCCAAACCAATTCATTGAATATTATTTATTTAATGAACTGGAGGAATCTCCTTTCAAAATAACATTTACACTTATCTATATCTTAATCTCACAGATTAAATAGATATTAAAGTTGTACTGAATATACAATTTGCTAAGAATGAAATATATAACAGAAAAGACCTATAATTATTTATATTTTAGCTATGAGAATGGTCCTAACTCCTCTTCTCAAATCCTCAAGGGAATTGAAGATGGTTTTTCTTCACTTCTGAGAACAGTGAGCCCATTTGGTTAACTCAGAATAAGAAATAAAATCTCATTGTAAAAATTCTCTTGTTGTTGTTGTTGTGTTTGTCCTTCATTCTCAAAGAGGACCGTGACATCAGGCAAATGATGACATGACTTGCAGTTGACTTAAATTTGAGTGAGGGAGGGCTGTGCAAGGTCACCAGCCTCACTTTCTCCTTCAGAGGCATCTGAGTCCAGTGGCTTGATATTCATCAAGATGACTAGAGATGGCCCAGGTTGAATTGGGAGACCCTGACCCTTTCAGGCTAAGGTCTTTTCAGGTTCTCACTTTGAGTGAGGTAAATGCCCATTCAGTGAATAGGCCCCTTTAAGAAGTTATTCATGGGATGGTACCTTCAATCAAAACTCAAAAAAAAAAAAAAGAATCAAACTGGGAGAGGAAGAACCTCAGGGTTCCTGGCCAAAAGAGAAACAGTTACTATTTATTATTTACAAAATACTAAAAATTCTCCTAATCCTCTTAATAAGATAGAGGTTAAAAATAATTCCTATAAGAAAAATAACCTCTCCATCCTCTTTCATTCTTCTTCAGTTTCTTTCCAACCCTGATGGGAAAATGGTATTTTTAACTTCTCTCAAACCATCACTGAACAGTCTCTGCCAGAGATGTAGAACCTGGGCCACATGTATCTTTCTAGGTCCTTTTTGATTCTGTCAAAAAGCAGAACTTAACCACATAGAAGACCACATGTGACCTTATGGCCACAGGTTCCCCACCCTTGGTCTCTCCAAACTAACAGTTAAAATGGCCATTTCTACAACATTGCACTTGACTCAGAGTAAAAGTATTTGCAATCTCTGTGAAAGATTTTATTAAAATAGGTATTACACTAATACTTCATATGTCAATATGGGGTGCATGAACCAATAATTAAGACTCTTAATTGACCCATCCATTTTCCAGTTTCAGAGAGGCTAGAAATGCAGTAATTTCTCTTGATATAATTGTCCTGTCATTCTTTCAATGAAGGATGAGTAAACTTCCTGTTTTTGATTTGATCCAAATGGATTTTCTTCATGTTAGAATTCTTGAGACTATGTAAATGACCAGAAATCTCTGACATCTTCCTTCAGAGTCTCTGTATTTTCTTTGATTTCTTTGTATCTCAAAACTCTAAGAAATGTTTTGTACGGAATTGCTTATTTCGTTCTTTACTGAATTGGCTCCTTGTAGTGTCTTACTTTCTAACTTTTACTTTCAATTACTAATTAATTGCTATGGCCCACAATTCATAAAGAATCAGAGACAACTAAATGAATGGACAACAACTAATTGAGGAGATACGGATTTTTCTAACATGCTTTTATTTCTAGGATTCTTTTTCGCACGTTTCATTTTTTATTATTTTTAACTTAGTGCTATGGAGTTCAATATTTCTACTGTGCATACCAGCTAAATACTGATATAATCTTCCAGTGCCTTTCTGATGATCTTCAATTGCTTTTTCAGGTCACTTCTGCTATAGTGGTGTTTGATGCTGGTCCTTAAGTATTTTCCTTGATAACGCTACTTTTTCACCTATGATTCTCACCAAGGGAATCGATGTCACATATACCCTTGTTCACTGACTCTGAAATGTTTTTATACAATCTGTCAAGCAGTATGGAAGAACATACACACTTATGATGATCATAATAAATGCTAGCTTTTAAAAATTACTTTGTTCCCATAGAGTTGGTCTGCTGGTTGGAATTGAGCTAAGTAAAAACAGCTTTTAAAAATTCTAAAATAAGTATAGTCATCTCCTCTTCAAAATTGCTTGAAATAAGTATAGTTTATTCATCAGTTTCATTATTGAGTAGAATGTCTGGATTTTTCAGCCCCTAAAAATCACTGGGCGTATATCAAATCTAGATTACTATTACATTCAGTAGATATATCTCAGTGCAAAACACCATTTCTCAGGCAGTTTCAATATCCTTATATGTAGACATAATACATGCACATATTGCAATAGTAATACATATCCATAAGAGAAAATCAATAAAAAAGAAAATCAGTAATCAAATAATCATAAATAGCCAGGAGAAAGTGCCTACTAAGTGCCAAGCACTGTGCTAAGTTTACAAATTTATTTCATTTGATCCTCAGAAAAATCCTGGGAAGTAGGTGCTATTATTATCCCAGTTTTACAGTTGAGGAAACTGAGGCAGAAAAAGTTGCGTTAAGTGACTTGCCCAGAGTCACACAGTTAGTGTGTGAAGCTGGATTTGAACTGAAGTCTTCCTAATTCTTGGTCCAGAGTTCTAGCCACTGCGTCATTTAGTTGCTTCTAAAACGCAAGAAAAAATGAAACAATCACAAGTGACATTAATCAGTATGAACACAACAGACATGAGACATAATTAGCCACACAATTCCTCCTGAGTTATATAGACCATAGGTAGATAGTTCTTGTCTTGTCGTAGTCTACCACATGGAACTTCAAGGAATTCTGGTCATGAGTGATAGAAGGGCTTGTACTGTGTGATGATGAAGAGTGTTCTAATTGGTGGCTGATCTCGAAGAATTCGTGATTCAGAGGTTGTAGAGATAGAATTCACCTGATTGCTCTTTTTCATTTTGTGGTCACCAATTAGAAAAGACTAATGCCTCCCTACAGGGGTGTGTGTGTGTGTGTGTGTGTGTGTGTGTGTGTGTGTGTGTGTATGTGTGCCTGTCTATGCCATTGCCTCTTATTTTTTATTTCCTTATCTTAGGTAAACAAATATCCCAAGATGAAGGTGTTCAGGTGTCACCCTTGTAAGATTCAAAAGATCTAGATGTCTGCAGCTGCAGCAGTGTTAACAATATCTACTGGCATAATAGCAGCTAAGACAAAGGAGTCATCTGCATTGGGAGCAGAGAGTAACCCTAAAGATAGATGGCTCAAGGTGTGGGACCTCCTATGGTGGAGAAAAGAGCTGACTATGGACTCCTGAAAGACACATACCCCTAGAACCCAGCAGACAGCTACAACTAAGGAAAACTGTGAAGACTCCAGAAAGAGAAAAAAGGACTTTCATCACTAGGAGTTGAAAGGTACCCCTTTGCCACATGCTCTCTACATATCCTCCTCACTAATATTGCTCTTTGAGTTTGAGATTCCTTTCTCCATGGATGTCATGTGCACTTGCACAAAAGTATGATCCAGGTTTTTGTTTTCGTTTTTAAGGGTGATGAAGGAGAGGTATTTTATATCAATTACTCTTTCTCTGTTATCTTAGTAAACACAAAAGCTAATTGAGTCAACTGGCTGATTGTTAATGGAGAGTTCACATATGTGGGCTCAAGAATTGTAGTATGAGAAGCAGAATATGAGAAGCAAAGTTCTCCCAAGAACCCTAAGAATGAGCCAACTTCTAAAGATCCCACAACATGAGTGTACATACATGTATAAAACAGTCCATATACATTTCAAATAAGCATGTATGCATGTACATATATATATACACACATATATAGATGTATGTATGTATCACAAGATAGTAATGCTGCATTATATAATGAAAGTTACTTTACTACATATGATTATCTAAGTATCAATTACAAAGCAACATTATGTATGTTTTTGAACTATGTTAAATGAACTATGTCTGGCTTCATGGAAAACCACTTCTCCTGTTTCTTCTGTAGGATCATGGATGATTCTAGTTCTTTTGGGAACTACTGCCTTTCTACATTAGTACCTAAGTTGCCTGTTTGTGTAGGCTGCTTATTATCATCCTCATATCAGTCACACTCATATCAGTTCTACATTCCTAAACCTTAAATTATTTTGTGATATAAGCTGATTATCATTGGGTCTCTGTGGCTACAGCTCTAGGCAGCAGTTTATCTTCCCTTGTTTGAATGAAAGTTTTCTTCAATCAAATGCAGATATATTGGGCTGCCATCCTCAAAGTCTTCTTTACTCAAAACAACCTATTTTCCAGGGGTCCTCTATGCTACCTCAGAAATAATTGGGCTTTACTCTGATTGATCTGTTGTTTCAATGTAGCAATTTCTTTGATTTAACCATATTAAGATTTAAACCATATTAAGATGATGGTTTTTTTTCAGTGTCTTACTCTTTATTTAGATATACAAAAATAAACATTTTGGTTTTGCGTAAGTGTCTATATCACTTTCTAATTTCTTTATCCGCCAAGGTATCTCATGCTCTATCTTTTCCTTCTGGTTGGCATTTCTTTTCTTTGAGGTCTCTCCAAAGTTCTCTGTAGGCCAGTTATCCAGCAAAAATTTTGTCAACTGGCTTCATTTCTTAATAACAAACCTTGGCATCACACCATCATTTTCCCCTCTTGTTCTATGGGTATCATCTTGGTCTTTCTCAAAATGTAATGCCTTTGTTCACAGTTCCATCTTTTAGCAGATTCTCAGTAAGATTTTGTTCTCCAAATTGATGTGTACCGCTCATACTACACTTCCATAACACTTAGGTGAGGAGGTATTTTTGGAGTTAGTTGGAGGTAAAATTACCTGAGTTGGATTATTCCATATACTCTCAGCCCATTGGTTAAATATTGTCACTTTTTCTAGCAACAGCATAGAAGTCAATGTTTATTCTCTTCTGTGAGATTTGCTAGTTATGCTTTTATTTAAGTCCATCCTTGTAGATCTCTTCCTACTCACGTCACTCTCCATGTGACTTTTATCTCAAGTTCCACTAGTCCTTTTTCTATCATTATCCAACAGCATAAAAATTTCGCATAGCAATTTTCCTTTGCATCAAAATGGCTAAGCCTAAAATGTTCCATCGCAGCCTGTAGGCTTGTCTCATACTGCTATTCTAGTTGAAACAAGTGTTTAGTATACAAAAATTGCTGGGAAAACTGGAAAGCGTTTTGGCAGAAACTAGGCATAAACCACCATCTCACACCATATACCAAGAGAAGGTCAAAATGGATAAATTATTTAGACATGAAGGGCAATATTATAAATATATTTGTGCAACAGGAAAAAATATACCTGTCAGATCTATGGATGAGGGAAGAGTTTATGACCATGGGGAGTAAAATAGTTAATTTTGATTATGTGAGATTAAAAAGATTTTGCACAAACAAAATTAATGCAAAATTAAAAAGGAAAACAAGAAACTGGGAAAAAAAAGTTTTCCAGTAATTTTTTTCTGATAAAGGCTTCATTTCTCAAATACACAGGGAGCTGAGGCAAATTTCTAAAAATAAGAGCCATCCCTCAATTGATAAATGGCAAAAGGATATAAACAGGCAATTTTCAGAAGAAATCAAAGCTATCAATAGTCACATGGAAAAAATGCTCTGAATCACTAATAATTGGAAAAGTGCAAATTAAAACAACTCAGAGATACCACTTCACACCTATCAGATAGGCTGAGATGATAGTAAAGAAAAATGGCAAATACTAGAGGGGATGTAGAAAAATTGGGACATTAATGCCCTGTTGGTGGAGTTGTGAACTGGTCCAAACATTCTGAAACAATTTGGAACTAAGCCCCAAGGGCTACTCTTTGACCCAACAATACTGCTACAACTAGGTCTGTATCCCAAAGAGATCAAAGAAAAAGGAAAAGAACATATTTGTACAAAATATTTATAGCTGCTCTTTTATTGGTGGCAAATATTTGGAAATTAAAGGGATGCTTATCAATTGAGAAATGGCTGAACAAATTGTGGCATATGAGTGTGAATGCTACTGTAATATAGGAAATGACGAGGGTGATAGTATCGGAAAAACATGGCAAGACCTAGATGAACTGATGTGAAGTGAAATGAGAAGAATTCAGAGATCATTGTATACAGTGACAACAAAATTGCAATGATGATCAACTGTGAAAGACTTGGCTACTCTGACGAATACAATAATCCAAAACAATTGCAAAGGACTCATGATGAGAAATGCTCTCTACCTCCAGAGAAAAGACTGACGAACTCTGTGTGCAAATTGAAGTATAATTTTCCCACTTTATTTATTTTTGTGATATGGCTAATATGGAAACACGTCTTACATGATTTCACTGATATTGTCTTGCTTGCCTTTTCAGTGGTTGGGGAAAAGGTGGGAGAGAGAGAATTTAGAACTTCAATTTTAAAGAGAAAAGAAGGTTTACAATAAATAAATAAATAGCATATTTTTTAAAACTCTAAAAAAATCAATTCTTCCTTAGGGGCCATCTAGACATCAAGTTCTGGGTACTATTTCTTACTGTCACCATAGCAGAAATTTTTGAGTAATCAACCAGGTGGCATTTCACAAAATGTTGAACAAGTTGTATTATATCCTGATCATCAGCATTTTACTTTTCCTCAAATGTGTTTTTAGCTAGATGGTACAAGTGGGATAGTGCTGGACCTGAAATCCAGAAGATCTGAGTTCAAATATGGGGCTAAACACTTATCAGCTGTGTGACGCGAGGCAAGTCACTTAACCTCTCTGTACCTCAGTTTCCCCATCTATAAAATGAGGATAATTATAGCACCTATGGCACAGGGTTGTGAGGATGAAAAGAGATAACTTTGCAAATCTTAAAGCTCTTTATAAATGTTGTTACATTCAGAATCTACTGCTAAGATTGAGATCTTTGTGTCTGTATACCCATACCTCAACAATACATTTGGGGTTCATTTTTCAAATAATCATGATATGAAAATCATATTTAGCCAACCAATAGTGCCAACATGGGCATTATACATGCAACACATACATAGTAATAACTACTGAAGAAACAGGTAAGATTATTCATTAAACCAGCACCATATCCACAAACATCTCTTTTTCGCAATAGAGGTAAATCAGCTGCGGCAATCTCCAAAACTTAGCATCTATCACCCTAAGTTCATATCATGCCTTGATAAAGGAGAGAAAATATATATGAGAGAATTTTTTTCTTTTAAAATAGAACAAGAGTAAAAGTGAAGAAAAAGAAATACTATACAGATGTTTCCATGTGTAAGAGATTTTGTTCTAACCCTCCTATAGCAAATACACAAATAAAGGTGTCAGTTTATGTTGCAAGGGGATAGCAACATGACCCTTGTGCTTCTGGGCAGAAGAATGCCAATCCACCACCCTTCAGCCTGATAGTTGACTATAAATTCTCTCATGCCAATTTTCTCCACCTCCCCAGTTTTATTGAGAACTGCTTGTTTTCACTTTCTTAGACCATTTTTCATCTGGAAAATGGTTCTCATTCTTATAAATTTTAATCCATCCTTTATATATCTTAAGAATGAGATGTGAATCAGAGAAACTTGCTGCAAATATCTTTCCTCAGTTACTTTTCTCCACTTCATCTTAGATTTTTTAATATTTGTGCAAAAACTTTTGAATTTTATATGATAAAAATCATTAATTTTATCGGCTATGTTATTCTCTATTCTTTACTTGGTCATGAACTTTTCTTCTATCAATAGATCTGGTAAGCACTTTTCCCATGTTTCTCTAATTTGCTTATGATATCCCATCTAGGTCACGTTCTCACTTGGAACTTATCTTTCTGTAAAGGGTGAGGTGTTGGTTTACATTTAATTTCTTCCATACTGATATCCAATTTTCCAAATAGCTTTTGTCAAATAATGAATTCTTATCCCAATAGGAGAGGTCTTCGTGCTTAATAGCTACATTTGCTTTGGTTTCTCTCTACGTATTTTGTTCCACCGATTGATTCATTTCTTAATCAGTACCAAATTGTTTTAATCATAACTGCTTTGTAGTGTAGCCTGAGATCTGCCAGAACCATTTCTTCCTGTTTCATTTCATTATTTGTCTTGAAATTCTTGGCCTTTTATTTTTCTATACAAATTTTATTATTTTTGTCTAGTTCTAAGAAGTAATCCTTTGGTAGTTTGCTACAGTATTGAATAACTCAGTTTAGGGATTATTGTCATTTTTTCACATTGGCTCATTCTACCCATGAAGAACTAATACAAAAATGAAAAAAGGAGATTTGCAATAAATTAAAAAGAAATAAAGGCTATTATTAGAAACTTTTGACCAAATATATGCCAATAATACTAACAAGTTAAACAAAATAAAGGAATAGTTACAAAAGTAGGAAATAGCCAAATTAATAGAACAAGAAATAAATAATTTAAACAAATCAATTTTAGAGGAAGAAATTAAAGAAACCATAAATGAACTTTCAAAGGGAAAAAAAAACACTGCAGGACCAGATAGATTTAAAAGTGAGTGTTTCCTATGAAACAACAATTAAATCCAATATTACATAAATTATTTGCAAAAATATCTAGAAAGGGATTCTACCAAGTTCCTTTTATGACACAGATATGGTTTTGATATACAAATCAGGGAGAATCAAAAGAGAAAAATATCCCTAAAGAACATAAATGTAAAACTTTTAGATAAAATATTAGCAAAGAGGCTAAAACAACATATCATAAAGATTATATATGACCAGGTTGTATTTATTTCAGAAATGCAGGGTTGGTTTAATATTAAGAAAACTACAAGCTTATTTAACCGTATTTAATGATTTAGTTAACAAAAATCACATGATCATATCAACTGATGCAGGAAAAAACAACTTAAGAAAATACAACACTCATTTATGTTTAAAAAAACAACAGAAAACATAGGAATAAAGTTACCTTTCCTTAAAATGATAAATAGTAAGTCTCTAAATCCAAGAACTACTGCTATTTGTAATGGACATAAACTAGAATTCTTTCTCAAAACTTCAGGAGTAAAACAGGAATGTTCATTGCCACGCCTTATATTTAACTTAGTACTAGAAGTGCTCACTACAGAAATAAGAGAAGAAAAAGACATTTAGGGAATAGCCACAGGTGAAGAAGATCCAAAAATATCACTTTTGTGGATGATATGAGGTGCCTAATGATTCTTAAACATTCAACTAAAATTCATTGAAACTATTAATAACTTTAGCAAACTTGAAGAAGATAAAATAAAGTAAAAAGATAAAATAAATGAAGATTAATAAGAAGATAAAAGATCATCTGCATTTCTATATAATACTACAAAAACAGAAAGAATGGATAAATTTTATATGCAATTACTAGAGAATGTGTAAAATACTTGGGAGACTACTTTCAAAGATATACACAAGAGCCATATAAATACAACTACAAATGACCGTTTACAGAAATAAAAAGAGACCTACACATTTGGGAAAATATTAATACCTCATGTCAGGTTCTAAAGTTATCAAAGCATCATGTTCTAATATTTGTTTATAAATTACTAAAAATTTTGACATCTTTTTCAGTTCTTACTCAAAGATAAGTTCATGCAGTTGCTTAGTCTCAGTTTTTTAAAAGTCAGCTGCCCTTCCCCAAGAGTCTATCCTCTCCTCTCATAAAAGAACATTAATAGTAGTAATCAATGTGTCTGTGAGAGAGGCTCTCTAAAGTTTGAGTCTGAGTTTACATTTCACTCCTTTACTAAAAACAAACCAAAAACAAAACAAACAAAAAAAACCCCAAGTTTCCTAAACTTATAGTTATTTTTGCCTTTATATCTCCAGCACAGTGCCTGGCACATGGTAGGTAGGTACTTAATAAATAACAGCTAATAACTAGCATTTATAGAACACTTTAAGGTTTGTGAAGCACTCTGCAAACATCATCCCATTTTATCTACACTACAACCTTTGGCAGGTAAGTGCTATCGTTATCTTCATTTTTCAAATGAGGAAAATGAGGCATTCACATGGTATGTGACTTGGCCAGGAGCATCTAGCTAGTATATGAGGCTAGAATCAAATTCAGGTCTTCCTGAATACACACACTTATTGAATTGAATTGTCTACCAAAAATATTATAAACTTGATTTTGCCAGTAAGGGGCCTCCACC
Organism: Phalanger gymnotis; assembly: GCA_028646595.1. Taxonomy (NCBI): domain Eukaryota; kingdom Metazoa; phylum Chordata; class Mammalia; order Diprotodontia; family Phalangeridae; genus Phalanger; species Phalanger gymnotis. Next base: position 303,526,065 of record CM053623.1, read on the forward strand.
TGCTTTTTAGCTCTTATCTTATGCTACAACTGCCCTTCCCATAGCCTACATTCCAGCCACACTGAACATCTCTCTGTCCTTCTTTCCTTGCCTCTTCTGTTTCTGAGTCTCTATTAATACCCTTCATCCTATCTGAGTTAAAGTTTCTCCCTACTCCTCATCTCTGTTGACTGAGGTTTTTGTCAAGGCCAGAAAGAAATGCAAGCTCCTTCATGGACCCTTGTCAGGCCACCCTGACCCCAACCTGGTGAAAGCGGCCTAGTTTTGGATCCCTCTTCTGTTCTCAGCTCGTTCTCTCTTGTATCACAAATATTTGTACATTTCATGTTTCTCCCCATCCCCCATCCACCATAATTTTGAAAATTCCTTGAGAACAAGAATTGTGTTTTATGTTTCCATATCTGATGTGCCTAGCATGCATTTGGAAGTTAATATTTGTTGAATGAATAAATTTGAGTAGGGAGAGATCTTACTGAGTAGAGCAATGATGATGAAAACTAGCAAGCCTGACGTAACCCTATTGAAAAAGAAAATACACCAAAAATCTCAAAAAAGAAAACTTACTTTCATTGTTCTTCACAAGAGAGACAATTTGTGGCCTCCAGTTTTGGGGGAAGGGGAACAAAAATCCTCTTTCCCAAGTTTGATTTATTTCTTTTTCTACCTTCTTATCTCATGTACTGGGCCTGAATCTAGATCCTACAATCCTGGGCCACAGTGATTTTCTGAACAGCTTGATTTACACCTTTTCCTGGGCTGGGTGTCACTGTTTAGCTATGTTTGAATTTCTCCAAGTGCAAATGCATCCTGCCTCAGGGAGAGCCAGGTCTGGTTTTCTTTAGCTGGCTGCAGATAAAAAAGAAACACACACACACACACACACACACACACACACACACACACACACACACACACACTTCCTTCCCCCAACACACTTTTAAAAAAAGCCCTTAAATATTTACACAGAAATCAACGGAACAGAAAGAAGGGAAATTTAAAGTGAATTATCAAGTTTGTAATACAGACACACAGATCCAGGAACAAACACAATCCTCTTTCTCTTTTCCTAATTTCAACTCCCCTGCCAATATGTACATGGTTCTGAAGGCCTGTGATCTTTGAAGGGGGTAAACTCTAGTCTTGGGAAGGAACTGTTGCCTTTGCTGGAGCTGATTGCTCTGTGTTTTCCTAGAAAAGGAGAATTGAGGGAAACAGAGAGAGAGGAAAGTAAGGGAAACAGGTAAACTGGCCTGCTCTTTATTCTTTGATTCTAAAGTGAGATATTTGTAAAGTGTTTAGCACATAGTAGGTGTTTTCTCCACCTTCTGCCCTGAACTCCTTACATCATTTTTAAAGGAATTAAATTTTTGCCACTTAGAAAAGTGATACTCCTCAGAAAATTGAGATAGACACACTTCCAAGTATTGATTTAAAGAGATGAGTGGAGATGGAGAGGATACTAAGTTTCATTAATCTACCCTCAATTTCAAACCTTCCACCCAGGACCCTGTCCCCCCAGAAACTGCATCTGATTCAGATCACAAGAAAAAGAAAGTACACGTTGAGCGAAAAAAGAAGAAGAAAGAAAAGAAAGCCCATCTGAATCAGATCACAAGAAAAAGAAAGTAGATGTTGAACAGAAAAGGAAGAAGAAAAGAAGAAACAATACAGTCCAGAGCACCCCTGGATGGCAGCTCCCAGACCAGCAACCTCTGAGAAAGTAGCCTCCCTTAACAAGACCATTAGATGACTGGGCAGGGGAGCTCTTTCTTCTTACACTGAACTTCCAACAGAAGCAGCCTTAGAGGCTAGAGGGCACTCTGCCCTTGGAGCATTCCCCTGTGATTGGGGAAGAATGTAGGTCCCACCAACTCAGGCTGGGGGCAAATGTGGTAGACTTATTAGGGGTGGGAAGGGCAGTGCCTGGGTAAGGCACAGCCCAATTGGCTCCTCGGTGGAGCTGATTTTGCTTTCCCAAGGAGCTTTCTTTCCATGTATGGTTTGTCTGTTTTAAAATTTTGAAAGCTCCTTTTATAAGAAATATTTTTTTTTCAGGCACCTAAGATAATACAGAGCTTGCAGCTTTGTGGTATTAAAAGGTAACAGGGCCAAGAGTCAGGGGTGTGAATATTCCAAAAGAAGCTGCTTCACCTTGATTAAGTCATTTTACCTGTGTGAGTCTCAGTTTACTCATCTGTGAAATGAAGGGTTAGATTGAATCAGAGTGATCTCTACCTGTCCCTTTCAACTTTGAGTAGCTAGTATTCTTTGAAGAGAGGGCTCCTGTCAAGAAGAAATCTGTAATAGATGACTTTGGCATCATGTGAACAAGATGGTGGACTAGACATTTTTTTTTCTCCGAACCCCACAATCTATCAAAACTCTCCAATACAGAAATTATACACCAAAGATAAAACAACTTCTGCTGTCTCCATGGTCTAGGACACTAAGAATCCACAATAAGGTTAAGAAAAAACTCTGAAAGAACTGATGCTCACTGACTCTAATTAGGCATGCTTAGCACTCCACTTCCTTATAGGCAGTGAAGCCCCTCTAACAGATATAAAGACACAATACTTACTTCACAACCCATCCCTATACTCCAGGCCCCCCTCCCTCTTTCCAGTGCTACAGGGATCCCAATTCCAAGTTTAAGAAGTTTCTTTGGACCCTGACAAACTGCTTGGCCATAGACCATCAGGTGCAAAAGCCTTCTGGGGGCTGAAACCCAGAAGCACCAACACTGAAAAGCTCTGAATTGTCAGTGCTGGAGAAAACACATGCTGAACTTCCAGTCTGGACTAGAGAATGATGGAAGGGAGAGAGAGTGGGACAAGTCACCTGGACAAGACACTGCACATGGGAAGCTTCTCTCCACTCCACCAAGCCTGAGGGCAGAGCACAGTATCCTCCTGGGTCTGGTTATGACCAATCAAAAGTTAGTTGGGGTTGAGACCTAGGCTGGTGAACCATGAATTGCCCAGTATGGGAGGATGCTGAGATGCTTTGAGATCTAGCCTCCAAGGAAAGATAAATTGGCAGGAAAAACAGTCACAACAAAAATTGTGCCCCCTCCCCAATCTAGCAAATAATTCAGCCAGCTATAAATAAATACTGCAAAAAAAATGATAGAAAAAAGAAGGAAAAAAGGAAGATAACATAACATCCAGTGCTTGATGAGAGGAATTTGAAGACAATATGGAACCACAACATTGTTGTAACTGAGTGGTTTAAAAGAGAAATGAGAATTATTAGAACAGAATCTATGTCCTACAGAGCAAAAGTTGTGAACAAAACAGAAAAACTTGAACGTTTAATGGCAAGCTTCACCAAGAAACAAAAGAGAGAGCAATAGATTGGGAATGCAAACACAGATGTAAAAGACAATCTAGAAGAAAAGAAGCAAAAACCAAAAATATTAAGGTAGATAGGTAAAATAACAAAACAAAGCAAAACAAGACAAGGTGAGGCAGCAATCATGGGCAACAGAAGTTCACAAATCATTGGTTGGCCTTTTGGAATAAGGGATTATTTGTTATGTGGGAATAGGAACTATTATCTCTAATTTTCTGGAGCAGGGACCCTATATTAGCAAATACTCTAGCACACCCAGCATGGCCTGCCAGCACAGGTTCTTTGATCTGCTTTTATAAAGGAAAGACTGCTTCAAAGGTGTTAATAATTAAACAATGCAGACTTTATTGTATCTAACCTTCTTCTTTTTTTGGAGAAGGGGAAGGCAGGGCAATTGGGGTTAAGTGACTTGCCCAAGGTCACACAGCTAGTAAGTGCATCAAGTATCTGAGGTCAGATATGAACTCAGGTCCTCCATGACTCCAGGGCCGATGCTCTACTCACCTTGACACCTAGCTTTCCCTTCTAGCTAACCTTCTCACATGGGTTGCTGAACACCAATTCCTACAGCATTCCCTAATCACCCTTCTGGCAGGGGCTGGAGAGAAGGGGGAGCAACTCCCCTTATGTCTACATGGGGCCAATGGAGACAGGCACAACTTGTGCATTCCCCTAAATCAAGCCTCAATGGGGGCCAGTTGAAGCAAACACATATTCTCCCCAAGCCTTGATGGGGGCCAATCAAGGCACACACAGCATGCTAGCTGGTGCATTTCAATCCTAAAGGTTCCCCATTCACTGACTAGTGCCCACCTGCTTTATACTTACACTCCACCCTTCTAGGGTCCTGGCCTTTACAATCTAAGCAGGCAACACCTGGCCCTTACAATCTATATGGGTCATGGTGGAGATGTTTTGAACCAAAGAACTCATGTCTAACACCTGGGGACAAGAGATTGTTATGGCCATGGATCCTGGAAAACCAAGCTTTGCTTACGTTTACAGACCCTTAAGTGAATTGAAGACATAGGAACCTTCCTTCTCCCACAGCAGCATTCTAATTTCCAAAAAATAATCATAAATGTTCTGTTCAAAGAAAATGCATATGTGCTTCTGTAATCTTTTTCAGCCTATGACACACTTAAATTTAAGACACGGGTGAAGGAGTCAATCCCACACACATGTACATGCACACATAAATACATATGTGTGTACATGCATATACACATATATGTATATATGTGCACATATATGCATGTGCCTATACATGCATAGATATATACCTACCTTCTTCATCATTACTACCATTTCTATCTTTCTGGTCAAACATTGGCAAAGAGGAATAAGTATATGGTAGAAGCAATATCTTCTCCCAGATTCACCAGTCATGGAGATTGGGCTAGCTTTTCTTAAGATCCCTGATTTGTTTTCATCATCCATTGTGGCTTCCTGGTCACCCAAGGGCAGGTAGAGTAGGGACCCTTCAGGTTTGGAAGATGTCCCAGGTTTGTGAAAGCCCCCACACCAGACCCATTTTTATCTCTATTGCAAGGAGAGGTGGGTGGGTGGGAGGCAGAGCAGTATCTACCAAACATAAACTCCATATTGTTTCCACGCTATGGCTAAGCAAGCCTCCATTTATTCATTGTTGAATGACATATGAGTGCCTCAGTCCATTCCAATTCCAAACTTATAGACTATTATTACACTTGGTAAAGTTAGTAGCTGGTGTCATGGCTAACATCATCATGGATGAATGTGGCAGGCAATGAAGTGCAGCAGGAAAGGTGATGCAAATCCTGAAGATGAAAAATTCAGCTTCCTAGATATTCTAATTCAACATGCTGTTTTGAGGGCTTCTCTGTTTCCCTTTGAAGAATGGAAAAGAGAGAAGATTCTAACTGGAACTAAGCACTGAACTGAGTGGGCACTAAAGGAGGTTGACAGAGAGGCTGTGCTATAATAAATGATGAGCTCAATGATCTTAGAGAAACACGGAAAGACTTGCACAAAATAATGAACAGCGAAATGAGAAAAGAGAACATTGTAGACAGTAACAGTAATGTTGTTTTAGAACAACTTAGAGTGAGTAAGTTATTTTGACTTATAAATACCCAAATTAACTGTAAAGGATGTATGAAGACAGATGTTACCTGAATCCAGAGAAAGAACTATGTATAGGATAGTTTTATGTATATATGTATGTATGTGTTTGTGTTTGTGTGTGTGTATATACACACGTATTTGTGTCTAATGGTAGCCGTATTTAGGGTTGGGGAGGGGGAGGAATGGAAGAAAACAAAAGGAAAAAAGAAATTTACATGATAACTTATTATATATTTAAAAGGAATAGCAAGCTGTACACAATAGATTTGCAGTTTCAAGGGCAATCATCTTTTTAAAATCATACTATGTTATGGAAATGCTTGTTTCATTCCATAAATAAATAAACAATCAGATAGATAGATAGATAGATAAATGAATGAATGAATGAACAAACAAACAAACCAACAAACAAACAAACAAACAAATACGAGTTATTGCTGACCATCCTGGTGGAGCTAGATCACCGACATAAAAAGTTACAAGTAAATTTGTCTAGCACATTCAGCTAGCTACTCAAGGTAGAACTTGTAGTTTTTACACACTTTGCCATAATAGCTAAGAGGCACCTGATGAAACTTGCAACACCACATGCGAAAATAGCCATGCTTGCTATGGCATGTATAGGCTTTTTGGGGTGGAAGTACGGTTTCTGACCCTTAGGTTTGATTGGAAAATGTGTTGTATCTCATTGAGATCAGGTATAGGGCTTATCCTGATACTACTTCTATGAGATGGAAAGGGTTCTCAACTGTGGGTGGGCTTTTACCATTAAGAAACTAGGGGGTTATAGGAGAAGTTTAAACACCATCTGTGTGATTTTAAATGATGGTTAGTAAGAATATTGTCTTGGACAGATTAAAGAGGACATGCTCTATTAGATGAGGAGCATTCATTGTACTTTTTTAGACCACTGTGGTGGATACCTGGCCCAATGTGTACATACCTAGCCCAACAAACATGAATTGTTGCGGCCAGTTTCTGTACGGGAGGTCTGCGAGCAAAGGAGTAAAATTCCTAAAACAGATGGTTTTGGTAGAATTGGATCTGTAGAACAGAGAAGACTACATGGATAGATGTGAAAAACTGAAGGAAAACCATGATGAAGTCTTTCAAGGAAGACAATTGCTCTATGAGTCCTGAAAAGACTTCTAGAAGCAAAATTGAGACATTCATTCTGAACGCCTTCATTTCCTCTTGTCCACTACCCCCAAACCTCCTCTGAACCATTCCCCATTCTCTCCTTCATTGCTGCAGTCTCTGATAAAGATGTAGCCCTTCTCCTTGCCGATGGCTGTAGTAGGAAGGCCAAATTTATAATCTCAAATATAATCATGTATATGTTTGAATGGTTCGAAATCGCAAGGAATGAGGGATTCTCTAAGTAGAACACAACAAAACATTTATTTAGGCCCCACTGCAGCAGATCCTCGAACCAGCCTCCCCATTCCGACATCTTGACGAAAAGACTCCAGGCCCAGAAAGCCCACCTCACAAGAGTAACCAGGAGGCCACAGAAAAACAAGATAGTATTTAGCCAAATCATATTTACTGGCCTCAAGTCCTTGTTCACACTCCTGGGTCTACACACAGGTCAGCTCTGCTTCCACAGCTTCCAGCTTTCGCAGCTTCCGGCTTCTGCTGTAGTTGTCTCTTGGCTCGCTTTTCCTCGCAGCCAAGCCTCTGGTATTCTCAAGCCCCACCTCAACGACTCGAGTTGGCCCCTCTTAAGTCATTAATCTACACCCACGTAGGTTTCACACCTGATAGGGCTTTGGGCCTGGGGCTTAGCACTTAACAGCTGAAAGTACTTTCACTCAAAGTAAACAAAAGCCAAACTCCTGAAGTGCTAAGGAGCCCATTCTAAGGAGCCCATTTTGCCTTACCGACACAATGGCCTATGTGTTATTTGATCTTGTCCCATTCTATCTCACCTTATTTGAGACCTTCCCTGCACCTCTATCTTCAGTCTCTCCTCATCTACTGACTCCTCTGCTACTTATAGATATGCCCAACTCTTCCCCATACATAAAAAACCTTCACTTGACTCTTTCCCTCCCCCAATCTAGCTTCTTATGCTTTTCCCGCTTTAAGAAAAACAGACTAGTAAAGCTCCATTTCTTCATCTCACACTCAATTCCTTAAGCCTTTGAAATCTGGTTTCTCTCCTCACTATTCTACTGAGACTTTGATATTCAGGGTTACCAAGGATCACTTTATTGCTGTTTTTTTACCCTTTTTGCTTCACTCCATTTTAGCCAAATGGTCCCAATAATTTCCCCCTATCTTGGCAGTACTTTCTACCATCTCTGTGTTTTTGCATAGGCTTTCCTCCATGCCTGAAATGTATACTTCCTGCCTTATCCCTGACTCTTTGAATTTCTCTCTACCTTCCAGTTTCAGCTTTTGTACCACTGGAGACAGAGAGCCTTTTATGATTCTCGCTAGTCTTTATTGTTTTCTGAAATTGCCTTGAATCTACTTATTTGTCTACTTTTTAGTATCCTCCATAGAATGCAAATACTCTGAGAGCAGGGAATGCTTTTCTTTCTTTCTTTTTTCCTTCTCTCTTTCTGTGTCTGTCTCTGTCTGTCTCTGTCTCTCCGTCTCTGTCTCTCTCTGTCTCTTTCTCTCTCTGTCTCCTCCTCCTTCTCCTCTCTCCTCCTCCTCCTTCTGCTCCCTCCTCCTCCTCCTCCTCCTCCTCCTCCTCCTCCTTCTTCTTCTTCTTCTTCTTCTTCTTCTTCTTCTTCTTCTTCTTCTTCTTCTTCTTCTTCTTCTTCTTCTCTCTCTCTCTCTGTCTCTCTGTCTCTCTCTTTTCCTTCCTTCCTTTCTTTTTTTAATATCCTAGCACATAGCATGATACCTTACACACAGTAGGCATTTAATACTTTTAAATTTGAAGACAATGTTATATTCAACAAAGGAAACTGTATCTCATGGGTGAGTGAGTGAATTAGGGGCTAGGTACTTTTTTTTTCACCTAGCTCTGTACTTGTGACAAGCCGTTCGGTCTCCCTGTCCTATCTCCAGGCCAAAAAGTCTCTCTTCTCAGTTGGGTCCATCCAAGTTGGGGCTAGTGTCTTAAAGGAGTAGTCAGTCAGCATAGAATGCCGGGTCTAAGGGAAAACCCAACTGTCCTAACAAGATCTGTGGAGGGAGGGGTGGATATAATTTGTAGAAGTTCTGGGTTTGTATGTCTGGCCAGACCCAATTGGGTTACACTGGAATTTCAGAGGGAGATGTCGGAGAGAGACAGAACATAGGATGGAATGAGATCGTGGACAGTCTCAATGGATGGGGTTGGGGTGGAAAGGGTGAGTGGTTCCATGGCGTTTCCTGTTTTATTCTCAATTCACCAATGCCTTTGAATTGCTGCTGAATGTGTAAATTTCCCTCCATCTTTGTTGTTCCTACATATATTTGTGTGTGGGAATGCTCAACATTACAAACAAAACACATGAAATAAAACCCCTGCCCTCTACCATTAAGTGGTTGGTAAACCTTTGAGCCCTATGCAAATGTTAGTAATCATTATTATTGCTCCTTATTATGGTGACAGGTTTGGGGAATTAGAGGCACAATAGGAAGGGCCTTCCATCCTCTCAAGACTGGTGCAAGGGTAAGTTATCAGTCTCGTGAAAAGTGAAGCTGTATGGAGAGAAGGGTCTCCTAGTATCAGTCTTTGTTACAATCCTCACCTTACTTGTAGCTACTGAGTAGCCATCATAAATTGGTTCCCCTCTCCCCTAGATCTCAGACATTATTAGATTGTGAGCTCCTCCATCTTAGAAACATAGTGATAGGAAGGGCAAGAAATATCCTTTATCTTTCTATGTGTCCCCAACATTTAGCACAGTACCTGGCCCACAGTAGGTGTTTATTCAATGTTTACTGACTGACTAACTCAAACCCACCACCAGTCCTTAGGACAGTATTTCAGGCCAAACAGCACAAGTTGATTACAGCAAGTCAAGTCTGGCAGCTCCACAAAACTTAATGGGATGTTTCCAGCTCTTTAGTCTGCTATTAGTTTACCTTTACTTCCCAACCAGTATCATCCTCAGCCTCCCCCCTTCTAAAAAAATGAAACTAACCAAACAAAAAACTCTCAACAAAAACCTGGACTCTCCTTCAATCCATTTACAAATTTAAGAAGAAAGCTGAATTTATGCTTGTGGAGGGTTCTTGGGGAGGAAAAGCATAAAATTCTAGAAAGTTCAAATTTAAGATACCGTACACAGGTACCTGTTGAGGCAAACTACATAGGCTAGAAATAAAGAAACATAAAAAACCTGGAATGGCTTCTTTGTTTAGCTAAATATTTGGGCATTGGTAACATTTGGTTTTGCATGCCTTCCTCTCCCTTTCCTCTTATTTGGAAAAAAAAAGTTCCAGTGAGAAGATTTAACTACACAGGTCAAATTGCCAAATTAACTACTAGCAAAATTCACTTTTAATCTAACTTGAGGGCTTCCAGAATTTCTTTTTGGCCAGGTGGATCAGGTCAATAGAAAATCTACAGAATATTGTGAGAAGCCATGTCTGGGCTGCTAAAGCAGGGCCCTAACTTCGCTATTTCTCCATTTCTACAAGAATGTGCAATTTTTTTTCTTTGCATCTCAAATATGTAGCACAGTGCATATAGCCCACTGTTAATGTTCAATAAATATTTATTGAATTTGAATTTTTAAAAGCCTCAGTCCTAGTTATTCCAGGAAAAGACATATTAAGTAAGAAGACAATATTTAGGAGTATGTAAATGGATTTTTAACCAAAAAAGGAAATAATATTTACAGATAGAAGAGGTCTGAGGATCTTTCTAGGAATTTCCGTCTGGTTAAACCCAAATCACATCTCTTAAACATAGCTAAATTAGCCAGTATTTCACACATTATGTTTTGAAGAGGAAACAAAACTCTATCCACTCTCATCACCCTGCTGAATTCTCACCTTTAAATTCACTAATTTAATATAAACTTTAATGTAAACCATGTTGACATACTAGCTTTTCTCTAGACATCCCCAGGTAAAATCTGGTCCTTGGTGAAAAGACAAATTTCTCTTTCTTGGCATATTAGTATGGATGAGATTATCAGATCACTTGTGACTTTGGAAAAATAACAAGTCTAGGACAATGGGGCACATTGGATGGGAGGGGAGTGTTAGCAGTGGTGCATAGGAGATTGGATAAGCATAGGAAAATGCAATTTTTTCCCCTTCAGCTTGGTTCAAAGCCAGTGCCTATAAACAGAAACCTTTCTCTCTTCAACATAGTACCTCTAACTCAATTGAATTTCCAGAGGTAAAGAAAAGCCAAGAAAAGTGAGCAGTGATATCTCACTCCAAATAATGCCAATCATTTCAGGTGCTTGGAAAGAAAGTCCTATCACTATGTTTCTAACATGTGCATGTCCTCTAGTGTACGTGATGCGGGCGGGGCAGGGAGGGAGAAGGACAGGGTAAACAGTAAATGTTAACCCGCCTTATTAAAATATTAAAACAAACATTTCTGAGGACACTAAGGCAAAAAAAAAAAAGCAACTTGATGTGACAGACAGGTCCGCTGGGGTAATGTGAGGGAGAGAAGCAGAGGTTTAAATCTCACCTCTGACACTTGTTAGCTTTGTGCCCGTGGACAACTCTCTCTGAGCATCAATTGTACTCATCTGTAAAACGGATATCGTATTTAGGACTGCAAACTTAAAAGCCGTTCTGACCAACTCCATTTTAACAGAGGAAGAAACTTAATTTATGAGATTTACCCAAGGTAAGCACCTACCTCACAGCTTTGTCGTGACTTAAAGGGATCACGTGTGAAAAGCCCTTTGAAGGGAATCCTTTCTATGTCCGGTTGTTTGGGGAATGAAGAAAAGGGCATTTCAAGAGACATTATCAGCCCCAGAAAAATGTGGGGAATCGGTCTAGCAGTAGAAGTGAAAGGAAGAAAACAGCATCACCAGAATTCTCCTTCAGTTTCTTCAGGGGTATGGAAACGGTGGGAAGTGCCATCATTTTTATTATTATTAACATTATCGTTATTTTGGATCAGGGCTGTTTAGGGAACGATGGGACTTTTCAACATGAAGACTGCTTTGAATTTATGTTCATCTAACCCGCGCCAGCGCTTAAACATCTTTAGGTGAAGGATCTAAGGTGAGGGGTTGAGGGTGAGGGAACGAGAGGGAGTCATTGCGCCTGATGGATTCGACCCTATAAATTGTCTATAACCACTTGTAAAGAAGCTAATTACGTTGCTAACAGTAAGAAAGCTGACCTTTAGGGATAAGCTACCTGTTCACGTGAATGGCACATCTTTTGAACGGAAACTCAATACGATAGCAAAAGATTTCCCAAACGATCGTCAGATGGTCTTGTTTACCTGTCCCTGCACATTTGATTCCGTTGCCTCCACTTGACACATTGTTATTGGGGAGGGAAAATGCAACTTCCGTTATTCCCGGACTTTATTCTTCGTTTTTGCTACACCGCTGGCTCCTTTATCCTCATCCATTCCAAACTGCATCTATAAGGAATGTTTATATTTTACCCTCTTAAATCTCGGTAACCAGACGCCACAAACCAGAAGCGACACACTTTCCAAATGAGTACTTAGCCACACCCAAATGCTTTGAAGAAAATAGTCATTTATTGTCAAAGCATCCAACATACCGAGATAAACTATAAAGTTTGATAAATCTTTGGAAGGGGGGAAAAGAAACACATAACTATGCATACTTCGTTTCACTGGCACAAAATTACACTTTGTATTAAAAGGAAATACATATTTACAGAATCGATGACATTCTTCATGGAAGTCCTGTAACTATTTTATGACACATGCACTTTCCCCTGGAAACTTAAACCAATACCCCTCCCCATTTTTCAAATTAGTTTTTGCTTGTTTGCTTTGTAAGAACACAAACTGTAATCGCGTAATGCATAAGCCTTGCATTCTTCTTTGTGCACTTTATATCTAAAATAAAAATTTGCCCTTCCATATAATTATTACATCTAAATTGTGTAAGTGCTTAATAATTTAAGTAGAAACGTATGACAAATGCATCAATATGTTGCAATATATGACATTTTAAAAAATGTATCTTGGGGGAGTGAAAATGCGTGCATTAAAAAAACCCACAAAAACAAAACAACCCCCCGAATAAAAACCCACCACCCTCTCCGACTCAGATGTCTATTTGCGGGTGTGATTTTGTGCAAGTAAACATCGGAATGGCAAATCATGTCTCTGAGTCCCATTTGGTGGCCCTTTTGCCCTACACTGTGTGCGTGTGAGTGAGAGAGTGTGTTTGGGAAAGAGGTGAGGCAGAAGATGTAGGGGGTGAGTTTCGTTCCTGCAGCTGGTTTTCGTCGTGTGCGTAGAGATCCTGCTGACTGTCTGGTTCCATTTCAATTATGCGAGGTCATGTGCCTTGATAAGTGGTGGCGCTCCCTGAAGGATTCGTTGCAAATGGGGCATTTGAGTTTCTCCTCTCTCCGTCTCTTCACCAAAGGCTCCATCGCATACTCCTTTTTGTGGTGTGACCGCATATGGTACACCAGGTCGGAAGTCATGCGGAAGGAAGCGTTGCACTTGGCGCACCAGTTCTGCGCGGGCAGGCAGAGAGACGTGAAGGATGGAGGTAGCAGCGTGAGCGCCGAAGGCAGCTGCAGCTGCAGGGGTCCGGCTGCGGCTGCGGCGGCTGCCGCCGCGGCCGCCGAGCTCTTGGGCCAGAAGGTGGTGGCGTACAAGAAGGGGCTCTGTTTGGGAAGGCCCCCGCCATTCTGCAGCGGCGCGCAGGCCCCATTCAGGTCCGCTGCCGCGCTCTGAAGTTTCACTGCCAGAGGGTCTGCAGGGTAGAGTCTGGCGGGGCCCACGCCTTCCCCGGGATGGCATGGCTCCAACGAGCCCAGCTTCTGGCCCAAAACGAGGGGAGGCATTTGGGAGAAGGTTCGCGCGGGCTGCGAGAAGGCGCTTTTGCGTTCGTCCGGGACTGAGCCCTGGCCGGCCCCTGCGTTGGCGCCCGATCCTCCGCTACCCGCGCTCGCGGTGCCACCAAGCTGTGGCACGGTGGTGAAGGCGCTGCCTCGGGCCGGGGTGGCTCCCTCCAGACGGGCAGACAGCGGGCCCCCGGGCCGAGCTCCCAGGAGCTTCTCCGGGCCCGAAGGCGAAGAAGAGGAGGAGGAAGATGCGGGGGAAGAAGTATTGCTGGCTAAGCCTCCAGCGCCCGCACCAAGATCTTTGTCCTCTCCAGAGCTCGTAGCCCCTTCGGCTGCCGCCTCCTCCTCCTCTTGCAGGAGCCCCGAGGTTCCCCCGACAGCCCTAGAGGCCTTTTTCACCTCCACGAAGGCGCTGCGCTTGGCCTCGCCAGTCTCTGGACTGGGTGGGGCGAAGAGGCGGCCGTTTTCCTCCAGGCTGAAGTAGCTACCCGTCGTGCGGTACTGCTGCTGCGGGGTGCACACCAGGTCCTCCTTGGAGGCCGGCTGGGGCCGTTCAGCAAAGCGGCCTCGGCCCCCCACCAGTACCACCCCGCCACGGCTGCCCTCCTCCAGCTCCTCTGGATATTTTCTCTTCGATTTGATGCTGCTGCTGCCGCCACCGGCACCGCCACCACTCCCGCTCCCTCCACTTGGCGTGGCGGGGTGCAGAGCGCAGGTGGCGTTGCCGTTTGGGCTCAGCTCCACCTCCTGGTGGCCGCTGCCACTGCTGCTTACTCGGCTGCCTAGACTTCGGGGAGGAGAGCAGCTGCGGCCCCCACGGGAGTTTTCCAGCTCTCGGGCTAGGTTATGGAAATCCGTAGACGGTTTGACGCCGCTTCCCGCCCCCGGCGCAGAGGTGTTGCTGCTGTCCTGGGATGCCTGGTAGTGGTGGATGGGAATGGTGGGTGGTTTGCAATACTTGGGTCCAGGTCCCAAAGTAGCCTCTTGCTGCTGTTGGTCCTTGGCCACGCTGCCACCGCCGCCGCCGCCTCCACCACTGTCGCCACAGCCTCCACCTCCTCCACTGTGTTCCTTTGTGCAGCCTCCGCCGTCCTGCTCATTGTGCGAGCCGGTGTCAGCGCTGTGCAGTCTCTTGGGGCAGCGGAAGCGCAGGTGCGCCACGTAGGGGAACTCGAACTGGAAACGTTGGCTGCAGTCCAGGCATGTGTAAGGCGGAGACCCTGTAGCAAGCAGACACACATGTGCACACACAGAGAAGCTGTTACTGTAGTCACCCCACGCCTGTCTGGCAGTTCTAACCCTTGCACAAAGTCGCATGCCTCTTTTAAGTTTCTGGAGAGTAAGGTCTCTAAACTAATCAGACTACACCACTTCCGACCTAACTTTTTCTTCCCAGCTAGTAATTAATCAAGCAATTAAGTTACAATGTCTCCATCGCAGCCAACCTTGCTCACCTGCAGCCTATCTTCATTCGGGGCTACTTCGCACTGGGGACATCAGACCTTCCCCAAAAGCCTTCATTTCCGAAGGCGTGGGCTGGGCTGAATTTAGTTCCCAGGTTTATGGGCTCCCTCCTCCCTCCAGTTTCTTTCCCCACGCCTCTAAAGGGGACAATGATTTGGGCAGACTGACAACCTACCATTCATTTTGGTGTGGGATCTAGAGGAGCAGAGCAAAAGAAGATCTGTGAGGTCCTTCCCATACCAGACAAGCAACTCCTCGTCTTTGGCAATCCTTCGGAGGGATCGGTAAAATAACTGTCCATTTTTGATGTAGGCTTCCAAGTTCTGCTCCTCTTTATCTCTAGCTGACTGAACCAGGCGAAGCCACATTAGACCTTCTGAGGAGCCATTTGCGGCTGAGGTGTCCACCTGCATTAGATGTAACCAGAGCAGTCATTCAGCAGCATCCAGGCCTCTCCCCTCAGCACGATAGCCTAGGCCCAGCACACTGAACGGACTCGCTGGCCCTCAGCTCGCAAGCATTTGACCGAAGCCCTCACCCATACACCTTTTTTTGTGACTCACAGAAAGCATACTGAGCAGTTTCAATAAATCTTAGGTTATTCTTTTACTATATTGGACAAAACCTTTTAACCTAAATATCGTACAATCAATTTTACAGCAAAAAATTAACCTATCTTGAAAGTTTAAGATTTATGGGCTAAATCAGTTTCTTCCCGACTTCAACCTCCACTATTTATACTTTGTTTAATAGAGATGGGCCTAGATTAGGCCTAGGCCCTAAGTGAGGTGTGTATCGTAGGTCTGGGGCCAGAATCTCAGTTCACAATCAAGCCACTTCTCCGTTCTGAGTTGCCTCAATTGTAAAATGAAAAGTTGACCAAAAAGACCAGGAAGATTCCTTCTAGCTCTAAATCCCACGACCCCCAAATTTGTCTGTTGTTGGAAAAGGTTGTTTTAAGTCTGCAGCACCCAAGCTGCTTTTAAAACTTTGTTCAGCAGCCAGCCCATCTCCTGTGGGGCATTAGGGTGAAAGGTGTGTATGTGTTGGGGGGAAGCTGTTCGTTTGAGGGGAAAGAGACACTTCAGAAGTTAGCAAGTGAAAGGTGAAAATAATTAGTGTACAAATGGTCCCAGCATGCAGGAAATCTCTCAACAATAGAAAACGTCCATAAGCCAATTTTACAAAGTGAAATGGAAAACTGAATCAGTTGTTGGATATTCCAAATACAGAAAACCACTGTCCCTATATTCTCCGGGAATTTTAGGCGATAGAGAGGTAGGAGGAAGGAGACGAATATTTCACTTGAGCACGGATAGATACTGCTACTACTCCAGGCCCCGCTGAGTTGATTTGTTAAGGGAGGGGCACGGGTATAAATCTTTTCTTAGCCCCTGCTTAACAGCTCATTGCCAATGCACGCATCGAACAGCAGGCAAATCTTACCCGGAATATATAAGGAACCGTTCTCTTGTCCGTGGACTTGAGAGCTATAAAAGCTATACTGTCGTACAAAGAAGTGTGGCTTAGAACGCAGGGACCGAATATCGCGTTTTCTGGGATGTCGCAGGTGGTGTAAACGCTGGTAAAAATATCAGTCAGGCACTGCTGAACGGCCTTGGCATCTCCATCCCAGACGCCCCTTTGGACACCGGTATCCTCCATCGCTTAAGACATACATGCATAGCGGGAGAAAAAGAAAAGTTACACAAAGTTACCTACATGAACCAATGTATAGCCTCTTAAATCTTAGGATGTGATTCCGCTCCTACTTTTGTGGTGCTTTTGTTAAACGATAAAATAAAGTAAAACAAGTGTATTCTTTAAATGAAGCCCGTTATACTTTAATGTTTCAAGTAAAGCGAGACTTTCGAATTTCAAGATGTGAACTGAAGCGGCAAAGGGTTGGGGGTTCGGGGAGGGAAGCGGTGCTGGGACGGACATAAGAAGAAATAGTCATATTTACATTAACGTACACAGGGCAAAGGTAAGCGAAGTTGAGAATAAGAGAATAATGCAATTTTAATACAGCATATCGATCCTCTCAAACTAAAAGAAACTTCTAGTGGTCGAGAGAAGGCTTATTCCTTCGGTGTTTATTGAGCTCTGGAGACAGAGACCCGATCTTTTTATTCCAAAAAGAGATCCAGGATTGGAGAACAGGCTGTGGCGGAGGAGCATGGCAAATGGATTTCAAGTGGATTGTCAATGTCACTGATTTCATGTCAGCTAACCTTTAGCTCTAGTCTACAAGAGGGAACGTATGTCTGCTCATTACCATAATCCAGCACTTTCCCTCCGAGACTTTAATTAAAAGCAGCAAGCAGAGGTAATTATTTTTTACCTCGACACGCTTATTTATGTATGAGGGTGAATCCCAGTTACCTTGTTATACAAGGGGATAGATTCAGTCAAATGTGACTTGTGAAGTGTGCAGGTACAAGACAAACATAAAGTGTCCCAGTCTAGGAATACAATTTGTGCAATGAGTTGTGAATGCTCACTTCCCCAGACAGGACACTTTTTTTTTTTTTTAAAGACGTGCGGGGGTGGGAGTGGGGGCTGGGGTTATCTCTACGTCGGTTGTTCTCTTAAGGATGGGCTCTTCAGCTGTTAAATCTTTAGGACCTTTTAAATCAGTCACTGATGGAGAGCTCTCTATTAAGCTGTCATAAATGAACATTTCTCCCCCCTCCCTCTGAACACGCCAAAATAAAATAAGTGAAATCAAAAGGGAAATCTTGGGATCACTGGAAAATGAAAAAGATAGTTTTGAATCTTAAAGAGCCATTGGAATAGTGTTGAATGTATTGTTATCTATCATACTGGGTGATTCTTAGGTTCCTCGGACCTGGCATTTCTCTAATTATTATTCCAGTGATAATATCTATAATGTCAGTAGCTGGAGATGTGGGGACTAATTCTCTCCTAAGAAACTACTGATTAGGAATTAATATTATTAATGTCCATTTCCTCTTAATATTCATTAACCAATTAAGTTCACAATTTGGTTTTGAGATAGATTTCCCCCCCTATAGATAACAACCATGACTGAAAGTTTGATTTGGTTTGCTTCCTCTTACATTTGCTTCACTATCACTATGCTACCTCCGCCCCAGGAAAAATATAGGGAGGGAAATCCTTAAAAGAGAAAGTTCCTTTTTTTATGGACAATAGCTCTTTTCTCCCTCATTTCCCTGTGGCTTTTAGAGATGTGGTTACAAATTAATGTAATTTTAAAAAAAACTCCACAACTTTTTTTTTTTGTTCTTTAAAAAGCCTACTTCTATTCTCTTCTTTCATTTTGCTTCAATTCAACGTTTTAACCTCGAATTTTTCTCTCTTTTTCACAAGTCCCATTCCCAGAAGCCTTTCATTGTGCTGGAGGTCGTCCCGTCACTTCGGGCAACAGCAGGGACGCAGTCATTAAAATGCAGTTTTACCTAACAATACCGGGAAAGGGTGCCCCGAACACCCGGGCTAATCATCACGCCGCCCGCCCGCCAAGCCCCAAGCCCGGAATCATCACAATAACCCGTTGATGGGTATGCTGAAGAGAGCAAAGAAGAGCAGAGGGCTTGCCTGCCCGCCTGCTCGCCAACCTGCCAGCCCCCTTACGCTTCCCTTTGCCACTGATGAATTAAGATCTCAAAAACCTGCTCCGCTCCGATCTCTCTCTTTAAAACCCCTATTGGATCCTCTTTCTGCGAACCAGATCCATGCAGAGAAAGCCAACCGCTCCAAGGCAGTCGGGTTCCATCCCTTCTCTTCCACCGGCCCTGGCATTGTCTGCCGGTTGCCAAATCACCACCTCGGTGGCAAACTGCTTCTTTCCCCTTTCTCCCTTTTGTATAAAACGTATTGCTGTTGTAGGTCCCTAGCTCATTCCCACCCCACAATGCTTGAAATTAGGAGGAAAAAAAATATTTCCCCCACCCACTGCTCCTGTGTCCCCTGGTCCCCCACCCTCCCAACACACAGAAGCACGGACAACCACAACCAACGTAAATGGACTTACCAGGAATAAGGTCAGAATATAATCCCCAAAGCAAGGATACCCGAAAAGGATAAAGGATAAAATCGACTCTCGCCTCCCCCTACCCCTAAGTGTCTATTGTATTTCCATGTCAGGAGACGTGGGTTTTCCTGTCCTGTATGTTTTGTAAAGCGAAAAGGAGAAAGAGAGAAAGGAGGAGAGAGAGAGAGAGAGAGAGAGAGAGAGAGAGAGAGAGAGAGAGAGAGAGAGAGTTGTACAGATGGACCCGATGCAGTGACTGACTGGCACACAGACACACACTTTTTGTTTGCTGCACATAATCTGCCCAATGACGCGTGACAGCCCATGTCCCCTCCCTTTAACTCTTTACTCGGCGCTGCTCTCTCTGTGGTTGTCCCCTCTTCTCTTTCCGCCTCCCAGCTCTGCTAGCTACCTGGAGGTCCAGCACTTCCCGTCAAGAGTCGAAAAGCCTCTTGCGGGTGCTTAGATTCTATTCCATCCCTTCCCAACGCTTCATCAATTGGGGTTGGGGTGGGGAGAGGAGGGAAAGGAGAGAAATAATTAATTGTATAGGAAATAATCCTTCCCACCAAAACCATCTCCAAAAAACAAAATTGGAGGGTGGGGGTGGGGAGTGTCAGTAGGTTATTTGTGTTCCCCTTGGTACTTCGGGACCTCCTCGCAGCAGAGCTGCTGAGAGCACCACCAAGGGAATCTGAAACCAGTCGGCTACGAGTGATGGGCAGGGAAAGGGAGTGGGTGGGTTGGGTTAGCCCAAAATTGTTCCCAGATCACTGACTAGAGACTAGCTACGTTAAGGTTTGGGGATGGGAATAGGAAGAACGCCAACTCCTTCTCTCAGGATTCCTCAGATAGCCACTGCCCTGAATATTCAGAGGGAAAAATAAACTTTTTTTAAAAACACAAAGTCAACTTTTCCACGACTACTGGAACTCTGTGCCAGATCCGCTGAGAGTGGTGACAGGAAAGGAACAGGGTTATTCCAGAGAAGCAGGAGGGTGGGAGGAACAATTCGTGAAGCTTTGTAAGGGGTGGGGAGCGGGGTGGGAGAGAATAATAGGACCTGTCGGAACACTAGTCGTCTCTTCTAGGTAGATAGAGCAAGAGATCTCAAGTGATTGAAGAAATGTAGCACTCTTCCCACCCCACCCCCCAGGCCCTAACATCCATACAGCGATCCCTCTACGATGTCAAGCTGGGAATTCCTGAAAGGTAGTATGGACTCTGTGCTTTAAAAGTCTGTTAGGGGTGGGAGAAGGAGTTTAATTCAAAGGCTCACAGACTGCTGTACTCCTCCAGGCCTTTGAATTCCTGAAAAGAAGCTACCTTGGAAATCTTAGTAGCATCTTACCTGCTTTCTACCTCCTCCCTCCAGCGTCATGTCCTATAGCTTTGGGGTGGTGGTGTGCTAGAAGAGTCTTAAAGTTGGTTGCTCGAATCTGTCTTTCAATCTGTCTTTCAACAGTTTTACTTTTATTGAGAAGGGCTGAAACCTTCCTCTATTTATTCAATTAAAGGAAAATAGGCTATTTGGTTGTTACAAAATTGGTCACCTTAAGTATTGTGCTTATGGCCCAAGTCAAGAGGTCATACAGCAATTATCGATACAATTTCACAGGACCAAATATTATAACTCCACTCTATAAAATTTATCACACTCCACCAAAAAATCACCTAAGATTTTCACCTAGCAGGAATCTTTGGTTCAAATTGGCCAGATACTGGCAGATTTCCAACTCATTTAGACTGGGCAGAGAACTTAAGGACAAAATACATACTCATGCAGTCAGACTTAGTTCTACTCATTCTCCTGTAATTGTTGGGAGTGGTGGTGGACAGAAGGGTAGGTGGATCTCACTGAAGTAAATGAAATGTTTGCACTGTACAGATACATCAAATATCTATGCACTGATAAAAAGATGGAGTTACAAATAGAGACAGGGATGGAAACCTGAAAAAGAAGTGTTTAAGAAGATTTGTATAGTGTGCTAGTTAAGTCCTTATCTCTGCAATTGCCAGGACTCTCTCTGAAGCTGAACACATGGACAGTTTTCTGGGTCAGAGTGGCATTAGACTCATCTCCTTTTGGATGAAAAAAAATAAGGATTTCTTCTGAAGAAAAATGATGGGACTGATAGAATACAATAGAAGAGAGATCATTAGCTGATCTCTCTTCCTTTTGCCCCCCTTTTCCTATTTTCCCTTCTTTTTTCTCCTTTCAGCCTTCCATTCACCAAGGCCAGGACTGATTCTGATCAGAGAGCATCTTTGTGCTTCAGGGGAACTGAGCTGAGAAGCTTCTCTACTCGAAGGAAGGACTCTGAGGTCATTCTGTTCCATTTGAGTCATAAACCGGAAAGTGGCAAAAGCACAGAGGACACTTTCCCTAAAGTTTTAAATTTCCTCCCCTTTAAAGAAAGCTTTCTTAAACTCCTTGAGAACCCACATTCTTCTTTACCCCTCACCTGTGTCTGCCATCCCATCTCATCCCTACTCCTTTTCTGGTATTGCCTCCATCCCTTTCAGTTGCTTTTGCTAAAAGAAATTAAAAGCCCCCATCAATGCACATATGCCTACCCCCCCCCCCGCACCTCCATATTTTCCCATTGAACTGATCAGGACACATTCTGGTGAGAAATAATGATGATGATGCTGACCAATTATCAATGAAAGAGTTTCAGAGTTTTCCTGTCAAATCCCTGAGAGGTAGAGAGTACAATATTAATACAAACACAACCTTATATAAGAGCCACCAAGTTTTCCTCTTACCATTTATTTCAAAGAAGTGTTTCTTTCAGATGCTTTGTACTATTAATATTCATTTGATTCTAAGAGACCAAAAGAGCAATCAGAAGGGGAAGAAGACATTAAAAGCACTCTCTTATCCAAACCGAGGTTGGGGGTGGGGTGTTGATAGAAGTAAGACAAAAGAAAGTATTACTTTTAAGGACTTCAGCAGAAAGTCCAGGAAAGTCTTTAAGGCTGAGCAGAAATATTAAAATGAGCAGATAGATGAGAAAATAGTGAGGAAGAGAAGACGGTTGATGAAGAAGGGAGAAATATGGGAAAGGAGGCTCACAAACATCAGCAGAGGCTCTTTCAGGAAATTGCAGGTGGGTTAAAGGAAAGTATAGAGTATTCGTCCTAAATTTCTCTGATTTTTTTAGTGACGAAAAGACTGACAACTGCATCCCAGTAAAATTACTTAATGAGTGGGAAGCTAGACCTTCTGAAAAAAAAAATACAAATCAAGGTAGCACCTATCCTACAGTTTCCACTTGAAAATGATTCCAATGTATACCATAGCTGAAGAGTCAAGCTTCTTAAGGAAGGAGGAGATAAATGAATCTTAACTTTTAGCAATGGGACTTTCTTGTCTTTTCCTTAACAAGTAAGTCAGTTACATGTTTCAAATATGTCCCTATCTGTACATACTCTTCAGGTAACGTGCAGAAAGGTTTTTTGCTAATTCTACGGAGAAAAACATAAGCTAGATATTTACTTTTTCTCTCTCCTTCCAAACAAACACTTGAGAAAGCTATAGCTTTGAACATCATGGAAGAAAAGAAAGCTTTATTTTGTCCTTTACAAACCTGGTTTTCCCCCTGCCTTCATTGTAGTAGTTTGAATGGAGTTAAGTAGACTTTCAACACTTATTTTGTCCAGTTCCACCAAACTTGTCACCTGAATTAAGGAGATTGACATAACATTAAAAATATGGGAGTATGTAAAATTTAGACAGTAATTTCTGCCTGAAAGATTTTCAGTATTTCAAATGGCACAGTTCCTGCTTTGTGGTATAAATTGTCTAAATGAATATCATTAATGGAATGGGGGGAAGAAAATCTACAAATTATTTTTATTTCTCTCAAAATTTAAGGGACAGCACGGTACATAAACCAACTTGAAATTGCCTTGACATTATTAATTATAGAAATTCACTGATACTAAAAGCACTGTTAAGACATTTATGTGCATTTATTCAGCCTCAAAAGCGACTATAAAGCACACCTCAGTCAATAGTTTCATCTAATTCTCACGGAACAATAGGTTTATGCATATATTTGGGATTCTTTTCCTTGATATTTTATTTCCAATTAAAACGCTAAAGGGATAACAATGAAGAAGAATGAGGGATATTCCCTGTGCTCATTTCTGTAAAGACTTCCCCAGCTATTGAAAAGATAAGTGGATATTCTACTTCTAATGCTTTCTTTTGGAAAGGATGAGTAGAAAGATAAGTTGATGAAAAATCTTCTTAAGTGGGACGAAGGAGAAGGAGAAAAGAGGGAAAAGGCAAGGGAGAAGGGGAGGTAGGGAAAACTGTTTTAGGACTATTAGAGTGGGAATTCTTATGCTCAGCTGGGATAAATATTGGAGAAAAGAAAACAGTCTTGTTCAGAGAAAGATGAACTCTTGTAGGATGATCTTCATAGAAACCCTATAAGATGCCTAGGCTGAAAAAAATAATTGTGTTCCTATCCCAAACTTCCTCCCCTCCTGGTTCACCTCTTCTCCTTACAAACAAGGGGTTGGTTTCCAAAAGCTTTCTCTTTCTTTTCCAGAAGGAACCTGAAAGGAATGGGAAAGAGAGATGCAACAAGGATGTAGCCCAATTCATGCCTTTTCCTTTCTAATTGTTCTTTAGCTGACAGTAAATCCCAAATTGTTTTCCTTCACTGGGACTAGTGGGATGGGGCACATTTCCAGGAATAAACTTAATCAGACTATTTGATATGGAAGAAGAAAAACAAGAGAGGATTGTGTGGACTTCTTGGGAGTACTCAGGAAGACAAGTGACCCTGGAAACATCTCCCGTTGCCCTGTATGAGGTGATCAACCCGGCTAAGCCATCAGACTCCTTCAATGTAGTGAGGAAGGGTTGAGGTCTTTAAGTCAATGCCTGTGGAATCTGTCAGATCTTCCTCTGTGAGACTTAAGAACTGTAGTGCGATGAAAATATGAGCACATCTTTCTTCCTTTCTTTCTTTTTTTGAAGCAGGGGAGGACACCTGTTATTTGGGTGCTAAACACTTCCGGGTAAGATTTTATGAAATTTTAAGAAGAAGAGGCAGATGGATGGAATGAAAAGTGATGACTGTGGAAGCAGAATACCTTAGTTTAAAACATGACCCTACTCCTTCTTTCTTGTGTTACCTGTGGAAGCTGGGGCCAGTCACTTTGTACTTCTGTGAGCCTTGGTTTCTTCATGAATAAAATAAGAAATACTATTCCATTGAGTTCTAAAGTTTTAACTCTAAACCTCGAAAGTTCATTTTAGGTAGGTGAGGAGTTTAAAAGCATGAACTTCCAACATTTTCCCATGAGAAATCAGAAAGATTCATGCCAGGGGAATGAGTCCCTTGTAGCTGCTGCTACCTAGACATTCACCTTTCATGGATCTTGTCAGGCTTAACCTCAGGCTCCAAAGCAGAAATCTCCCAATTTAAATTTGTAAATTATAGCATCATTTGCTCAAAAGCAGTCTGAAACCATAGGCCTAGCCTCTTTCCTATGCATTAAATTCAGATTTAGAGAGAAACAAAATGAAAAATATTCTGAATCCCAGCATTTTGAGAGATTTGGGCTCACATCCCACCCCTGGCATTAGCAGAGTAAGCAGTACCACTTACTACCTTCTGTGACCTTGGTCAAATCACTTTAAACTTCTGGTCCTCAGTTTCTTCATCTGTAAAATGAAAGGTTTGGAGTTCATGATCATATAAATCTATGATCCCATGAACTGTCTATTGGACATCTCAAACTCAACACATCCAAAGTAGATCTTACTATTTTTATCTCAAACCCACCCTTTTTCTAACTTCTCAATTCTTCTAGTCACTCAGGTTTATATCCTGGACCCCTCATTAATTCTACCTTTACAACATCACTCCACTCCATCCCTCCAATCCATTTCTCTCCAGTCTCCCTTCCGTCTTGGTCCAAGCATTCACCATCTCTTGCCTGGACTATTTCAAGGATCTCCTAATTGGTCTTGTCTTCCTGGCTCCAATCTCTTCCCTCTATTCTTCACACAACTGCCAGAGTTGGGTGGGGGGGGAGGTATTCCTAAAGCACAGATCTGACCATTCTCTACCCCATTCATCCCTACCTGTCTTTCTGTCAATCTGGCTTCAATCTTATCCTTCCAGACTTATTATAATTCCACCTCGTACCCTTTATCATTGTATTTCCAGCCAAATGGGTCTACTTGCTGTTACCTTTACATTAAATTCCATTTCCTGTCTTCTCACCTTTGCCCAGCATATTCTCTATATATTGGAATACACTCCCTCCTCAACTCCCCAATTTGGAATCCCGAGCTCTCTTCAACAACCATCTTAAGTGCTACTTCCTATAAGGTTTTTCCTCTGTCCTTTCTACTGCTTTGGTACTGGGACATTAAGGTGGCACAACAGATAGAACCTCGAGCCTGGAGTAAGAAGATCTGAGTTTAAGTTTGGGCTCAAGTACTTACCAGCTAATAGTGTGTGTGACTCTAGGCAAGTCATTTAACCTCAGTCGGCCTCAGTTTGCTCAACTGTAAAATGAGAGTAACAGCACCACCCTCCTAAAGTTGTTACCAAGAATAAAATGAGATTATGTGCCTGGCACATAGGAGGAGCTTAATTAAGGATTGTTTCATTTGCATTTTCTTTGTATACATTGAGTAATGACCTATCTGTGTGCATATTGTTTCCTAAGGGAGAATGGGCAACAAAGACTAATTAATTTTTCATATTTCTATTCCCAGAAACTAGTGTAATACCTAACAAATAGTACCATCTTAATAAGTGCTCATTGAAAGAATTAGTGAATGCAGACTTTGGAGGCTAGGATTGCTAATTTGTCCTCCCATCTCCCACTGCTCCTAGGCCTCAGCTGAAGAGAGAGGTGATCTCTTTCAAATCCTCAGTACAGACCTCTTCTCTCAGGCAAATTAAAGACAAGAACTATCTCTACTTCATTTTGAACACAGGAGTGAAATAAATCTCAGATTGAAAAAATTTTCTGGATAAAATGTCCTCCAGCCCTCATCACTTTTCTTCAATGGTAAGAATACAGGAAGTCACTCAGCAGGAGTGAATCCTTTACTCCTTGCTTTAATAAGCCTCATAGTTCTACATGTACTAGGGGAAAGTAGCATAGAGAATGGAAAGAAAAAGATAGATTACACCTAGCATGGCAAATTTTCCCATATTGACCCTCTGGAAATCAAGTTAAGAGTGTCTCCTGTCTCATTCAATGCAAGGACGTGATGTGTGGCCCTAGATTGGTTACCCAAGGGAGCAGCTCCTCCCCACCCCCACTCCCAGTCTAGATCTTCCTTAATATAGATACGCTGAGAAATGGATTAGCATTTGTGGATATTCTTCCATACTCAATTCAAAAGCCCTCTGAAACATGAATTATACTGTGTTAAACTGAGCTCTTGAGGAGCTTATAAGAAAGCTCTTCTTTTCTAGGAGAAGGGCTCTAGGTAGAGTGCACAGGCATATGACTTCTTTTCTTGGAACAGCCTCTGGGATTCCTGTCTGAATTACTTCCCCCCTTCCCCACCCCTCCAGGAGAAAGATATTTGAAGAATGAAGAATGACAGTAATTGTGAAAAATAAAGGGACTGGGGCTCGAAGAGATGGAGTAAAACTGTGAGGACAGCAATTAGTAACCAAAATAGAGACCAGCTCCATTTCTACCTGAGAGACCTGGAAAGAGATTTACATTTAATCCCAAACTGCATTACCTATGGCTTTAAAACTGCTCACATCTCACATTAAACTGATTGAGTGTTTGCAAAGCTCCCTCCATGATTACGTTACATGTAATTTCACGGACTGCACAGTTCAGGTTTTTTTTTTGTTTTTGCTTTTTTTAAAAGGAAGGATGGTAAAAATAACCTGTCAAATAAATCCAACATCAGGCTATCAAGAAAGGAAAAGGGGGATATACAAATGTGAGGTGGAGATATCACTAGGAGGTAATTAAATGTGTCAACAAGCATAGGTGACTGCCTCTGAAGTCTGGAAAGATTGGGGGATCAGATTCTACCTCTGGTATTTGCTAAATATGTGACTGTGTTCAAGTCACTTGTCCTCTCTTAGCACTGATTTCTTAATATCCTTTGGGGAAAGTGGATTGCTGCAAACATGAGTTATTTAAACGTGAAACATAATGGCAAAGGAGAAGTGAGCTTTAGCAAATGATATGGGATATAGTTTAAAACCATTGATAAATTACTCACAATAATGGATTAGCATCATGATCTGAATGTTCATTAAAGTCCTTTCTGACTCAAATTCTGTGATTCTGTGAATAAGGGAAGGGGAGTTCTCCTTTGAGAGAGCATCTTTGTGCTTCAGGGGAACTGAGCTGAGAAAATACCTAAGAACACATGCACTCACACACACACACACGCTCACACACACGTGCACACACACACACACACACAATCGTGCCCACTCATTCTATAGTTAAAGGAATTCATTAGAGTATATGGTTGAGAAAAACCTCAGAAATGAGTACATTTTACCTGTTTATTTAGAGATTTCCATTTGTCCTAGAAAGCAGGCTAAGAGTGGATAGATCTATTGGTGGAGTGTCCAGATATAGACATCTTTTGGTCCTGAGGGGCTCTCAAGACTATAATTTTGCTTTCTTGTGACTATAAATGACTATATATGTGACTATAAATACCTCTCCCTAAGAAGTACTTGTGACATATAAGTTTGCCCTGAGAGCTGCAGGGGAAGGGTTTGGATATTACAAACAGGGAGAAGGAAATCTATCAAGGGAGGAACTCTATTACTAAAATATATTCCAAAAAACAGGTTTCTCTGTGTATTCTTAGCATCCAGCTTTTCTTTGGTGGGATAAGATGCCTTCTACTACATAATGCACACTCTCAGGCAAATTTCTGGAGGCACTAATAACTCAGGATAAGTGGCATTCTACTATGCTGATGAGCACGTCTGACAAAAGGGAGTGGGATGAAATGAAGGCCTGCCTATGAAGCAATGAACTGATGTACCTGTAGGGTTAGGACTATTAGACGCCACTCGGTCACTCAGTTTCTCTCTGTCTCTTCTTTTAAAGGAAATATTTATAGGCTGAGAGCCTCCAAAGAACTATGACAAAAAGTAAGAGAATTCATTGGTATGAAAAAAATCAGTCCTTCCTGTTTCCTGAAAAGACTTTCAGCCAGGCATCTAGTATTTCCCCTTTCCTCTTTCTCCATAGTATGGAACTTCAGTAAGCCTGGCACATAGCACAGTGCTTTACAAGTAACAGTAACTTAATATGCTTGTAGTTTGTTATTCAAAGCTAGAGACATCCAGATCCTATAGAATGTGGTGTGGTGGATGGAGAGTTGAGGCAAAAAAAAGCCTCAAATGCTCCCTTTGAAAAAAATTAGATATAGATAATATGTATATATCTGTCTATATCAGCTATGTGACACTGAGATATTCATTTACCCTCTCACTTCTCTAGGCAAACCCCTGAATTAGTAGGGTAAATTTTCTGAATCCCAGGTCCAGTCCCTAGGTCCTACTCCTGAAGGCCATTTACTATACTCATTTATATGGACCTCTGTGGAATTCAGAGATAACCAGGTAGTCATTAGCCACATGTTTAAGACTTAGCTTATAAGGCCAAATGCAAGGAAGGGGACACAAATGACATGCACCTTCTACAAACATGTAACCTTAGTCACACACACACACACACACACACACACACACACACACACACACACACACACATTTCCAAAGAACTAAAGTCTCAAAAAGAAAAGAATTCAGGGAGATTCTGACCTATAGACTTCAGGACCTTTCTCAGTCCCTTGACTGAGTACTAACATCTGCTCACTATTCATCCTGTTGGAACATTGACTAGGGCTACCATATTGAAGCCTATTGTACTCTAGTAACTTTCCCAGTTGGGTTGGAAAATGCCATCACACAATCCATGGCTACTCTGGGAAGCTCTGGCTGCTGTCCTAAGTCACAACTTAGCACTTCCCACAGGTCATCCAGGTTCAGGGCTATTACTTTAAGCACAGCATAGAGGGCAGTGTCACTTTTGAGTCTGCCTTCTGCTCTGTGATTGAGAAGAAGACCATCTAAGGGAGGACAAGAAGAACCACACAGACTTGAGCCAGAGCCAGCAGCACCAAATGGCTGCACCATTTTCTTGTTCTATACTTCAAAACTCATTATCTCTGGTGTTAGAGAGGCTATTTGCTATCTGATGCAGCACACCATGGTGGCAACTGATGCATATTGGAGCTTAGCATATAGATTACTCCCCTGCATTGTAGGTGATGTAGAGGAAGATCTGATCAAATGCATGGCACCATAACATCAGGGTGAATTTATCCTGAAGGGGTAGCACCTGAGGCAAAATGGCATTAATAGGATTGCGAACTCGCTTGTTCCCCATGATTGTTTTTACAAGTCTGAGGGCTGACTGACGCTAATTCTGGAGCAGATATTCTGGAGCACAATACAGAAGGGGTGAGGTGGACACTATTGAAGATGATTGCATAACTGGGGAAGGAAATCAACAGTCCTGAGTCTGTATTAGTGAATACAGAGGACAACCTCCCAGTGCTAGGATCAGCTCTAACAGAAGGCTCTCTTGGGGATATGATTTTCCATTCATATAAGAACTTTTGGCTGGTGTTGGACACCATAGAGAACATACAACTCATTAATATGCAGAACATTCTTGTCAAACACACAGGCATGATCATCCTCAAAGGAGGCCTGAAAAAGTCCCATCACCTCCTGAGGAATGGGGCTGATTATGCTGTCTATATCAGTGTGGTCCAAGAATTTGATGACACAGACTCAGGTGTGAGGCCAGATGAATCTGTGTTCTGGAGCAAGATTTAAATGGATGCTGGGCCAATGAAGGTATATGTTGATGCCCCCTTTATCCTTCCTATGCTTATGACTGAGACTTTCACCCAGAAAATTAGCACCTTCATTACTGAGAAAAGTGACTGAGAGGTTGGTTCTCACAGTGGCCTGGAAGCTGGGAGTGCTGGGTTCTGAGCCCCACTATTAACTGTGTCACAGCAATCATCCTCTTAGTTATCTCCAACCTTCTTGGTGACCTAGTCAAGGTCAGAAAATACCCAGGCCTAAGGTAAACATCTTTTTTATGTGGCAGTTAATGGTATAGATTCCCAAGGCCAATAAACCCTACCTCCCTCCAAAAAAGAAAAACAATGGTCTATTACCCTGCCATCCTTGTCACATCAATATCCTTTTTCTGAGAAATCAACTTCTTTTAATGCTATACCATTACAGTTGTGGGATTTCAGCTGCCCTAGCCCAAGGATTCCAAAACTATTTAAACAGTCTTCATCAACAAGGAGTTCTGATCAAAACAACAGAAACAGATGAAAAAACACATGTCTTGAAGTCAGGGTCAAGAGGAGGAGGCTAATATTACACGAAAGAAAAAAAATTTCATGATAAATCCATTCTTCAAATATTATGAATGCTTCTCTCTAACAAAAATACATATGACCTGGGTGATTTTAAGCATTTCCCTGAATCTCAATGTATTTACCAGACCAAAAACTTGGGGCAGAATGAGAAGAGAGAGGGGGGAATGGAAGAGAGCTTAGAAGAAATATTTTTTTCCTGTAGGGAAGAGAACTTCACTTGTTTTAATTTTTTTTGTTAGCACCAACACCAAGTCTAAGGCTCTTAGTTGATATCTTTTTGGGGACATGGGAGGACTCTGATGTGGAAGTCTTAAATGGCCTAGCAAATGACTCCAGAATACTGCCAAACCTTTTCTCTTTGGGGAAATTATGGAGTCAGAACAAATGTTCTTAGGTTCCAATCAGAAGCCTGGGGGTAGTTTTAGGATCTAGAGAGTATCTTCTTTAATATGCACCAAAATTATGCCCATACATGTAATGTAGATTTCATGAAGAGCCTGTGTGGTTAGGCATACATGTAAATTTGGTTGATTGAAATTTGATGCTAATGGAAACAAAGCTTTTGCCTGCATCTTCCTCTAAAGAATGACCTTCCAAAGTGGGGGAGGGGAACAAACTGGAACACTTCCTAGACAAACTTTTCCAGGCAGACATTTCAGGAAAGCCAGAATAACCAATAGCTGGATTTAGTGGCAAGAGGATGAGAATGACATGAAATAAACTCATAATCCCTTTTTTAAAAGAAAAGTTCAAAATGTACTTTTGATGGAAACACTGGACTGAGTATAAAGAGAATGAAAAAAGAGTAGTCGCTGTTTTATAGACAGAATATGTACAGACATCGGAGGTTGGATCTAAGCAGTAATAGGATTGGAACTTTTCAATGAAGAAAGAAATTGGACAACTAATTAACAGGAGAAAATATATGTTGAACAGTGAAAGATAAAGTAGGTATTACTTTCCTTGTTCTAACTCCTTAACTGTCCTTCCTTTCCCCATTCATCCCCTTAACAGTCTGGATGAAGCCAAATGGAAGGTAATTAGCTGAGAGAACTATTCTGTGTCATTGCTTAATCTACCTTCTTGCATTGCTTGCAAGGATATTTTTCACTTTTGTCTCTTCTCTCCACATTTCCAAGATGTTATGGATTCAGGCTACACTTGTTTACACTTAGCATTGCATGCAGTAATGATAACAACACAAAGAGAGACTTATTTGGGAGAAATAAATGTCTTCCAGTAGGGAGATCTAGCCCAGTGATTGCTATTCTGTATATCTACAGTACAGTGAAAAAGTCTTCCCCAGCTCAGGGTAGGGAATCTGTTCTCTCTCTCTGGGAAATTCCACAGAGCAGAGATAAAACAATAGGATTCCATTTTCCCTTCTCTTTCCAGCTCATCCCTCACATTCTTTGCTTTTTCTCCTCTCCTGAGAGAAGCATGGGACAAAGGACACTTTCAAATCAGGGAGGAGAGTAGGGAATGGAAGGGGAGGGAGGAATGAAAAGAGATTTATGTGAGATTTTTGGAAACCACACTTGTGTCTCCAATCTGTCATCTCGACCTATTCTGGAAGAAGGGGCAAAAGGACAGGAATTACAGAGCAGTAGAGGTGAGGGCAAGGACTTACATGTGTAATAGTTAGGTTTAAGACGTGAGAGTGGGAGAGTAAGGGTTAGAAGGAATACAGGAGAAGACTAATAGATAAGTTAGTTTGTTTCCTTTGTGTGGGGGGGATGAGAATGGAAAAAAGGAGGTTGTGAACCTGCATATGTGTCTTTGTAAGTCCATCATGTTCTTTTGGTTTTATGTGTGTGTATATGTATGTATGTACATATATACACATATATGCATATGTATCTATATACACATGCATATATATATACATAAATATACACATGTATGTACATATACATATATATAAATGAAAAATATATCTATAGAGTGTGTGTGTATATATGGATAGCTGTATATCTTTGAATGTGCATGTGTTATTCTGTGTCAATACATGCATGAGTGTGTATAGGTGTTGGCACACAGCTGCTAGAATGTCTCAATCACTGGCAAGTCTTTGGAAACACAGCAAGTGCTAGTGAGTCAGGAGATGCAGGGGCAGTCTATCGATGCAATTTGGTGCAGTAGCCATGAAATTGTGAACTGGGAAGTAAAGGTAAGAGAGAGGGTTTTTTTTTTTTTTTTAGGAGAGAGGAGAGGAGCACTATTTAAGGGAAAGGACCACTAATGAAGGAGTAAACCTAATGAAATTTCCATTGGTAGTTCAAACAACAGATGAAGAATCCTAAGCCAAATGTTTCTGATTACTCTGAACACACCAGTTCAAATATGGATAATTGAATGTATTCTCAATGTAATTTGCAGTTCTTCATTTCACCTCCCCCAACTTAGGTTTTAAATGGCTACGTTAACATTTGTTTTCATTTCTGCAAAGTGCAATGCTAATACAGTTACACTGTCTTATTTTCATCAGAAGTTAGCATCTTTGGAAGATATGTAAATATTTCTGTGCAACTAAGAAACCTAACTTGTCCCAAAAACTTGATTCATGACTATAGATCCCCCACCCAAGTTAGATTCAGAGAAGCATTTTAATTTCCTTCTTTCACTCCATATTCCTTCAACTCTCCCATTGCATATTGCTGGATGAACGGAAAGCCTTTCCCCAGGATTTCAGTACTGGGCAAAGTTGACAACGAGTGAGAAGGAGTTGCAACTTTCAAAAAGATTTATTTTTACTCGCCATAAATCTCTTCCCGTTGTTCCTCTGCCCAACGAAGCATGATAAAGCCCTTTTCCATAAAGTATTCAGCATTAAGGCCACAAAGCTCGCCCAATCAGTAGCCATCTGCTTCTGCGCTAACTGCTGCTCCCGAAGCAGGGAAAAGCAGCCAGAAGAGAAAGGGAGCTACTGTTAGGGTTGCAGGACAAATGAGAAGCTCTGAATAGCGCTCGGACCCTTTAGATTGCCTTGTGTATCTGTATCTATAGAGACAGGGAAAGAAAGGAAGCATTATATTGATACAACAATTGTAAAACAAAAAATGGAAGAGGCGTCTGAAGGGCAATATAGCATGCATCAGAGGTCTCCAGATAAAAGGGGTGCCAGCAGATTTATAGAAACCTTTAATTGGTTTTCAATTGAAAGATAAAGAGGTTGAGTCAAAACCATGGAGAGGGGCAAAGTGTTCTGTATTCGCAGTCTGGAGACTTGATCGACTTCATGGAATCAAACAGTTGCAGGATCTTTCTGTCTTCCTTTGCCTGTGTGGCCGGCCACTGAAGGGGCTAAGCCTATTCCTTTTGGAAGGGAGACAGAGGCTCAAATAGTAAGAGGGATACTGATGTGAATCCTGCCCAGTTACTGGCTTGGAAGCTTAACCATCAGATGGCGGGGACCTAGTCCGCTAACGAATCCAAGGAGGAAGAAGGGTTTTGGGTGTTTGTTGTGAGGTTCGTGTCTGTTTGCGGGGGCGGCGGGGGCGGGGGGGCGGGGAGGGCGAGAACACAGGACTACAGAAAACAGTATTTGGTAGCCAGGGACTAACCCTTTCCTGTAGTGGCCGCAGGGCGATCCTAACATCAGGCTAACGTGCTGGCCGCTCTGTCCTATGCTGGACACATACTTTATCGTGGCGCCTTCATGCCTCCCTCTCTGTACTCAGTGCCCCACTCATGCAAACATTCCTTACACAAGTCTGGCTCTTCGTTTGCTCAAAGAGCTAATTTATTGTCCCGAGCCTCCGTTATGTTTTTTAGTCCCCTAATTAATAAAAATAAAAAGCAATGGCGCAAATTACGATTATGAGGGACAGGAAGACTGTTTTGAATAAAATGAAGAAATGATTAAGTTAATGACACGATAATGAAATCTCAAGTGCGATAAACAGCCCCTTGTTGATCATTGGGCATTACCCAGGACAGGCAGAAAGCAGAAAGCCTGGGCTTCCTCCTCGAGGTGGTTGGGCAATCTCAGGCCTGCCAAGGCTACCAAGAAGCCCCATCTTCGGCTAGCCCCCAAAT
This sequence comes from Phalanger gymnotis, assembly GCA_028646595.1. Lineage (NCBI taxonomy): Eukaryota > Metazoa > Chordata > Mammalia > Diprotodontia > Phalangeridae > Phalanger > Phalanger gymnotis. The sequence goes on from CM053623.1 coordinate 303,560,438, forward strand.
TAGGCCAATTTCTCCCGAAGCTTTTGAAATGATGACTGTAGAAAAAACTCAGAACCATCTACAGGTCTGATATGTTGGAGGAGAACGAATCTCCATCTTCACTCCTCCGCCCCTTGCTTCGCTCCTCGCACCTCCCAAAGTCCCCCAACCCACTCCATGGGGTCAAGAATAGCACCCTCTCTGACTAAGTTATTTGATTCCATAACAGAAGTTGTCTCATCACATTGCACAAATGTGCCACAGATCCCCTATCATAGTTTTCCTTCTGCCTTTGAACATTCCTCTAAGGAGTCCAAACTTCTGTGGAAACACCCAGAAAATAAATGTAGTAGGTCAGAAATCGCATTTGCTCACGCATGGGATTATTTGGAGCATTGCCTAATGCTGCCCTTCAGAATTCGTTAAGGATTAAGAGGCCGACCGACGCAGGGACCCATTTGGTATTCACTCTCCATTGTGATTCATGTAGATTAGGGGATTTAGGGTGGGTCTTTGCTGAACTAGCCCTCCAATGGCTTTGAAACTTGGAGAGAGTAGCACGTGGCAGACCAGACAGGAGTTAAAATGTGGATTGCTTTCTGAACGTTATGCTGATCATAGTAGGCATCAAATAGTCCAGTAAGGTCCAAGTTATTTTAAGACATTCAGCCTTCAGTGACTGTGATCTTACTGCAACCTCGAAGCTTTTAGATTGGGCTTTGTTGTATGCTAGCTAACCGTAGAGGAGAAGCTAGCTTTGGGCCTTTCCGTAGGGGCAGTGTGTGTGTGTGTGTGTGTGTGTGTGTGTGTGTGTGTGTGTGTGTGTGTGTGTGATTATGAATATTAGTTTTCTGTATTTTACAGTGGGAGAAAGGCACTGATTTACTTCACCTCCTCAAGAATACCCCTGTAAGACCAGCGAGATACGCCGGATGGGACGTGAAACACTGGAGAATTTATCACCCATCCAGCCTAACAAGTGCAATGCCAAATGATGGACAAAATGAAGTCACTCCTCCAGATAGAGATTTTAAAATTAAACTCTCGTAGTTTTTCTGGGGCTTCTCGCTCGCAGTCGTCTCCCCTGGCTAGGACTCCTTATTACTCAGGTGCCTGTTTTTTTTTTTGGGGGGGGGTGGTGTGGGTGAGGGGAAGGGGACTTGTCTGCGAGTACGCGCGGGTAATACCAGGTATTGATTGCCACATACATCGTCCAGCGGACATCCCCGTTGGGAGCTCTCTGGGATTGTGTGGGGATGAAGGGAATAATATGAGTTTTTGTGTGGCTTGTTAGTTTTGTTTTTAAAGAAGGTTGAGTAGGAACTGAGGGAGAACGAAGAGGCAGTGTCCAGGGTAAGGAAGGAAGAGAAGAAGAAAGGACAGAAGAGAAGGAGAGAATGGAGGGAAGGAGGGGATGAAGTAGGAAAGAAGGGCAAAATGAAAGAAGGCAGGGAGGGATGAATAGAGGAAGAAAAGAAATGAAAAAAAGAAAAGTAAGAAAGTAAGGGAGGGACGGAAGAAAGTAGGGAAGAAGGAAGGATGGAGGAAAGAAGGGAAGGAGGAAAGAAGGTAGGAAAGAAGGGAGAGAGGGAGGAAGGAAGGAAAGAAAGTAGGGAAGGAGGTTGAGAAAAAGAAAAAAGGGAGGAAGGAGGTAGGAGAAGAAAAGAAGAAAGGATGAAGAGGAAAAATGAAAAGAGGGAAGAGGGAACTAGAATAAAGGGGGAAAATGACAGAGCAAGGAAAAGAGAGATAAGGGAATGAATGTGCATTCCAGACTAGATGCCTTATGGATGCTGGTGGTGTAGCGGGAGTGGGAGTGGTGCTGGACAGGTACTGTAGTCCAGAGGGAAGAGCCCTATTGCCTAGTTTGGAATGCGCCCCCTTCCGGTACCTTTGTATCTCCTCCACAGTTCCCCAGGTGGACTGAGCACTGAGCTGACCCTGGGACTTGGGAAGAGGATGCAGAGAGCGACTGAGAAAGGTTACACTTCATCACCCCTCCCTTATTCCTCGCTTTCCCCCGCCTACGGTCAGCTCTCCTCCTTACCCCAGGGGTGTTCGCAGCATCCTCCCCTTCCAGTTTGCCTTCTCCAGCTAGCAGCAGCCTCCACAAACGCCTGCTCCTCTCTCTGCTCCCCGGAGCCCGGCCCCCTTTTCCTCTTCTGTAGCAGCTGGGAGGGAGCAACTGGCGGCTGCTGCCGGGCGGCGTCTTGGGGGCCGACAGCCGAGCTAGAGAAGCCGCCATCTGGAGCCTCCAGAGCGGACTGGCTGAAGAGTGGGGGAGAAAGAGAAAGGGCCTGCAGCTCGCCTGGGTCCTAGACTGAGAGAAACGAGAAGTAAAGGAGGAGGAGAAGGAGGAGGAGGAGGAGCGGGCTTCAGAGGGCTTCGGGAGGGGTTTGCCTAGAGTGGTGAGCTAGTTGGAAAGGGTCAGTGTACGTACGTGTTTGTGTGTGTGTGTGTGTTTGCCTAGAGTGGTGAGCTAGTTGGAAAGGGTCAGTGTACGTATGTGTTTGTGTGTGTGTGTGTGTGTGTGTGTGTGCCTAGAGTGGTGAGCTAGTTGGAAAGGGTCAGTGTGTGTGTGTGTGTGTGTGTGTGTGTGTGCGTGTGTGTTGGGCGGGGTGCGCGCATCCGCTCGTATGCTAATCTGCGCGTGTGTGTCCTTGGATCTATGTGTGTGTAATCCTTAAAGCGGGGTTACCAGGTAGGACAATGGATAGGGAAGGTGAGGCCTGTCCTTTTAACCTTTCGGCCTCCAAAGAAGAGAGAATGGGGTCTTTATACCTATTATCCTTCCTTCCCTTCCCCTTTTCCTAGGTGAGTGAATAAGAGATGGGGGGTGGGGGGTGGGAATCAGATTGGCATATGTACACAAAAGTCAATGTGTAAAAGTCGTCTTCATTTTCTTCCCCTATGACAGTACCCGGTTCTCCTCCCCACAACCAGGCAGTCTTCCCCAGGCCTTTCCACGCCAGAAGATGCTCTGCTCCCTCCCCGGAACAGGGTTACTGACAGCCTTGGCCTTCATAGATTGGTCTTTTATTTAGTGAGAACCTGGAAAATGATATTCCTCTGGAGGGTAAATATTCTCTTGTTTCCGATGGAGGGCAGAAGAGGGAAGTCCAAACCAGAGAGAGTTCGACAAAAAGGAAGAGGTGCGGAAACTTTATTAGAACCTTTGCTCACTTTTGACTTAAATGTAAGAAGAGGGTGAGGGAGTAACTCCCAGGGGGGAAGAAAAAGGGTGCAAGATAGGTTTCCATACTCGTTTTACATTTCAGTTCAGTTCAGTAACTGATTCTTTTCCCCCTAAACTTCAACCCAAAATTCAGTTCAATTGAGCCAGGAAAGGGGCGGGGGAAGGAGTGGGGGGTGGGACGGAAGACAAGACAGCTTAAGGAAAGGGAAAGTGGTCTTGAGGGGGTGGGAGGGAAGGGGCATATACTGGCACAAACCCTTCCGAAAGAGCGGAGGTATCAAAAGCCTTCAAATCCCCCTTTCATTTTTTGGCATATGGGAGAAGCGTTCAGCAGCTGACCTAATCCAGCGTGAATGGAGGTGATTAGAAAGGGGGGAGGGGAAAGAGGGGGAGAGAAGTGGCGATTTCTTAAAAAGAGAAAGAGGTAGCGCCCCACCCCTTTATTCCCGGATCATAACTGCCCTAGCTGTTCTTCCCGCCCAGCAGTTCCGTGTCCAGCCGAATTGCATTATGTAAAGAATCTGGCATGTCACCCGGTGGCACATCTGGTAGGTGTAGATGGCATTCATTAGCACAGGGTTTCTACTCTGCAGCATGCCAAAGTCCTGACAGGGATGCCCGCTGCCAATCATTCATTCCCTGCCAGTCCAAATGTGCGTCCGTGTGGGATGGCTCCCTTCCACCCTGGCACCAGAGCAAGAGGAAACAATGTGTTTAGATGCAAAGAGATGAAAGCAGAGCTGAGTATGAGAAACACCCAACAGATGCATCAGAAGAGGAGATAACGGTGCTAAGTGTCACTTAGCAATAAAGCATATGGGGGACCGCCGGAGGGAGTCGTGAGAGTGGGCAGAGTAGGGGCTGAGCTGAGCTGAGGGCTGGAGTTCAAAGCTTCCCCATCGTGGTGACTGTCCAGTCACCCTTACTCTCTCCCGTACCCCCCCAAAAGCCCCTCTATCACCTAACCTTTCTTGACTGCATTTTGTTTCTCCTATTCTTAATGTTACCAGCTCAGAACGTTTTTTTCTATTACCTTTCTGGCTTCTCAAAGATCAACATTCATACATATCACAGCTTTCCAGAGTTAAGAGCTTCCCTTTTCCCAAGGTTGCTTTCTTATTCTTTGACTATGTTTCCAAAGGTGGTGAACCAAAAGAAGTGACTACTGACTTTCCTGTTTCTTCGAAGGAAAGTTCATTTTTAGTTCTTATTCTCCAAAGGAGCAAGTCAGGGTTGTTGATCAAAGTCCATGACAATATGTCTAAGTACAACAGAGATTTCCCAGTTAACCTGGAGTAAAACTTCTCTTAAGAATATTTGTTTTTTTATTGTTCTATTTTACTTTTTCAAGATTTGGTAAGTGTTGTCCTGGGTTTTTCTGTGTGGCCATTATGAAAAAGGAGAGAGATCTCCTTGTCTTGTAAGATGTCATTTGTTACCTTTCCTTTTATGCTAAAATTATACATTTTCATATAAATATATATTTATTTATATAAAGGTATTATAGTTACATGGATTTTATATTTATATATAACATATTTACATGTAATATATTATACATATATAAAGTGCATATTCATATATATATATTCAAAAAGAAAGAAGGGGAAGAAGAGAATTTTCTGAAGAGGCTAATGTATAGTTTAAATCACATAACAGGACTTGGTCAACCATTCCATCACAATTAAGTTTTATTTTCATCTTAATTTTCTGAAATGTTAAGTTTTTTTTTTAGTGTAAATCTACCACATAGTGAAAAGATCAATACATGTTAAATAATTAACATGGACAAATTAAATTCAGATCACTGTTCTTAACAGGGAAGATACTGTCTAGCTGAAAGGTCTTGGTCTTATTAAGCATGATGCTAAATAGTTTAAAAGCAATCTAAAAAATATTTCCCTAGGTACAAGAAAAAAGACCCCAGCTTTGTAAGACTACTACCAGGGGAAAATAATGTAACTACAAAAAGGCATCATTAGCTTTACTTAGAAAATCCTAGGGAATCAGTAAACAAATTGATTGTGAAAATAGCTTCAGCAAAGTAGTAGATTATAAAATAAGCCCACAAAATGAATAGCATTTCTATGTAGAAATAACAAAATCCAGGAGGAATAGTTGAAAGGGAATACCATTCAAAATAACTAAAAAAGAAAAGAAATGCACAAGACACCTGGGAATGAATCTATAAAAACACATCTAAAATATTTATAGATAAAATTATAAAATATCCCTTGAAAAAAGAAACAACTTAGACGAGGGTTATCCAGATCTCATGACTGGGTCATACCATTATATTAAACATGACAATACTACTAGAATTCATTTGAACATACTCTTTGATTCAAAGATTTTGTTGCAAGACTGGTACTTCAGGTGAGCCAATGATGTACCATATGCACCAAAGTATACATCAAAGCACATTTAATGATAGCAGAGAATTCCAATCAAAGTAGAGACACATACATATACTGTAATATCCTTTAATTGAATATGATGAATACAGAGAAGCATGGAAAGGAGTAAGAATTGATGCAAAGTGAAGTAAGTAGAACCAGGAAAACAATATAAACATTTACTACAATGATTTAAATGGACAACAATTACAGCAAAATGATAGAAATTGAATACTTCAAAATTTTAATGACCAAGGTTCATCCCATTCTCTGCAGAGGTGGGTGCTGTGGGTGTGTAATGTTGCATATAATGCCATACTTAAAAAAAATTTTTAAATTATCACTCTCGCTTTTTCATTTCAATCCCCTCCCCCCACCCATATCTCTCCCCTTTTTTTCCCAGAGGACCATCCTTTCGTTATAAAGAATTTGTCACATTCTCCTGTCTGCCATATCTTGGCTAGTTTATTTAACTTTTTAAAAAATATTGAATAAAACAAATATTTTCATAACATAGTATAATAAAAATATGACTGCAATGAAACTGCACATCTATTATGTACAACTTGCTGTTATTACTTTTAAATATATAATAATAAAGTTATCATGTAAATTCCCCCTTTTTCTTCCCTCCCACCTTACCCTAGAGATGGCTACAATTAGACTCAAATAGGTATACATGCATGCATATATGTACGTATGTATGTATGTGTGTATGTAAAATTATTCTCTAATACTTTTATTTACTAGTTCTTTCTCTGGATGCAGATAGCATCTTTCTTTGCTAGTTTTACTGAACCAATTCCCTTCTCTTTTTCATTCACTTTTATGAGAGATGACTCTCTGGGAGGAGTTGATATAAGGGATATATTGGGAAATGATGATATAAAGCAAATATATATTAATAAAATTACTTATTAAAATGTCATTGAAGACTAAATAGGAGGAAATGCATTGCATCAGTGAAAAACACATGTTTCCTAAGGAAAGAATGTTGTGGTAGTGAAAGATATTACAAAATTTTATCTGATAGGTAGTGGCTTTGGGAGAATAGCTAAGCATAAAACATTTACTACTTAAATGGATCTGTGACTTTATCTCTCTGGATAGTCTTTCCAATAAGTCAATTCATACTCTATTCTGCCTTTAAAACATGTGTAATCATTTTATGTCCCACAGTAAGTTTTTTACAGAGAGTTCATGCAACATTTGATGGATCTTCCTCTACATCTCTTGAAATCAGTTTAGTTTAGGGTACTTGGGTGGCACAGTGGATAGAGCACTGGCCCTGGAGTTAGGATGGACCTGAGTTCAAATCCAGCCTCAGATAATTACTAGCTACATGACCCTAGGCAAGTCACTTACTGGATAGAAATCATTTGAATTCCATTGTAATATATGTGCTGTCCATTGGTTATCCCTCCCTTTTGTAATTTGACTGGTCTATTTCCTTTTCCAGTCAGACATCCATCTGATAACTTTTCAGATACTTCTGTACACTACTTTCTTAATATTATGTGGCAGCATAGCTTACAATCACCCATCATGTACTTTTCTTTTGGGTGATGCTCAAGTTAATTTCCTCAGATACTGTATTCCATGACTCACCTCTGTTCAGTATCACTGGAAGAATCTTAATATAAAAAAGCCTGATCTTTGTTTTAAGGAGAAGTCTGAAGTGATTAAAAGCACTATGCAGTTTCCACGAAGAATCCAGACAACTCACTTTCTTTGTCAACTCCAGACCTAGTCTACTTCCATCTTCAGTACCCGTCCAAGACAAACATATTAATGGACCAGTCTCTTTCTAGTTTTCTCTCACAATTGCATTATCATAGTTTGGCAATAAGTATTTTATCCACTTGGGATTTCTGATGTGGATAATTAAGTTAAAATCATTTTGAGTGATTTAAAAATCATTTAATAGCTTCTGAAGTGTTTAATCAACACAGTATCACTTGCAAAGTAGAACATCTGGAGGACCTCATTCTATTCCATTTAGCTTGTTCTCTGGACAACTTTGATGACAATGGCAAACACTTTTGGTGAACTTATTCTCCCACTTAAGTGTGATTTTACATCTTTCAAAGAATCTTATATGATTTTGATACATGTGTAAATGAGGTGTTGTGGAAGGATGCCCTTCAAGGCAATATTGTGTTCTACTGCATTAAACGCTTTTAAAGTAGTCAACAAAAACACAAGCCCAATGGAATCTCTTTTAAGATAGTATTTTGTTTTTTCTAATTATATGTAAAGACAAATTTTAACATCCATTTAAAAATTTTGAGTTAAAAAATTTCTTCCTCCCTTCTCAATCTCCCTCCTTCCTAAGGCAGTAAACAAGTTGATATGGGTTATATATGTGCAATCATGTAAAACACATTTCCATATTAGACATGTTGTGAAAGAAGAAACTGAACAGAAGGGGAAAAACAGAAGAATAAAGTTAAAGTAGCATGTTTTGATCTGCATTCAGACTCTATTAGTTCTTCCTCTGCATGTGAATAGCATTTTTTTTCCTCATGAGTCCTTTGGAATTGTCTTGGATCATTGTATTTCTGGGAATAGCCAAGTCATTTATAGCAGACTATAATACAATGTTGCTGTTACTTTGTACAATGTTTTCCTGGTTTTGCTCACTTCACTTTCCATCAGTGAATGTAAGTCTTTCCAGGTTTTTCTGAAATCTGCCTACTTGACATTTCTGATAGCACAATAATCTATTACATTCATATGCCACAACTTGTTTAGCCATTCCCCAATGGATGGGCGCTCCCTCAGTTTCCAATTCTCTGCCATCACTAAAAGAGCTGCTATAAATATTTTTGTGCAAGTAGATCCTCCTCCCCCCCTCTTTTATTTCTTTGGGATATAGACCTAGTAGTGGTATTGGTGGATCAAAGAGTATGCAAAGTTTTATGACCTTTTGGGCATACTTCCAAATTGCTCTCCAGAATGGTTGAATTAGGTCACAACTCCACCAACCATTAGTGTCACAATTTTCCTATATATCTTTCAGCATTTATCATTTTATTTTTCTATTAGATGTGAAGTGGTATCTCAGGGTTGTTTTAATAAAGAACAAAGAAATCTTGTATTCTTTAAGCCTCTTAGTTAATTATGTGACTCTAAAGATATGTTGTGAGATAGAATATAATTTGTGAATACCTGCCTGTTCCCTTCTAACACTTTCAGCAAGGACACCCTGGAAGTATATATGGATCATTCTCATAAATTTTTTATAGAGATAGGAAATATGGGCAGGCAGTTTTTTTTTTAAATTTATTTTTGACATGTTTGGTTTTCAGCCTTGATTTTCACAGGCGTTTGAATTACAAATTTTCTCCCCATTTCCTCCCCCCCCACTCCAA
>CM053623.1:303569882-303592238 GCA_028646595.1 Phalanger gymnotis
AACCATTCAAACATATACATGATTATATTTGAGATTATAAATTCGGCCTTCCTAATACAGATGAGAGGGGGAGTATGCCTGGCCCTGGAGTGTGATGAAGCCTTGCAATCAGATGGAACAAGAAGAGTTATCTCCTCCTTAAATAGAGGATGTGGGAAGAACTCTCTGATATCTACCCTCCAACTTCTCCAGTCAGAGGGAGGCATGAGGTCCAAGGGACAAGGGATAGCAAGCAGGTGTGAATTTCAGGGTTGATGTAATCTTGCAGGATGGAAAAATTCAGAAAGCATAAAAGTGACTGGAGTGTCAATACAATTTGGCATTTTCAAGAATGCTAATGTTGGTTTGATTATTGTCTCAAAGCTAGGAAAGGAATGGGAGTGGGAGAGTGGGGAAGGAGCATAAGTATATGGCAGTATAACATGAGGAGAACCATAGAGCAGCATCATCTTGTGTATGAGACAGATTTAGATATGGTGAACATTCACCAGTTAGAAGTCTAGAGTCCCAGGAGTCTGGCTGGAGTTCCAGGTAGATGGTGAAATTTGGGATGCAGGTACATTTAAGAGAATAATCAGGGAACTAATCCTCTATTTAACCATCCAGAGTCACTGCAGACTAAGTTTATCTGACCCTTTTTACTGATAAGGCAAAAGTGCTATCAGTGACATCCATTACAGGACCTGTTCAAGTCAGACTTGGCTTCAATATCACATTATTGACTCACCTTGAGCTGGTAGTCCTGTAAAACCCCAGATAGTTTTCAGAGGAACTGCTCTCTCTCTCCATTTCTTTCCTATCTCTTATACTTTGGAAATTAAGCTTTGAATCAAAATGCAAGTGTTCTGTAAGTGTAAATGTAAATGTTCTGTCCTTGTTAAATTATATCTCATTAGAAAGAGCTCAATGTTCCATTTTTTTATTCTGACATTGTCATCTGGTGTGTTAGATCTTCATCCTAGCTTTGGAGCAACAGCAAATTTTATGTATGTCACTGATAAAAATGTTTACCAGCACAGGCCAAGCACAGATCCCTGGAACAAGGCAGTAGATGCCTAGTTGGTGTTTAATTATTAATAATGCTTCTTTTTTGGGTCTAGCCATTTTACTAGTTGAGAACTCACCTCTGCATCTCATCCATAATAACACAATGAGAGATATTGCCAAATTCCTTATTAAAATCCAGGTAAACTCTACCTATAGAATTCATCTGACCTGACAGTTTAGTAACCCAGCTAAAATGAGAAATACAGTTTGCTTTGCATGACTGGTTCTTCTCTAAGCTATGTTGGTTTTTTGTGATGATTAGTTCCATTTTTGATTGTTCACTATCCATCTCCTTAATCATAGATTCTAGAATTTTTCTAGGAATCAACATGAAAATCAAGACATCACTGGATTTCCTACAGTCATTTGGTGCCTTTCCCATTCTGCACAATGTCTTGTGTAAAGACATCTGAAACTACAGTATTCATTGCTTATTTCTTTCTTGGACTTTTCCACCTGTCTTGCCATTTCTGTTCCTGTTCTTCTTATATTATAGCTACTGTTATATATATATAGCTTGGTAGATACACATAGCTTTCTCCCTCTTTCTTTTTCAATTTAAAGTCCTGTGGATTAAATTTTCAAGGCTCATGGAAAAAATGTTCTTACTAGGTGGATATGTTTTGTCCTTGGCCAAGAACCTGTCCTTTGTATATTTTAAGTGATGGTCCAGAAATCTAAAACCCATTCTCAAACACTCCATTCTTAATCAGTTATTTACTTGACTAAATTGTTTTCAATCATTTGAAGCCCTTGACTTTGTTAGCAATGAAGGAAAACCACTATTAGTCCTAAGACCTTCATTTTCTTATCCAAGATTTCACAACCCTTAGCAGCATTGTCTAGATTTGTTCTAGCATTATCATTTATGTCCACATCAATCACCAGAAATGACTCATAGTCATTAGGTCTGACAAGTCATTGGGTGTTCTCCATCACATCTTGAATATATTCCCTGGGAAGACAGAAGATATCTCCTTAGCTGTCATTGTTTTGACAAATTGCTGCTTCAGTGCCCATCAGCAGGGAGCAACCAACCATTGTCTTTTCTTCCTCTTAGCCTTTCTCTCCGATCTCTCACCTGACAGGACCTGTGGCTGTGAATGAGCATTCCTTGAAGGACAAACAATGGTTTTCTCCTTAGAGACTACAGATCTTTACTCTTTATGAGAAATCTCCATTGTTAAGTTAATCAAATAAAAATCAATTTTTTAAGCTTTGCTACAAACATTTTTCCCCCTTTGGAGATTATATTCATGGTTCCATCAAAGGCCAAAAAAGAATTCATGTATAAGAATATAAACTACATGAAGTTTCCTTTCACAATTCTATTATCAAGTGTAATAATTTTTGGGAAAAATGTTCTGCTTTTACTTAGTAAAAAAAGTTTGACTAGGCATAGCTATCTTTTTTTCTAAGTAAAAACTCAGGCTCAGTCAATATTTTATCTGATGATTATCACCAAAGTACTACTCTAATATGACTATTCTTTACATTAAGAACTCTAATAAATAGGATCCAGATTTATGAGGTTGTTAATTGTTCTTCCCTATTGAGTCTATTAACCTCTATTCCATCTTTAGTCATAACTATACAGACAATAATGAATAGGTAAAGCACCCAGTAGCTTTAGGAAGTAACTTTTCTTAACAATGAAGCACCTGGTTAAGCCATTTTCATGGATTATCTATTCTAGCCTATAGAGCTGACCAGGAAAAAAATCCTTCTAACAACAACAACTACAACAACAACAACAACAACAACGACAATAACAACAACAAAAACAATCAACCAACCAACCAATCAACCAACGAACCACAATAACAACTACAAAAGCTGTCAGGTAGGACTAACATAATGAGCAATATATTTGAATTTGTTTGATTAATTTACAACTGGCTTGGAAATGAAAATGAAATTATTTGGGAAGCCCTTCTAACAGTTTCCTTACGCAAAATACCATGTTGGGAAAACATACCTTGAAAACAGTACCACTTGGACTTTATCTGTCTACATCTTTGTGACCCAGACAGTCCTTTAATAACACATGATGGTTTCCAGCAGTCACAGGAGGCTTTACAAATCCAAGCCTGAAAGGATATTAAAAACACCCCCAAGCAAACTTCTCATCGGCCTGTGGCTTCCTGCATTATGAAAAACCTGGCCACTTCTGCGTAGCCAGTTTCTTCTATTTGTTGGCAGTTGATATCTGACTCATTTCCTGAAAGGACAACCTCCAAGATGCAGCAACCAGTTACTACCCCAGAATGAATCACCCCCACAACAACAGGAAATGCTTAATGATTGTTTTAACAGAGACCAAAGATTGAATGTACGTAGTCACTGAATTACCTCCTTTTCCAATCCAGACTGAATTAAGCCCATTGGAATAGGGAAAATAAGACAACTGTGGAGTAAACTGACCTAGTCCGTGAAAGTTAACATGAAAAATAAACTAAAACATCAGCCAGAGTGTGTGGAAATTGTGGCACTGTGGGTCTGGGAGGTAGAAAGTGAATGTGGGTTGCTTGTAATAGAGCAGTGATGATGGGAGTTGAGTGCTATTTCCCTAAGGGTCAAAATAGGTAAAGGCTGCAGAAAATTGGTTCTGACTAATACAAATGACCAAGATAGAATGTACAAAGAAGTCCACTAGGCTTCTTTTTCCCAAATCTTTTTTTTCCAAAGGGGACCAGTTAGTATCTTTGTGGTGTCACAGTAGCTGCTGGGTGACTTCAGCTGTTTGACCTGACCCTTTGTCCATAATGCTGACGGAAAGATCTGGAAGGGGATCTTAGCAGCTAGCCTCTTAGACCTTATCTACAAGGTACAGGAAGTCCTGCTTGTCGTAGGTATCATCTCCCACTACTGCAAGAAGATGATACTATCATATAAATGGAAGAGTATTTTCAGGCACTAGATGAAGGCACAGCTCTCATAGTCCTCAGAAAGTGGCAGCAATTGTGGCCAGTGTTTAACCAATGACCAGAACTCATTCTTCCAGTGTCACAGTGGTTAGAATGTTAGGCCTGGAGCGAGGAAGACCCGAGTTCAAATCCAGCCTTAGACACCTGCTAGGTCTATGAGTCTGAGAAAGTCACTTAACCATTGTTTGCCTCAGTTTCCTCATCTGTAAATTGGGGATAATAATAGTATTTACTTCCCAGCGTATATAGGAGAATCAAATGAAATAATACTTATGAAGTACTTAGCACAAGGCCTAGAATGTAGTAAGTGCTATGTAAATGTTAATTATATTTATAATTACTATTAATTATTACTAAAGAGGTTAAAGTCACCTGTATAACCTTTGACTTATACAAAATAAGGTCAGAGGACTTCACTTGAGTCCCCAATGTTCTGCCACTGAACTTGACAATGTCATGGGCCAAACCCATTATGAAGGATACTTTCACTGAGGACTCTTAAGCATACAGCATACCAACCATGTCTTCAGGAGACCTTTGGCTCTATGGAGACCCTTCTTGCAGCCACAGAGAAGTATCCAGTTCTAGAGGAGAGCATGCAGCATTCTGCACTCAGCTTCAGTGTGCCATCTGTAATGGCAACCACACTGGCACACCCAGGAGCTAGCACAGGTTCTTAGATCTCCTTTTCCAGGAAAGACTTCTATACCCTTTAGACACATCCCTGGATTGAGAGAGCCTTTGTATCTGAGTAGCTGGGAGCTCTGAAAATACAGCCACTCAGAATCTCAACCAGGGAATCACAAGATCCTTCTCATAAGCAAGCCCTGAAAGCAAACAAGCAACTCAGAGCATATATATACTTCTCAGGACCAGCAGGCATCACAACCCTTGTGACTCAGTGCCTAACTGGAAATTAGCAAAAGGTGTGAAAGCCTTTCTACAAGCAAGCCTCCCCTAAGCAAGCTTTTAATGGGTTCCATGTGAGGCCTACTAATGGGTGGGAAAGATCTTACATCCCATTAACATTATACCATCTCTTGTGAAGATTTTACAATGTTCCCTTGTGTCATCAGGTATTAATATCACTATTTTTGATACATTTGTAATAGATGACATTTAGGGAACGGGGAGGAAACTGAAGGTGGTCATTGCCTTTTGAAGTTTGACAGCAGTTCGCTCTTTGGATCTGCTTTCCTTCCTCCACAGTAAGGAACTAAGGGTAGGTGGCATTCCCAACAGAAATCTCTTCTTCATTCCTCTCTGGCTTCCACTCTTGATTCTTGAGAATCCTTTCTCTGAAATGACCATGCAGTCTTCTCACCATAGAAGATCCTGCCACCCCATGGCTGCCTCTTCTGATTCCCAAGAATCTCCATTTTAAGGAAAGTGCTCAGGCTAGCCACTTTCTCTCACTCCTCTCCAGACTCTGATGCTTATTATCTGGACTTCTTTCTCTACTTTAATCCTACAGCGATACTTTCCCCTTCCACTCTATCCCATGCTTTTCAGTCTCTTTTATGTTTTGACTTCCCCATTAAAATCTAAGTTCCTTGAGGGAAGGGACCACCTTTGCTTCTGCTTATAGTATGCCCTTTAATAAATGCTTTTTGACTGGTTGACAGAGAATGTAGGGATGGTAGGCACTAAGAAATTTTCTGGAAGTTGTTTGGTGGTAGCAGAAACTGACTAATATTTGGGAGTTTAGATAACTATAAAAGAATAAGGATGTTATATAGTGTGTAGAGACATTGACGAGAGTAGGAGTGAGTCCTAAGAAATACCATGGGAAGCTTCTCCTGTTGAGCATGAATCATGAATCTTGATTCTTTTCAACTCTTGTACTGTTATTGTGTTGTGTGGGAGGGCTCATGGGTATTTGCAATGGTCTTGGCCTATAGCGTAACTATGATTACCCACAAGACTGGACCCAACAATGATGAATGCTGCCTATTGGACCTAGACAAGCCGAGTAAGCTCGTAAAGTAGAGGACGGTCCCTAGGAGAAGCCTCTGAAAAACCTGGAAACTCCCACTCTAGGATGATCGAGTCTCTTCTATTTTTCTGGTCTTTTGATTTTGTTCTAATTTTTTTGCTATTTCCTGAAGTAATTGATTTCTGTTTGGTTTATTTTCATTTTCATCGAGTCAATTATTTGAGTAAGGTATCCCACTTTCTCTTCTAAGCTTTTTTTTCTTCCAATTCTTTCCTCAAGAACTTTTTATTGGTTATCTCTTGCTTAATTTCTCACCCCCCCAGGTATTCATGTAATCCTTGTGAAAAATCTATTTTCCCTTTGCATTTCTGCTTACTTTTTTTTTCAGAGTTACTACTTCTTTTGGATAATCTCTAGTTTTGCAATACTTTTTGATATTGATGGATGTTTTCTTTGATTTATTCATCTCTCCAGCTTTTATTCTTGAACTGAGGCTTTATGCCAGAGCCAGGCTCCCCCCCACTACTATATTTGTGGGTAGGGGTAGTCTACTGTGCTTGGTTTCACCCTGGGGTCCCCCGAGTCTCTGCTTTCAGGGTTTAGCTCCCCTGTCCCATTCCCCTTCACTGATCTTCAAGGTTCAGAGTACTCATCTTTAGAGCCCCCTCATCTCAGTACAGAGGACTAGAGACCTGGAAACTGAGATTGTTTGGACCATCCTGTTTTGGTAACTTCCTGGCTTTTGTGGGTGGCTACTGCTGTCCAAAGTCCTATTGTGGGTTTATAAGCTCCCTGGGGCTCTCTGGTGGAGATGGGGGAAGGTCTCCACTCTTGCTGATGCTTTGAGACAGACAGCTTTTCAGGCTATACCTCTTTCTAGCCCTTAGCTAATCACACTGGGTGGCTATGGAGTACTTTGCCTCTGCTGACCATTGCTTTGCTTGACCCCTTTTCCTATTGCCTGTGGGTTACACGCTGCCTTTGATCTCAGTTCCTGGGTGGAAGAAGTCATTTCTCTATAGTTTCTAAATTATTTTCTTGATTATTATTCTGTTTAGTGTTGGATTCAAGTTTTTGCTTGTGTACATGTGGGCAGTTTGCCTTCATCTAGGCACTGATTTTGGCTAGGATTCCTAAAATGAACCTGTATTATTCATATTTCAGAGATGACTAAATGCAGTCAGAAATTAAGGCGATCAACTATTTAATCCAAGTTTTCTGTTTACAAGTCCAGTAATTGTTCTAGTATCATCTGCTCACTAATCTACAAAAGAAGGAAGGAAGGTAATGGACAATTTTAATTTTCAGAATAAAAATTACTTTATCCCCTCTCTGATGAGTAAGATGAGATCTCTCAGTTCATGCTTATAAAATCCTTACTACTCACATTTTATATCATTAACATATAACATGTCAACTCATGGTGTGATATTAGCTTTTTTTTGCTTTCTTTGAATTCATTTTTTCCACTTTACTGTTTACTGCTTGTCCAATATTTTGTTTTTTCCCCTACCGTTCTTTGTTCAAAACTGCAAAAATTTGAAATAAAAATATAATATAAAAGTATAGGCATCAGTTCACATTTTCTATGGCATATGGTACTTCAGATGCCATATGTACCAGTGTTTAGTAATTCTGGCAAAGAGGCATAGAATGGTGAAATCCAACTGCCAGGACTGCTGAAAACAAATATGTAAATGCTCCAGTGCTTTTGTTATTCATAACATACCTCTAACACAGCACATACAATATGCTGTTCATTCTGTAACTTGTATAACTAATAAACCATATTTTTCTTGTGCTTATTTTGCAGGCTTATCCAAGTATGTGTGGCCTCCTACCTCTAACCTTGCATGCCATGATTAAATTCTTCATCTACAATAACTGAGACAAAGGAAAGGGATATTAGGGGAACACATTTATCCAATTTTTTTCTTTTGGTTCCTTCACGTTTTTAATGAAAGCCTAAGTCTGAACAGAGGCATCTATGGTGAAACAAAGAGCTCCGTTGCAATTCTTTGGACAACATATGGCAAGGAGGAGCAAGAAGATATCACTAAGAAAGGTGAATTTGGGCAAAAGAGCAGGAAAAGTTTTCCAAGAATGACTTCCATTATACAATAGTTTCCCCAAAGGGAAAGCTCTTGCCTCTTAAATCAAATCAAGGCAAATCATTCTGACCATCTGGAGGATGGATGGTGTGACCTAAGTTTTTTTCTTCTCTTTAACATTTATTAATTTGAATAGAGAATTATGGTAATCTAGTAAAGTTGTAACTGGTCCAAATATGAAACAAACCCATGTACAATCATGCTGACTTAAAGACTGACTGTTTCCAAGTTGGCTTTTCCAGACTTTTTCTTCAGATCCTGGAATGACTTATTAGACAGCCACTGAGTTCATCCTCTTTGCTTATCCAGGAGAAATGGGGCATTTAGAGATTTTTGTGCAGATTTGGAATAATAATAACTATATTTACATAGTCCTTTAAAGTTTAACGAGTAATTCACATACATTATCTCATTTCATCTTTGCAGATGTCTTAGAGAAAGCAGGAATACAGGTATTCTTATCTTCATTTTACTGGTGAAGAAGCAAGCTCATGAGTCAAATGAATTGGACTTTGTCACACCACAAGGAAGGGATTCACACCCAAGTTTTCTTGTCTTCAAGTCCAGTACTCTCTCCACAATGCCAGCTGCTCCTCAATCAGAGGAAGCCTTGTGATTCTACTGAGAAGAAAAAAATTTGTATTGCTTACACACTCCCAGGAGGAAAATGAGAAAGAACTATGACTATACCAAGGAAATGATCACAGAATTAAGGCTGTTTCCTAGTATTCCTTTTCTCCTATAAAGGAAAAAAAAAATTGGTCTCTGTAGGGCCTTCCTCATCTCATTCTCCCAATGAGACTAGGACCATTGGTACTAGAGAATGGATAATGAAATATACCTCCTTCATCTTAGCAAAAAGGAGAAGACATTGGGTATAGAATTGGCATAGACACTGGATACATTATTGGATGAGGTCACTGTATAAAGTGACTTTTTATCTTTGGTATGAAGAAGGATTTGGTTGTAGTCTCTCTGTCTCTGTCTCTGTCTCTGTCTCTGTCTCTCTCTCTCTTTCTCTCTCTCCCCCCCATCTCTCTCTCTCTTTCTTTCCCTCTCTTCTATTTTCCTCTGGATTCACTTCCTCAACAAGTTGCTATGGCATTTTCTGGAAGGGGGATTATCTTCCAAACAAACTTCACCCCAGAAATGTATTTATAACAGCTGGGAATTATGAGGAAGACTGATTTTCTTTTTTCTTTTTAATGCATTTTACATCAATATTCCTTATCAGTCATTTATGAACATAGAACCTTCCCAGCCAAACCCTTCTTCATACCAAAGATAAAACAGTCACTCTATAGTGACCTCATCCAGTAAGATATCCAATGACTGTACCAATTCTGTACCCAATGTCCCCACCTTTTTGCTAAAATGAGGGAAGTATATTTCATTATCCATTCTCTAGGACCAATATTGGTTATTATAGTTACTCTGACTTTAGTTTCCTTTGGATTTTCTTTACATTTTTTTTACATTTACTACACAATTGCAGTCATGGATATTGCTAGGAGGGTTGCTTTTTTATTCACTAGTTAGAAATGTCTGTTGTATTCCCTCCCTTAGGTTTCTTCTCAGCATTTATGTAGATTACAGTGGGGAAATGATAATAATGGTGATATTTTTAGCTGTGTTTCTTTGACAAAAAGAATGTATATCTGACTATTTTATCTTCCTTTAGCACACTCGTGTGCTTCTTTATCTAGTGGCAAATGCCAGAAAAGATGGCATTTATGTCAGATTACAGACTGAGACAGCCCCTAAGCAGTACAGAGCTTGGGTCAACTATGCAACAGCAAAAAATTGATAGCAAAGATATTCCCAAGAGAAACAGAGACTGTTTCTGCTTAACTTCCTGCTGCAATCTCAAAATGGCACTGTCAACACTGCTATACCTTCTAAAAGTTTACATGATCAGTCACAACGGATACTAGCATGTTCTTAATAACCCAGATATAACTTTGTTATTTGAAGTCTGAACGATACTTTTTTTTTATTGTCCTTTAGCACATATTAGAAAAGAGACAAACTCCTTTATGACAAAATTACAGAGAGAAAACTTGGGCAAGGTGAAAAGGCTGCCAAGTCCTGTTAGAAAGCTCTTGTGACTCAAAACATTTTTTGGATGATAAAATCCTACTAAGATAACCTTTTCACTGTTTAGTCTAGGGCAATTCCCTGTAGGAAATGCTCATTTCAGATGTATTTATGCAAGAGCAGTACCTAACACATACAAGAATACAAGAAGGTGAGGGGATATGGTAGAGTCCTAGAGTCATATAGCAGATAAAAAGTGGGTGGGAGTGTATCAGTTAGAGATTTTTGTTTTCTTCTATCACTGTTTCCCTATGTACTACACTCCTGATGGCACAATTTCTAATTTTATACTTTGTCAACTTCTTATCACCCCAAATGGTGAGACCATCAGTTTAACTCCAAGTTTGGACTTTATTTACAATGATCTCTCTCTGATAGCATGACTTGACTTTGCATGAATTTCAGATGCATATACAAAAATAATAAAAAGTAAATTGTATTTATATTTTCTAAATGATTTCCTCACTGATAATCCATACCTAGTATATTCAGTCAGTTACTCAAGAAGCAAGCATTTATTAAACACTTACTATGTGTCAGGCCCTCTACTAAGTTCTGGGGATGCAAAATAATCCTTTCTTTCAAGAAGGTTACTTCTAAATGTGTAAGACAACTTGTTCATACATAAATATATGACAGATGCAGAATAGATATAAGGTAAACTTAGAAGAGAAGGTATTGGTGACTATGAGGACCAGGAAAGGCCTGTGACATTGGTGGAAACAAGGAAGAATAATAATTATAGGTCAGGAGGGAGAGTACTCCAAATATGAGGAAAAGTTAGCACAAAGGGATGAATATGAGGGAACGCACACTGTACAGGAGGAGTAGTGAGCAGGCCGATTGTGGCTGGATTATAGAATGAGAATGGAGGGGAATAAGAGGACTAGAAAGATAGAAAAGAGCCAGGACATGAAGAGCTTGAAATGCTAGACTGAGTTTATATCTGATCCTAGAGGTAATAGGGAACCACTGGAGTTAATTAAGTAGTGGGGAAAGGGAGGAGTAACATAATTAAATCTGCACATTAGAAAAATCACTTGAGCAACCATATGGAGGATTTTATGGGGGTGAGGAGAGACTTGAGTAGGGAGATCAATTAGGAGGTTATTGTGCTAAGTCAGATGAAAGATGGTGAAGATCTGGACTAGAGTGGTAGCTCTGTGTGGGTAGAGAAAAAACAGACTCTCTCTCTCCATAATATGCATATATACATATATATAGTTTTTATATCTATCTATCTATCTATCTATCTATCTATCTATCTATCTATCTATCTATCTATCTAATCTATCCATCTATCTGTCTGTCTATCTTCTTATAGCATTTAAAGCCACACATATATAGCTAAAATATATTATTTATAAATATAATTATGTAAATAAAATTCACATATAAATATGAGTTATATTTATTTGTGTATGCATTTATATGCACACATCCACATACACACTTGTGTGTATTTTTATACTTGTGTGTATACACACATGTACATATAGATACATATACATGCACACACACACACATATATATATACATACACACATGTGTATGTATATGTGTAATGTTGTGGGGAAAGTTATTACAAGATTCATTAATGGACTGATTAGGGATGTGGAATGAGAGTGAAGACTCAAGCGTGATGCTAAGGTTGTGTACCTGAGCAGTGGTGGGAGAATGATTTACCCCTGATTTAAATTAGGAAATTCAGAAGAAGTGTGTGTTTTGGGGGAAAGATACTGAGCTCTATTTTGGACATGTTGACTTTGAGATACCTGTGGTAGTTTTAAATATAATTTGAACACCAATAAAGGAGTTGGGATTGCAGTACTAGAGCTTAGGAGAAAGACAGAAGCTGGATATATAGATATGGGAGTCGGTTACAAACAGATAATAACTGAACCCAAGGAAACTGATGGAATAATTAAGTTAAAGAGAAGAGAAGAGAAGGCTTAGGAGCACATCTACTATTAGTGAGCATGACTGGGATGAGGATGTGATCTGACAGGTAGGAGGAAAACCAAAAGAGCAGTCCCACAAAAACTCAGAGAAGAAAGACTATCCAGGATGAGAAGACACAATTATCAAAGTGTCCAAAGCTATCACAGGTCAATAAGGTTGAGAATCAATTAAAGGTAATTAGAAGTAGAAACTATTTTATCATTGATAACTTTGGAGAGAGCAGTTTCTGTTGAATGGTGAAGTTGGAAGCAAGATTGTTGAGGGTTAAGAAGAGAGTGAAGGGAGAGCAGTTGGAAGCACTGGGTATAGGGAGAGGTAAAGTGGAGCAAATTATTTCATATAAAAGAAGTATGAATGGAAGAGCTATTACAGTGGAGAGGAGGAGAGGGTGGAGAGTGCATAGTGTGGGAAGCTTACTCTCATTGAAACTCTATTAAAGAGGGAATAGCCTATACAGGCTATAAAAGTCTTCCTAAGTTACAGAGCAATAGGAGTGTAAGGGGAAAGGATAAGGGAGGGACTTTTAGAAGAGTGTGTAGATGGAGGCAGTGCTTAGAAGTAATTTAGACTCCTGAGGAAGGATAGGAGAGAGGGAGAGAGAGAGAGAGAGAGAGAGAGAGAGAGAGAGAGAGAGAGAGAGAGAGAGAGAGTAAAGGAGGAGGAGGAGGAAACTAAAGATGATATTAATAAAACTGAATGTTAAAAAAATCATTGAATTAATAAATAAAATTAGGGGTTGATTTTATGAAAACAACAATAAAATAGTGGTGAATTGATTTAAAAAATAGTGGTGAATATTCTTTAAAAGAGAAGAAAAGACAATTACTAGTATAAAAAATGAAAAAAGGTGAGTACAGCACTAATGAAGATGAAATGAAAGCATTTCCTGGGAGTTATTTTGCCCAATTATATGCTTATAAATTTAATAATTTAAGTCAAATGGGAGAATACTTACAAAAACATAACCTGGCGGGAAGAGTAAATAGAACATCTAAGTAAGTCTATTTTAGAAAAAAATAAATTGAACGGACCATCAATGAACTCCCCAAGAAAAAAGTATCAGGATCAGACTAATTTAGAAGTAAATTCTACCAAACATTTGAAGGTCAATTAATTCCAATATTAAATAAATTATTTGAAATAATAGGCAAAGAAAGAGTCCTACAAAATGTCTTTTATGAAACAAATTTGATGTTGATTGGTATTGAACCAGGAAGAGCAAAAACCTCAATATTTGCTATCTGACCCTACCTAAGTCCCTTAACTTCTAGACAATTCTCTGACTATAAATTGCATAAAAAGAAGCAAACCATATTGGCAGCAGGAATTTCTTCACCGGAGGGTTTCATATATCAATGAAGTCACAAACCCAGTCCTTAATCCCCTAACTAATACCCACAAGGCTCTGTCCTAAGCACTCTTCATTCTCTCTCTCTCTTTCCATCTCTGTTTCTCTGTCTCTGTCCCTTTCCATTTCTCTTTCTCTGTCTCTTTCATCAGCTCAAATGCTGTTTTCAATTATCATCTCTTAACAGATGAACTGCTGATCTACACATCTAACCCATAATCTCCCTCCTGAACTTTAGTCTCGTGTCACCAGTTGCCTATTTTAACTGAATGACCTATAGCTTTCTCAAATTCAGCACGTTCAAAAAATAAATTATTATTTTTCCTCCTAAGCTCACCCCTCTACATCTAGATTGAGTGTCATCATTCTTTCAGTCACTCACATACCAAAATGTGTCATTCTCTACTTGCTCACCTTCCATATCTAAACAGTTGACAAGCCTTGTTGATTCTACCTATATATAAACTTTCTCATCTCCCTATTTTTCAAATCTCTTAGTCCCTTTTCTCTTTTCTGTGTTCAGTCACCACAATTAACAGATGATTCAGAATCACAGATGAAAGCCCTGTCTCATCCCAGACTCTTTGTAGAATAGCTGTTAAACTGTTACTCTACTATTCCACCATCTTTTAGATATACAGTACTGTCATCTATAATCTTTATAGAAGACACAATTGAAACTGGTGTTGAAAAAAGAGAAGAAAAAGAATTGGAAGGGGCAGAAGAAAATACCAACAGGTAGAATAAATTAGTGGAGACCATGAATACTTTAAAAGAGAGGTGAAGAAGGTCAGTAATAAAGTATATGACCTCAGATCACAATTCACAAATATGCAGAGAATAAATATTTAATAAAAAACTTGATCTTGTTTTGAGGAGGTAAAATTAACATCATGGTACCACTGACACATGGTGAATTGTCATAATGGCTAACATATAGCTTTTGAAAGGATATACAATATTCATGGAGATCCCATTTGGCTACCATGACACGGAACATAATTTAATTTTGGTCCTATTTGTCAAAATACAGAATTGTTGAGGAATATTGTTGAATGTAACCCTTAGTAAAAGAAGTTTACAGATGGGATACAATACATGAAAGCAATAGCAGTATTGGAGGAATAAAGTTCCTAAAAAGACTGTCAAAGGACTTATTCATCTTGGGAACCCTAGAAGTGGAGTGGAGAAACAAAATCCCAGTGTCCATAAGGTTCAGTGACAGAGATGGGGGAACAGAGAAGCTTTTGATAATGTGGGTATGGCACTGGCATGGCAGCATACCAACACAAAGGGGTAGAGAATAGTTATCTTCCCAATGAGTCCTTTCAAAATAAAAAAAAATGAAGCCTAACTTATTATGGAGTTCTCTGTTTTGTTCCTACGAAACTTAATGTCCCACATCAGTATTAATACCAAAGCTATGATTGATCTATTTATGATCTCCATGAGCCATGAATGCAAGCATTACCTATATGCAATTATTAGACTTGTTTAATTCTTTTTAATGGCATTTTATTTTAGCCAATTACATGTCAACACAATTTTAAAAATTTATTTTTACAATGTTTTTACTTCCAAATTTTTCTCCATCCCTCACTCCCTCCCCTCCCTTCCTAAAATGGTAGGCAATTTGATATGGGTTGTGCATGTGCTATCATACAAAACATATTTCTATACTAGTCACAGTTGTGAAAGAAGAAACAGATCAAAAAGGAAAAAAAGGGACTA
This sequence comes from Phalanger gymnotis, assembly GCA_028646595.1. Lineage (NCBI taxonomy): Eukaryota > Metazoa > Chordata > Mammalia > Diprotodontia > Phalangeridae > Phalanger > Phalanger gymnotis. Next base: position 303,585,042 of record CM053623.1, read on the forward strand.
AAAAGAACAAAATAAGTGAAAAAAGTATGCTTCTATCTGCCTTCAGAGTCCATCAGTTTGTTATCTGGATGTAGATAGCATTTTCATTTGTAAGTCCTTTGTAATTGTCTTGGATCATTGTGTTGCTGAGAAGAGCAGAATATTTCATAGTTTATCATTTCACAGTGTTGCTGATATCATGTACAATGTTCTTCCGGTTCTGCCCATTTCACTTTGCGTGAGTTTGTACAAGTCTTCCCATATTTTTCTGAAATCTACCCGTTCATCATTTCTTATTGCACAATATCATTCCATTACATTCATATACCACAGCTTATTCAGCCATTACCATGAATACTACTATAAATTATTTTTTCAAATATAGGTTATTTCCTCCTGTTTTATGATATCTTTGGGATACAGACCTAGTAGGGGTTATACTAGATAAAAAGTTATGCACAGTTTTGTTGCCCTTTGGACATAGTTCTGAATTGCTCTCCAGTATGGTTGGATCAGTTCACGCTTCCACCAATAGTGCATTAGTGTCCCAATTTTCTCATGTCCTCTCCAATACGTCATTTTCCTTTGTTGTCATATTAGTCAATCTGATATGTGTGAGGTCGTCCCTCAGAGTTGTTTTAATTTGCATTTCTCTGATCGAAAGTGATTTAGAGCACTTCTTCACATGCCTACGGATAGCTTTGATTTCTTCATCTGAAAACTGCCTATTCGTATCTTTTGACCATTTATCAATTGGATAATGGCTTGTATTCTTTTGAATATGACTCAATTCTCTATATATTTGAGATACTTGTAAAGATTGTTTACCAGCTTTTTGCTTTCCTTCTATTCTTTGTTGCATTGATTTTCTTTGTGCAAAATCTCTTTAATATAATCACAAGTATCTATTTTACATTTTGTAAAGCTTTCTATTTCTTGTTTGGTAATGAATTCTTCTCATCTCCATAGATCTGACAGGTAGACTATTCCTTGCTCTTCTAATTTGCTTATGGTGTCACCCTTTATGTCTAAATCATATACCTTTTTTTCACCTTATCCTAGTATATGGTGTGAGATATTGGTCGAGGTATAGGGTACCTGCAGCCCTGAGGCCCCATGTGGCTTTAGTTTGGATTCAGTCAAAAAGCCACACTTGAGGATTTAGAGGGTCACATGTAGACTCAAGGTTCCCCATCCCTGTTCTATATCTAGTTTGTGCCATATTGTTTTCCTAGCAGTTTTTGTCAAATAGTGAGTTCTTATCCCAAAGGCTGGGTTCTTTGGGTTTATCAAACAGTAGGTTACTATGCTCATTTACTATTGTGTCTTGTATACCTAACCTAGTCTACTGATTTGCCACTCTATTTCTTAGCCAGTACCAAATAGTTTTGATGATTACTGCTTTATAATATAGTTTGATAACCAGCATTGCTAGGCTACCTTCCTTTGTATTTTTTTTTCATCAATTCCCTTGATATTCTTGACCTTTTGTTCTTCTAGATGGATTTTGTTATTTTTTTCTAGCTCCAAATAATGTTTTGGTACTTTGATTGGTATGGCACCGAATATGTAAATTAACTTACATTGCTTGGCCTACCCATGACCAATTAAAATTTTTCCAGTTGTTTAGATGTAACTTTATTTGTATGAAAAATGTTTCGTAATTGTGTTCATATAGTTTCTGGGTTTGACTTGCCAGCTTAACTCCCAAATATTTTATATTGTTTGCAGTTATTTAAAATGGAATTTCTCTTTCTATGTCTTGTTGTTGGGCTTTGTTGATTTTATAAAAAATGCTGATGATTTATATGAGTTTATCTTATATACTGCAAATTTGGCAAAGTTGTTAATTATTTCAGGTAGTTTTTTAGTTGATTCTCTTGGATTCTCTAATTATAGCACCATATCATCTGCAATGAGTGATAGTTTTGTTTCCTCATTGCCTATTCTAATTCCTTGATTTCTTCTTTTCTTATTGCTATAGCTAACATTTCTAGTGCTATACTGAATAATAGTGGTTTTAATGGGCATCCTTGATTCACCTCTGGAAAATTTCTGGCTTATCTCTATTACAGATAATGCTGGCTGATGGTTTTAGATAGCTATTGCTTATCATTTTAAGGAACACTCCATTTATGCCTATGCTATCTAGTGTTTTTAAGAGGAATGGGTGTTGTATTTTGTCAAAAGCTTTTTCAGCATCTCTTGAGATAATCATATGATTTTAATTGGTTTTATTATTGATATGGCCAATTATGTTAGTAGTTTTCCTAATATTATACCAATCTTGCATTCCATGTACAAATCCTACCTGGTCCTAGTTTATAATCTTTGTGATATATTGCTGAAATTGTCTTGCTAGTATTTTGTTTAAAATTTTTGCATCGATATTTACGAGGGAAATTTGCCTATCATTTTCTTTTAGGTCTTCCTGGTTTGGGTATAAGCACAATATTTGACTCATAAAAGGAGCTTGGTAGCACTCCTTCACCTATTTTCCCAAATAGTTTATATAGTATTGGGTTTAATTGTTCTTTAAATGTTTGGTAGAATTCATTTGTGAACCCACCTGGTCCTGGGGATTTTTTCTTAGGGAGTTCATTAATGGCTTGTTTAATTTCTTTTTCTAAGATGGGACTATTTAGGCATTCTATTTCTTAGTCTGTTAATCTAGGTAATTTATATTTTTATAAATATTCATCAATTTTTCTCAGATTATCAGATTTTTGGCATATAGTTTGGTAAAATATTTCTTTTTTTAATAGTTGACTTTTTTTTATTAACACATATGCATTTCTGGCTTGTTGAAGCAGTAGACTAGATGGCACTTGCCACAATGTCTGTCAAAATGGCTAGCCATAAAGACTCCAGCACCACATTTATCAGAAGGGCACTCTCGTTGAAGGCGGCTAATCTTGCCATTCTCATCAACCTTATAGTACTTCAGAACAACAAGCTCACCTTCTTTCTCTTGTGGTTGTTCTTTTTGGGAGTGGTATAAGACTTCTTCTTTCTCTTCTTGGCACCTCCACAAAGTCTCAGAACAAGATGAAGGGTATACTTCTTCTGAATGTTATAGTCAGACAAAGTATGCCTGTCTTCCAGCTGCTTGCCCACAAAAATCAATCTTTGTTGATCAGGGGGAATACCTTCCTTATCTTGTGTCTCAGCCTTGATGTTTTCAGTAGTATTGGATGGCTCGACCTCAAGGGTCATGGTCTTCCCCATCAAAGTCCTCACGAAAATCTGCATTGAGGCATTGGGTCCACCCGCTGATGCGGATCTGAAAGAGGGTAAAGTATTTCTTAATGATTGCTTTAACTTCTTCATTGGTGGTGTTTTTGCCTTTCTAATTTTTTTTAATACCATTGGTTTTCTTCTTTCTTTCTTATTTTTTTCTTTTGATCAAATTAACCAATGGCTTATCTATCTTATTGGTTTTTTCATATAACCAGCTCCTAGTTTTATTTATTAACTCAATATTTTTTTTCTTTTATCTTTTTTTTTATTTGTTAATCTTACCTTTGATTTTCAGAATTTCCAATTTGGTGTTCAATTGGAGAATTTTAATTTGTCCTTTTTCTAGTTTTTTAAAGTTGCATTCCCAATTCATTAATCTGATCTTTCTCTATCTTGTTCATGTAAGAATTTAGAGATATACATTTACCCCTATGTAGTGCTTTGGCTGCATCTTATAAATTTTGGAATGATATTTCATTGTTGTCATTCTTTTTAATGAAATTATTCATTGTTCCTGTGGTTTGTTCTCTGACCCACTTATTTTTTAAAATTGGATCATTTATCTTCCAACTAATTTTTAATCAATCTTTTCGCTGCCCTTCACTGAATGTAATTTTTATTGCATTGTGATCTGAAAAGAATCCATTTAACATTTCTGCTTTTCTACATTTCATTGTGAGGTTTCTGTGCCCTAATACATGGTCAATTTTTGTGCTGCTGAGAAAACAGTATATTCCTTTCTGTTCCCGTTCAGTTTTCTCCAAAGGTCTGTCATATTTTCTAATATTCTACTCACCTTATTTCTTTCTTGTTTATTTTTTGGTTGGATTTATCAAGTTCCAAGAGGCAACAGTTGAGGTCTTCCACTAGTATAGTTTGCTATTTCTTCCTATAATTCATTTAACTTCTCCTTTAAGAATTTGGATGCCATACCAAACGATGCATATGTTTTTAGTATTGATATTACTTCACTGTTTATAGTACCTTTTTAGCAAGATGTAGTTTCCTTCCTTATCTCTTTTAATTAGGTCTACTTTTGCTTTTGCTTTGCTTGAGACCAGGATTGCTAAACATGCCTTTTTTTTTTTTACTTCATCTGAAGTGTAATAGATTCTGCTCCAGTCACTTACCTTTACTCTGTGTGTCTCTCTCTGCTTCAAGTGTGTTTCTTCTAAACAACATATTGTAGCATTCTGGTTTTTGATCCCCTCTGCTATCCACTTCCATTTTATAGGAGAATTCATCCCATTCACATTCACAGTTATGGTTACTAACTTTATATTTTCTTCCATCCTATTTTTCCTCCCGTTTGTCTTCTCTCTCCTTTCACCTATTCCTTCCTCACCAGTGTTTTGCTTCTGTCTACTGACTCTCCTAATCCTCCTTCCCTTCTGCTGGTCCCCCACTCCCACACCTTTACTTAATTTCCTCCCCTCCTACTTCCCTGTTGGGTAAGTTAGATTTCTATATTCAACCGATTGTGTATAATATTCCCTCTTTGAGCCAATACTGATCAGAGTAAGGTTCAAGTGATACCCATAACCTACCCTCCCATCTTCCCTTTCATTGTAATAAGTTTTCCATGCCTCTTTATGTGAAATAGTTTACTCCATTCCACTTCTCCTTTCCTTCTGCATCCAGTGTACTTTTCTTTCTCATACCTTAATTATGTTTTTTAAATGTCATTCCCTCAAATTCACCTTCTACCTGTATCTGTCTGTTTATATTCCTTCTAGCTATGCTATTAGTAGTGCAATTGTTAAAAATTACAAGCATCATCTTTCCATGTAGGGATATAAACAGTTTAACTCCATTGAATCTCTTGTTTTCTTTTCCCTTTCTACCTTTTTAGGCTACAGTTAGGTCTTGATATTGGACATCAGATTTTCTGTTCAATTCTGTTCTTCTCCTTATGAAAGCTTGAAATCTTTCTATTTCATTGAATAACCATTTTCCCCTTGAAGTATTATGCTTAATTTTTTGGGGTACATGATTTTTGATTGTAGTCCTGCTTCTTTGCATTCCAGAATATCATGTTCCATGACTTTTGATCCTTTAATGTTGCAGCTGCTAAGTCCTGTGTAATTTTAATTTTGGATCTTTGATATTTGAATTGTTTATTTCTGGCCACTTGCTGTATTTTTTTCCCTTGACCTTATAGTTCTGAAATTTGAATATAATATTGAAGTTTTTATTTTGGGATCTCTTTCTCTAGATGATAAATGAATTCTTTCAATGACTATTTTGCCCTCTGGTCCCAGGATATCCAGGGCAGTGTTCCTTGACAACTTCTTGAAAGGTGCTATCCAGATGCTTCTTTTGATTACAGTTTTCAGGTATTCCAGTGATTCTGATATTGTCTCTCTTGGATCTATTTTCCAGGCCAATTGTTTTTCCCATGAATAATTTTACATTTTCTTCTGTTTTTTTTTTCATTTTTGGAATTTGTTTGATGGATCCTTGCTGCCTCATAGAGTCATTAGCTTCCACTTGCCCAATTCCAACTTTTAAGGAATTGTTTTCCTCAGTTACCTTTGTACTTTTTTCCCATTTGACGAATTGTACTTTTTAAGAAGCTTTTTTTTTCCTAGTAGATTTTTGTATTTCCTTTTCTATTTGGCCAATTCTATTTTTTTTGTTTTCGAACATCTATTTTTTAAAACTTTGAGTTCCAAATTCTCTCCCCTCTTCCCTTCCCACCCACTCTCCCTCCCTAAGAAGTCAAGCAATTCAACATGGGCCACATGCATATCATTATGTATAACCTTTCCACAACAATCATGTTGTGAAAGATTAACTATATTTTGCTTCTTCCTAACCTATCTCACTTTATTGAATTTTCTCCCTTGACCCTTTCCCTTTTCAAAAGTGTTTGTTTTTGATTACCTCCACCCCCATCTACCCTCCCTTCTATCATCCTCCCTTTTTTATCTTCTTCCTCCTTCTTTCCTGTGGGGTAAGATACCCAATTGAGTATGTATGGTATTCCCTCTTCAGGTAAATCTGGTGAGGGCAAGATTCACTCATTCCCCCTCCCCTGCCTTCTCTTCTCTTCCTACAGAACTGCTTTTTCTTGCCACATTTATGTGAGATAACGTATCCCATTCTATCTCTCCCTATCCCTCTCTCAATATATTCCTCTCTCATCCCTTATTCATCTTCAACTCACCCTATGCCCTCTCTCTCCTTTCTCTCTCTCTCTCTCTCTCTCTCTCTCTCTCTCTCTATATATATATATATATATATATATATGTATATATATACATATACACATACATACACAGTCATATATATATATACACACACATATACATACATGCATATTCCCTTCAGCTACCTTAATAATGAAGTCTCATGAATCATACACATCATATTTCCATGTAGGAATGTAAACAAAACAGTTCAACTTTAGTAAGTCCCTTGCAATTTCTTTTTCTTGTTCTTTTTCTTGATTACCTTTTCATGCTTCTCTTGATTCTTGTGTTGGAAAGTCAAATTTTCTATTCAGCTCTGGTCTTTTCACTGAGAAAGCTTGAAAGTCCTCTATTTTATTGAAAATCCATATTTTTCCTTGAAGCATGATACTCACTTTTTCTGGGTAGGTGATTCTTGGTTTTAATCCTAGCTCCATTGACCTCCAGAATATCATATTCCAAGCCCTTCGATCTCTTAATGTAGAAGCTGCTAGTTCTTGGGTTATTCTGATTGTGTTTCCGCCATACTCAGATTGTTTCTTTCTGGCTGTTTGTAGTTCCTTTTCCATTTGGCTAATTCTGCCTTTCAAGGCATTCTTCTCCTCATTGGCTTTTTGGAGCTCTTTTGCCATTTGGGTTAGTCTATTTTTTAAGGCGTTGTTTTCTTCAGTATACTTTTCAGTATTTTTTTGAGTCTCTTTTAGCAAGTCATTGACTTGTTTTTCATGGTTTTCTCTCATCCTTCTCATTTCTCTTCCCAATTTTTCCTCTACTTCTCTAACTT
>CM053623.1:303592738-303610109 GCA_028646595.1 Phalanger gymnotis
GGGGAGGAGAATAGGAGGAGAACAGGAGAAGAGTAGGTGGGGAGTAGGCGGAGAGTAGGTGGATCAAGGCAGTCCTAGTGCTACGTAATAAAGGATATAAATATCTGGTCACTGACTTAATTAAACGGAGCTATTCACCATCTTGGCTTCCGGCCTCATCATTGCCCGCGAGATCAGGCCTTTGCTGGACAAAGGCCTGGGAGTATGGGGAAAGAGAATTCCCCAACAATCTGGTCCACTGGTATGGCTAAGAAAATCAATATTTCAAAAACATTGAGTGGAAATTTCCCAAAGACAGTAGATTTGGCTGCAATATCTACCAGATTGTTGCCTTACTATTCTCAATTCTTCATGAATGTGCAACTTTCACTTTCACACCTACTATTTTATGGGGCAGAAGGATTCATCACTTGGAGTCCATTATCTACTGGACTCCCAGACTAGGTAAGAAAACTCATATATTTCCAAGGCCTCCAAATCATGTACCACATCAAAAATATATCAACCAACCTCTGCCAACTTGCAGTTTCTGTTTAAACCCATGATCTCATTACCCCAAGCTTAGCATAAAGGAAGATATCCTTTTTGCAGAATCCAATAACGGGTTGACATAATATAACCTGAAGACATTTACTCTAGTTTGCTTTAAGGTAAAAACCATACCCAAATTTTTGAAAGTCCATGTTTGTTGGGAGCAACTCACATGTCCAATCTGGGGAAATAGGCTACATCAATGAGGTTGGAACAATCATTAGGAATCCCTTCCTCTAGTAGTGGATGAAAAGTAGTGGGATTTTCCATCTCTATCTTCATTATTGTTTATTCAGGGATGCCTGATGAAAGTAACAGTAAGCTTTACTGTAAAAGATTTGCAGTCCTCTTGCCACAGTCAGAGGAATTTAGGAGGAAGGGAAGAAGAGGGTGATTTCCAATTTATCATGTATGTAGCTTGATTTTCCCTAGTTATTTGCATGTTCTCTTACCCATTAGATTGTGACTTCTTGAAAACAGGGACTGCCTTTTACCTTTCTGTATTCCTTGCACAGTGCCTGGCCCATAAGAGGTGCTTAATAAATATTCATTGATAGTTTGATTGGTATGGCACTAAATGAATAAGTTCATTTACTTTATATCATATCATATCATATCATATCAATTATATCATATCATATCATACTATATCATACCATATTATATCATATGTTATATCATATCATATCATATCATGTCATGTTATATTATATTATATTATGTTATGTTATGTCACGTCACATCACGTTATGTCACGTTACATCACGTTGTATTACGTTACGTCATGTTATATTACATTATATTATATTATTATTCTATTCTATATCATATCATATCATATTACATTATATTATATTACATTACATTATATTATATTATAATATTATACATTTATATTATATTAGCTTAGCCAACCCATGAGCAACTGATGTTTTTTTCCAATTATTTATTTCAAATTTTATTTGTTTTCATATAGTTCCTGGGCTTATTTTGGCAGGTAGACTCCCAAATATTTTATAATGTCTATTGTAATTTTAAACGAAACTTCTCTTTCTATCTCTGGCTGTTGGGATTTGTTGGTAATATATAGAAATGCCAACGATTTATTTGGGTTTATTTTATATCCTGCAACTTTGCTAAAGTCATTTATTATTTCAGGTAGTTTTTTTCACTTGATATCCTAGGATTCTCTAAGTATTTTGTTTATTTTATTATTTTATAGAGCTAGAAAAAATAATAACAAAATCCATCTGGAAGAACAAAAGGTCCAGAATATCAAGGGAATTAATGAAAAGAAATGCTAGGAAAAGTGGCCTAGCCATATCAGATCTTAAACTTCATTATAAAGCAGCAGTTATTAAAACTACTTGGTAATGGCTAAGAAATAGAGTGGTGGATCAGTGGAATAGGTTAGATACACAAGACACAGTAGTCAATTACTAAAGAAATCTGCTAAACCCAAAATCTCCAGCTTCTGGGATAAGAACTAGCTGTTTGACAAAAACTGCTGGGAAAACTGGAAAATAATATGGCAGAAATTGGGCATAGACCAATATCTTCGATGATATACCAAAATAAAGTCAAAATGAGTTCATGATTTAGATATAAAGGCTGATGTTGTAAACAATTTGGTAGAGCAAGGCATAGTTTACCTGTTAGGTTTATGGAGAATGGAAGAATTTCTGACCAAACAAGAGATAGAGAACATTGCAAAATGGATAATTTTGATTACATTAACTTGAAAAAGTTTTTGTACAAACAAAGCCAGTGCAACCAGGATTAGGAGGGAAGCAGAAAACTGGGAGAGAATTTTTATGACCAATGTCTCTGATGAAGGCCTCATTTTGAAATAGAGAAATAAATAAATGAGTCAAATTTATAAGAATACAAGTCATTCCCCAATTGATAAATTATCAAATGATAGTTTGCAGGGGAAGAAATTAGAGATATCTATAGCCGCATGGAAAAATACTCTAAATTCTTGATTAGAGAAATGCAGATCAAAACAACTATTAGGTATCACATCACATCTGTCAGATTGGCTAATATGACAAAACAGGAAAATTATAAATGCTGTAGAAGATGTGGGAAAATTGAAACACTAATACATTGTGGAGTTGTGAATTGATCCAACCATTCTGGAGAGCAATTTGGAACTATGCCAGAGGGCTCTAAAATTTGCATACCCTTTGATCCAGCAATATCACTTCTAAGGCTACATCTCAAAGAGATAATACAAATGGGAAAAGGACCCACATGTACAAAAATACTTATAGCACCTCTTTTTGTAGTGGCAAAGAATTGGAAACCTAGGAGATGCCCATCAATTGGGGAATGATTGAACAAGTTGTGGTATATGAACGTAATGGAATTTTATTGTGCTATAAGAAATGATGAGCAGATAGACTTCAGAAAAATCTGGAAGGACTTATATGATCTGAGGGAGCGGAGCAGAACCAGGAGAACATTGTACACAGTTACAAACACATTATGCAATTGACTAACCTTGATAGACTTGCCTCTCCTCAGCAATGCAAGGTTCTAAGACAACTCTAAAAGACTCATGATAGAAAATAGTTTCCACATCCAAAGAATTATGGCATCCCAGTGCAAATTGAAACAAACTATTTGCTTTCTATTTTTTGTTTTATTTCTTCTTTCTTATGGTTCATTCCATTGGTTATAATTCTTCTTTGCAACATGATTAATGTGAAAATATGTTTAATGTAGATGTATACATAAAGCCTATATTAGATTGCATGCCCTCTTGGGAGGGAGAGGGGGAGAAAATTTGGAACTCAAAAGCTCATGGAACTGAATGTTGTGAACTAAAAAAAAATTTAATTAATTAAAAATGACTTACTGATAAGCTGTATCATAAAGTAGTATAGGACAAAACTCTCCCACTCTTTGATTTCAGATAAATATCTTAAACGTCATTTGGAGTGGCCAATACATGCATTAGAAGTTCACATACTCAAAGGATGTAACGAGCAAGCCAATGAACTAAAAGGTGAGAAACATTTTTGCTTAGAAAAGAAATAGATCAATGAATGGGTAAACTGAGCTAATAAACTCCTAAAATTTGCTGTAATGGGGTTTGGTACACAACAGAGCATTTGGGATGAAATCTCCACCCGTGGAGAAGCTGAAGAGCTTATTTTTAGAAAAGTCACAATGATGTGGAATAGATGTGACTTGGATGGATTGTAGAGTATATATAGATATTTCAAAGCTGTTTCATATCTAACCATATTTTGGATTGGCTTCATGGCTGGGACTAAGTACATCTTCAAATGAATGAATCAGCCTTCTCTAAGCCTTATGACCATTCTCTTTGAGCTGTATTCTTGGGGGATTTTGGTGTTTAGTATCAGGTGAGAGACAATGGGCCCAAGCTTTTGGTTGCTAAGATGAGGACTTATCAGTCTGTCAGGTAACACTTAGAGGTGTTTCAACTTGGTTGGAAACAAAATTAAATAGGAATTGAGGGAAAAGGTTTTAGGTAAAATTTAGGTAAAATTTTATATATACATTTATTATATCATTGAATTCAATATCCCTCTAAAATGGCTAGTTGAAAGTTAAGTAGTTAATTGAACTGATATGCTGAGTGCAACAGATCAAAGTTGGGAGAAACATAGCCAGTGGGCATTTGAGCCAATGGCAGTAGAAAAAAGACATCATAAATTCTTCAGAGTACCCTAGAATCATGACGGCGAAATGTAGCCTGGCTTTGGAAGACAGGATCAGAAGGGAACTTGATATATACTGTTTTAATATCATCTTTTCAACCTTGCCAGCAATTCATACCCACTTAATTGACTGAAGCATTTGTAGACAAAGGCAATACTTCTTGTGAATAGCCATTGGCATTTTCATATAGGCAACAGGCAACTAAAATAATTGTTTTAAGATTGTTTTTCCTTGATTCAAACAGCACAAATAAAAATGAAAATTTTATGACATTCTACCTCACCAAGCAAGTCCCACTGTTTACAGTTTTGGGCAAGATACTGCAAGTTGACATTAATCCCAACAAGTTCACAGTAAATGACAGTAATTGAAAATATTCACTGTTTGTGAATACAAGCTCTTTCTAAAAACTTTTCAGCATTCTTTCCTTTCTAGATTTTAATGTAGTCTGATGCAAAATAAAACTTCAGATGCAAATAAGATAGTAACAAATCTGGGATATTACAGAGAAAGTGAATGTATGATAGACATAGGATCCTCACAACTCCCAAACCATTAATTCTGCTTCTAGCCTAGTTTTCACATCTCCTGTGTGGGGAGATAACTCATGGGTAAAGGTCCACTCATCAGTTTCCAACCCAACTGCCACACATAAGGCAAACAAGCCAGCTTAGCTGAAGTAGCAAGGCACCCTAAGGGAAAGATAAGAGATGGCACATGCTAAGCAAGTCAGACCACCACCACCACCATCTTCATCACCATCTCCTCTCAGATCCTGATGAGGGCAGCCCAGGACCCTGAACCCAAGAGCCTTGAGAATAACAACACTTTCAGCACAGTGCCCTAAGCCAACATCCTAGTAATCACCACCTGTGGAGATGCAGATTGGGAAGCAGGCCATTAAGTCACTATGGCTACAGCTACTCAAGACCTGAAAAAGAAAGTTCTTGCCAACAAAGTCTTTGGCACTGTCAAATAGTCCAATGTTATGGACTATTTCATGATGTCATTTTATGAGTCAAAATGTCATTGAAGAAGAAGTATTAACATCTCATACTTTGCCTCTGTACTTGGAAGTCCATGGACCCTTCAATTGGGATTGCATATGAATACTTCCGTATGTGTTGGCACCTTCATTAAAATTTCAGTTTCTTGGGAGCAGTCTTTCTTTTCTATTTGTATTCCCAGATCATAGAATGGCACTTTACACATGGTAAGTGCTTAATAAAAGTTTCATTCATTCATTCATTCATTCATTCATTCATTCATTCACTCATTCATTCACGATAGTTCTCTCAAAACCTGTACCTCCAGTCACAGTTAATAAAGATGGCTTAATGTATTGCCTACAACACCAACTGCACGTGCTTTTTAAACTAGGGCCCGTAGATACAAAACTGAGCTCCTGGGCTCCTGGTCTTGGGACTCTGTGAAGTTCCTTTCTTAGGACTTTCTTTCTTTTCAATGACATGAAACAGAAACTCTAATCTTAGGAAGAGAATCCTTTGTGCATAACATAAAACTCTCACTGAAACTAACAAACACATTTGTGCTCAGAGATGTAAAGGTGGTCTGCTATTTCATTATTTCACCCAATTTTACAACATCATCTAACTAACAGATGGGACAATAAGAAATTATGATGCATAATAATCAATCCATAATTTATCCAGTTAACTTCCAGAGATTCCATAATAACCAGTAGTTACCCAAATCACCATATAAATAATTTGTATACTGTATTTAAAAATGTAGCCATCCTCCTAACAAATTCCTATAGGTTGTCATTGATAGCTATTTAGTTCTTCAAACATAAGTTCTATTGGTCAATTGCATAGTCATGTATGAAGTTGACTATTTTTTAATAAATCACACTTTTCCTATGTTTGAATAACTTTAAGGATTTCCAGCCAGAAAATCCTCATATCACTGTTATTAGTTCCCCTTACACTTTAGTAAATGAATCATTTGAAAATTATCCAGTTTGAAGATTACATGAAAATTCTCTTTACTAAATTCTAGCTCTTCAAAAATAATTTATGAACAGCATGTATAGACAATGACAATTAGAAAGTCAAATTTCTAAACTAATTGCAGAAAGCTCAGTGAAGTGAGCAATAATAACCACAGTACATTGTATCTATCTATCTATCTATCTATCTATCTATCTATCTATCTATCTATCTATCTATCTGTCTGTCTGTCTGTCTGTCTTTCTGTCTATCTCTTTTTGCATAATGGCAAGACAATGCAAATTAAAAATAGGCTTACTATTATAACAAAATGCATATAATTATAAACATACTTGAAAAGAAACAAATAGAAGCACAATAGTATTACTAAAAGATATAGCTACCAAAAGTGGAAAATGCTTGATCAAACAATAAATTAATTGATCAAGACAACCAAAAACATTGACATTCTGAAATGCATTAACATTTGCATCAATGACTATATATAATTATATGTAAAATACATACTATGTTACTAAATAATTGGTTATGTATGTAACTACTTTCCCAGTTTTACCTGTAGCATCATGTTAGTATGGTCACAAACAAATTAGTATAGATATTTTGTGATCTGTCCCTATAGTTGAACTGGTTCACAGTAAGGTCTAACAATAATCTCCATCAGAAATTCTACTCCTGACTTTGCTGAGGATCCCTGTCTGCAGTATTTCTAGGTTCTGAGGATTAAATCTGTACCCTAGGAATCTACAGCTGAAGAAGTTCCAGGCAAGAAGGCCTGTCACATTTTCCTAACTGGGACCCACTTCAATCCAAGGCAAAGTTATTGGGTTTCAAATCAAAAGGTCTTCTTCACATGAAAGATCTCTCTTCTGATTCCATGTCTGGTTCGGACCGTCTTTGTGTATAAGGGTCCATAATATCTTCCCTCCGGTTTCTCAGAGACTCCAACTACCTTTTAATGGGCAATAGGTAGCTGTGGTGAATTGTCTTTACAGGGCCCCTCATCACACAGAGGATACTCGTGCTATGAGTACGCAAGTTGCTTAGTCTCTTTTTCATCTTGGAACAGAACAATTTTCTATCAATCTGGTAACATGTGTGTCTCTTGAACACCAAGGTTTCTCAGCAAAACTTTCTCTCCTTGTTGAAAATTTTGATCATAAACTTTGAAATCATTTGTTCCTATCAGAATCCTTTTAAGCTGAAGTCCTGGTTGATTAATGTGCTTCTTTTAGGTGGAACAATGGATGGATAGAACTCTGGGTCTGATAGCAGGAAGACCTGAGCTCAAATTTAAATCCAGACGCTTACTAGCTGTGTAACTCTGGGCTATTCATTTAACCTCTGTCTGTTTCAGTTTCCTCATCTGTAAAACGGGGATAAAAATAGTACCTATCTCACAACAGGGTTGTTACAAGGATCAAATGAGATAACATTTGTGAAGAGTTTTACTGACCTTAAAGTTTTATGTGAATGCTAGCTATCATTAGTCTACTTCAGTGTTCATATCCCAAAGTACACATACGTAGGCATGCATCTTACTCAAGTATTGATACGGCTGATGTGAAGCCAGCAACTTCAGTTCAGGTGGAGTTATGCACTTATACTAGAAATGCCACATGTTTTGGTCTCAGTGTTCCTAAGCTGTTCAGCAGTGTGCTATTGATGATGCTGCTGCTTGGTATTTCTTTTTTTTCTTTTTTCTTTTGGAGGGGGGAAGGCAGGGCAATGGGGTTAAGTGACTTGCCCAAGGTCACACAGCTAATAAGTGTGTCAAGTGTCTGAGGTCAAATTTTAACTCAGGAACTCCTGACTCCAGGGCCAGTGCTCTACTCACTATGTGAGTAGCTGTCCCTTGATTGGCATTTCTTTAAGATAATTTCTGAGAATTTCAACCATAGACAAAAGAATTATTCTAGATTATTCCCAGAATTGTTGAGAGTTGCTCAGGTGGATTATCTGAGTACCTCCTTGGGCAAATCTTGCTCATGCCTAAAGAACACAGAGTATACACACACACATGAATGTATATATGTATATGTAAGTACATATACATATATGTATGTGTCTATATAATTTGAATACAGTTGAATTTTTTCAGCAAACATAAATCTATTTTTCCCTTCCACCTCTCCTGCAATGGTAAAAAAAAGACAATAAAATCTTTTAAAGAAAAAAAAGACAATAAAATCTTTTAAAGAAAAAAAAGACAATAAAATCTTTTAAAGAAATATGCCTAATTAAGCAAAACAAATTTCCACATTGGCCATGATAAAAAAAATATCTCATTCTGTACCTTGAATCCATCAATTCCTTGTCAGAAGATGGGTTACTTTTGGATCTTTGATATTTGATCTTCAGTCCTCTGGAATCCTGGCTAGTCATTGCGTTGATCCAAGTTGTAAAGACTTTCATAGTTTTGTTTGTTTGGTTTTTACAATGCTGTTTTTATTATATATTTTATTCTCTGTGTTCTGTTTACTTCACTCTGCTTCATTTAACACGATCCTTCCTGTGTTACTTTGAAATCAACTATTTCATTATTTCTTATAGCATAATAATATTACATTACACACTATGAATTTAGGCATTCCCTTTAACTTTCCAGTTCTTTGCTATAACAAAAAGAGCTGAAACACATGCACATATTTGTATATAGGTTTTTTTTTTGTTTGTTTGTTTGATCTTTCTGTGGTAAAGGATTTGTAGTGACATGTCTGAGTTAAAGTATATGAACAATTTAATGACATTTTTGAGAATGTTTTCATTTCACTTTCCAGAATGACTGGACCTTAGAGTTCCACCAACATTGCATTAGGGTGCCTATTTTCCCACAGCCCTTCCAAGAACTGACATTTTCCTTTTTGGTCAGCTTTGCTAATCTAATGAATGTGAGGTTCAAAAGCTCAGAGTAGCTTTTATTCTAATTTTCTAAATATTAATGATTTGAAACACTTCATGTGATCATTAACAGCTTAGTTTTCATTTGAAGATTGTCTTTCACATCTTTTGATCATTTATTTTTGGGGGAATAGTTTATTTTTATAAATTTAAATCACTTCCTTCAGATGACTTTCATTATTATTTTTTCTAGCTCTATAAACTAATGCTTTGGTAATTTGATTGGTATGCTACTGGATAACTAAATTAATTCATGTATTTATATGCATATGCATGTATACATTTTATTAATATAATATTAAATTAATTTACATACTTTTATACATAAGAATAATTACATAGTAGTGATCATAATAAGCATTCTTGCTTTATCCCTGATGTTATTGGAAATGTCTCTGACCTTTCTCAATTATATGTAATGTTTGCTCTTAGATTCAGATAAAAATCATTTATTATATAGCTTGATCAATTTTGTTTTCTAATTTGAATCTATTTAAATAGTCTGTTCTTTTCTCATACAGGACATTATATATTTTTGTAAGGAAACATCTATTTTCTTGAAATTATCATTCTTGTCAACATAATTACACAAAATAGTTTCAGATCATTTCCTTCATTTCCTCTTCATTTGTTGGGAGGCCTTCTTTTTCATTTTTTAATATAATTTGATTTTCTCTCTTTTTAAAAATTAAATTAGTTAACCATTTATCTATTTTATTAGTTTTTTTGAAAGCAGTTCCCAGATTGGTCAATCTAATAACCTTTTTCTTTTCAATTTTGTTAATCTCTTTTTTTAATTTTCAGAATTTCTACTTTGTTATTTAGTCAAGGATTTTAAAATGTCATATATTTTTTAAAAATCGCATGTTCAATTCATTGATTTGTTCTATGTTTTTGTGGATGCAAGTGTCTAAAACTGCAAATTTTCTCCTTCTTAAGCTGCATATCACTAGTTTTGAATTTTTCAAGTTGTTGACATTTTCTCCAATAATTTTTTTATCATTTTTGTAATCCCCCATCTACTAGTTCTTTGTCGTTGTTGTTGTTGAGTCATTATAGTTGTGTCTGACTCTTCATGACTCCATTTAGGGTTTTCTTGGCAAAGATGTTGGAGTTGTTTGCCATTTCCTTTTCAGATGGATAAAGGCAAATAGAGGTTAATTGACTTGCCCAGGGTCACACAGCTACTAAGTGACTGAGGCTGTATTTGAATTCAGATCTTTCTGACTCTAGGCCCAGCACTCTATCTATTGAGTCACCTTGCTACCTCAGTTCTTTATAATTACGCAATTTAGTCTCAAATTAATTTTAAATTCTTTCTTTAAGGACTCATTAATAAGTAAAATTTTAATTGTACTATGATTTACAAATAATGCATTTGGTATTTCTACTTTTCTTTCGAATCTAATGGTCATTTTTTTTGCAAAAGTAAGACATAGCTGAATGATAAGAGTTCTATCATTTCTAGTTTTTCTAAAGTTCTACTAAGGTCATTAACTTCTTTACTATTTATCTTGTTTTTAGATTTTTCTAGTTCTAAAAGTGTACACTAAGATCTCCCCATGTGGTTTTATCATCTATTTATCCCTCCAATTTAATTAACTTTGCCTTTAAGATGCTATGCTAGTATGTGTATGTATACTATATGTAATATACACACATACATATACACAATATATGCATATACACACACAAATTGGTGTTACATATTGTTTCTCATGACTGTGGTTTGATCTGAAATCATGATTGCTATCCCTAGTTTTTTTTTTGTTGTTGTTGTTCTTTCTGGAGGGTGATCTGTTGAGGGAGGCGGTATGTTCGATAGATCAAGGCCCTCCCTTGGGTCTTCATGCCAAATATTGCTCTTGTGTTCTGTAAAAGTCTAGGAAGCCTGCTTGACAGAAAGCTGGAACATATAAAAGTATAATCTGTGGGAGTTACGGATATATTTTTACATGTATATGCATATACATATACATACAGCACAGTGAATACATTTGACCACATTACCAAAATATAACCAATGACAATTTGTATAAGAGGAGCTTTTTAAAAGACATTATCAAGTACATTTATAATCAGAAGAGAACAGGCCAGTTTTTTTTAAAAAAAAATGAGACACAGCATATGGGCAACCCAACTGTTAGCACCCCTAAAGTACTAAAAGAACAAAAGGAAGGCCGTCAGTCCACTAGATAGATTTTCCTTAGATGATTTATTTAAAAAAAAACCATTAAGACATCTCACAGAATGAAGAGAAAGGGATTGAAATCAGATCTGGTGGAGGCAGTATCCATATCATTGCTTTTGGGTGCTAGGCCTCAAAGTCCAGAGTTACTTTACTTATCCTGAGATATGCAATATCATTATTTTTCTTCCTCCACTCAGTCGGCAGGTAAGGAGAAGACTAACTGCCTCAATTTATCTAAGAAAAATTCCCAACCTTCCAAAAAAGGCTCCTGTTTATCCCACTCCACTTCTAGAATGTTCTATGATATCTTAGATTGTTTCTCCTGCAGTGAAATACTTTTGTTCTTGCTCAGAAACATTTTTTGAAGGGGACTGGACCTTTAATTTCATAGGTATATGGAATTCTTGGTAAGAAACTTGCCAATAGAGATCACAATCTTCTCCATAACTTATAGTTTTAGTTGCCTAGAGATTAGAGAAGTTGCTTAATTTGTCCTGGGTCACACAGCCAGTCTTTGTAAACCTGAAATCCATTCTATCCACTACCATAGGCTGCCTCTTGCAACATAACATAGTGTAACAAAATATATATATTCTCAAATAAAACATAATATAAAGCCATGTTTCTTTGAGGCTTGTGTTACATTCTAACACAAACCAATGAAATCATAGATCTGCCAAAGCACCGCTATCTTAGGATCTTAGCAAGAATAAAGAATAATAGATGGAGAGTTTGAGTGTTGCACTTGGAGCTATGAAATTAACAACAAAAAAAACCAGATGAAGGCCTATAGCACATTATGGTTTTTCAAATCAAATTAATTTTTTTCAATTAACAAGCACTCATTTTCTCCCCAACTGAATAACTAAAAATAAATAAATAATAAAACTTGTAATAATTATGCATGGTCAAGCAAAGCAAATTCATGCATTAGCCATGTCCAAAAATGCATGTCTTGTTCTGCCTCATGAATCTATGCCCTGTCTTAGGAAGCGGTATCATATTTCATCTCCAGTCCTCTGGTTGAAAAAAAATTTTTCATTGTACTATCAGAGTTCTCAAGCCTTTTGAAGATATTATAAATATATATGTATGTCTCTCTCTCTCTCTCTCTCTCTCTCTCTCTCTCTCTCTCTCTCTCTCTCTCTCTCTCTCTCTCTCTCTCTCTCTATATATATATATATATACATATATAGTTATTGTTTAAATTGTCCCCTTGTTTTGGCTCATTTTATCGCATGCCTTTCCAGTTTTCTCTGAAACTATCCATGTCATTATTTCTATGTCATAATAACATTCAATTACATTCATATACCATAATTTGTTGAGCTATTCTTCAACATATGGGCACCCCCTAACTTTCCAATTCTTTGCTATAACAAAAAGAGCTACTATAAATATTTTTGTACATATGGGGCCATTTCCTCTTTCTTTGATATCTTTAAGGCTTAGGCTTAGATATAGTAATGGTATCATTGGTATGTAGTGACTTTTCGGGCATAGTTCCAACTTGCTTTCCAGAATGGTTGAACCAATTCCCAGCTCCACCAACAGTGTGTTGGTGTATCTGTTTCCTTCAGCTCCTCCAACAATTGTCATTTCCCTTTTTTATCATCAGTGCCAATCTGATGGGTGTGAGGTAGAATTTCAGACTTGAATTAATTTGCATTTCTCTATTAATAAAACACCTTTTGAAAAATATATTTGTTGGTAGTTTAGATTTCTCAATTTGAAAATGGCCTATTCATGCTAGTTAGGTGAATGGGTATTGCTTTTATAAATTTGAATCAGTTGTTAACCCATCTTATACTGTTATCATAGTAAATTGACATAATTTTCTCAGTTATTTGATTCTCATAATTGTAACTGCATTTGTTTTTCTGTGCAACACCATTTTAATTTAATTGGAATATGGAATTCTTCATAATTTTGTGAGTCACTTTCATGTAGGGGCCATACAAACCTTTCTTCTGTTCTAATTTTAATATATTTTCTGACAAAATGAGCACCTACAGCATACTGGGCACATGCTCTATCAAGAATTTATGGAAATACAGGGAAAAGATTTTCATGGTGATATTGTAAATGTTTTACTATCTGCACAAAGAGAAGAAATACCCAAAACTATGTTAGATCAGCTCCACTCAAGTAGTGAAGAATTATTATTCTCAACAAAGAAATGCTAAGATGGATCTGTGGTTTAATTGATTTGTATCGTCTTCCAACAATGATGAGTATAACTCATCTGTGCATATCTACTCATTCCATAAAACTCCTGTCCATATTCTTCTAAATGGTTCCTACAAGGAGTCCACACAATGTGTCGAAGATGTTTCATGATTTCTCTTAGCATCAAAATCCCTTAGACTGTCCACCTGCAATTCTTTACTCTCACTACATTTACAGCCCAAATTCATTTCCCTGATATCTTTTGCGCCCCTTTTTCTTTGAAATTTCGCATAGGTTATATGTTTTGACCTTCTCATATCCATCATGTGCTCTTTTTTTCCTTTCTTTGTTATACTGACTTTCAATAATTGAAGATAAGTAATGTATTACTGAAGAATAATAGCATGTTGGATGTATTCCTTACCTTCTGAGGTTAATTTCATTAAATAATATATTCCCACAATATAGTCCATGGGGCTAGCACTTGGGATGGAATACTGGACTATCAGGAAAAGAAATATGACCCAGTTTATCATTTCTTATATTTATATGTTTGAATAAAATTCCCATAAAAGACAAGTATTCCAAATCAAAACCTTCATAAGCATAAACAATAAAAATGGAGATATGTAATTATTTACCCCCCCTTCATAATAATCATAGCATGGTTGATTTATTAGACATGTTATAAATCAATTATGCTCTAAATTCCAGCAGATTGTACCTTGTACCTAAAGTCCTCCTACCCTGTGACAGTGGTAAAAGGAGCAGTGCAAAAGTACCTAAAAGTTGTCAGAAGCATCATATTTGTCTCATAAGGGAATTTGATATTTTCTCCTTACATACAATTTGCATAAAATTGAAATTACTTATCATTTAAATATTTGATATAATTCATTCACAAATTTATCCCATCCTGCATATTTTTCCTTTGCAAGCTAATTTATTACTTGTTTTTTTCTCCTGAAATTTGGTTATTTAAATTACTTCTTTAATCTACCTGAATACTTTTTTTTTTGAAAATGTGCATCCATTCCATTTAAGTTATCAGTTGTGTTGGCATAAAATTGGGCAAAATAGTTTCTAATGATTTCCTTTATTTCGTCTTCATCTATTTGTTGAGAATTTTCTTTTTTTCATTTTTCAATTGTAAAAATTGGTTCTTCTCTCTTTTTTAATCAATTTAGCCAGCCAGATAATTTTCTGTTTTATTTGTTTGGTCCTCAAAACCAAACTCTTAGGTCAATTTACAATTTCATTTTGTATCTCTTTGTTTTCAGAATTTCTATTTTGTGTTTAGTTAGAATTTTTAAATTATTGCTTTCTACTTTTTAAAGTTGCATACCTAATTCAATGACCTGTTATTTCTCTCTCTTATTGATGAAAGCATTAGACTTCTAAATTTTCCCCTACAGATTTCTTTTGCTTCATTCAAAAAGCTTTTTGGTATGTTGTCTCATAATTTCCATTTGCTTTTATGAAATTGCCTATTGTTTCTATGGTTTGTACTTTGTTCCATTAATACTGTTTCTTTCTTTCAAATGGCAACATGATTTTATTAAAATACTTTAGCACAACATTAGGATCAATAACATGAAATTCATTTTAAGCGAAAGATCTGATCAGCAAAAGCACCACAAATGATAGCATTCCTGGATTTTTAACAATACTTAATAAATGAAAGTTATGACATAAACATCTAATGATTGATATAACAAAGTTTTTAGATGAGTAACTTCAGTATGGTCATAGTTCCCTAGTCGCATTATTTGGAAAGAAGAAATAAGCAAGTTCTGCATGAAAGTATCTGAACTGGATGTAGCTGAAAGATTTTACTAGTTTCATTTACTATGGCCAGTGTATGTAGACCATGAGAAGCAGAAAATATTTCTAGATACTGTTGGAAATAGTAATATCTTCTGCTCAAGGCAACCTTCAGAGACTAGTAGATTTTAAGTGTATCTGATTCTACTATACATATGTATATATATATATATGTATATATATATATATATATATATATATAGAGAGAGAGAGAGAGAGAGAGAGAGAGAGAGAAACACAGCCATATTTAACATTATAAATTTTTATTTTAAGGAATTAATAAGAACATCGAATAATGATTAAAATAGTTTCTCATTGGTATAGCTTGATAATGTATATTTCGCCCTGCTTTGTATCAGAGGACAAAATCAGTTCTGGACATTTTTCTTTTCAGTGGGCTTCAAGTATTCTGTTGATAGCTGCACTATTCCTACTGAATTATAAAAACATTCTAGGGATACTAATAATATGTCTGAAAAGTCTGATGTAGTTCCAAGGTTTAACAACTTTAAACTGCACTAAGGCTTCTGGGAAACTGTGAATAACTCACCATAATATGCATATACATATACATATACATACACATATGTGTGTATGTGTATAGCCAAAGTAGTCTACTTTTGACCCACCAATTCCTTAGGATTAAATTATTTAGATTAAATCAAATTTTCAAAGGTTCTTTATTGACTTATTTTTATTTGTATTATGGATGCGATTAATGTTTTTGCTTTTTACAGCATTTATGATATTTATGTCCTAACACTGAGGGAATTGAGGGGATGAGGATAGCAATTGCTTAATTGTGGGAATAAAGCAAACCACACTGACTCCAACTTGTGACTCAATTTTGAAGCTAGCTCAGTTTCTTTTTAATTCAATTATGTGTCTAGTCCAGTTTCTGTCTTGTGAGATAACTTTATTCAATTTTAGGACTTGAAAGAAAAACTTATTTTATTGTTTGACCCTATACCTTCATGGCTGGGAAACTGGACCACCTCTACCTGCTGCATAGAGACACTTAACTAAGGCCTAGGTTATTCTGACCAGAAACCTAGTAGGATCCTAGAATTGATGTAAGGAGTTTTCTTATGATTATATGTCTCAAGAAGGCCATATGTATTATCTGAAAACTGGCCCCATATTAATCGATTAGTTATTGTTTTCATGTTCCTTTGATTGTTTACAAACACTTTGGGGAGAGTGGGATATCTGTTTTTCTCAATTCAGGAAGCTGCACCTGTCCACTGTTCCCTTCCCAACTTGAAGAGTCCCTAATCTTTCTTCCAATTAGGATTCAGATTACTTAATGTTGTATTGTTTCCATTTTAATTAATTGGTTTTATTTGATGAATTGTTTTTAATGTATAAAAGTCAGTCTCTCCCTGTGTTAAAGGTCTAGTCCCAAGCTGGAGAAGAAGCCTGGTCCTGATTTCTTAGGCAATTTACATGCATTGCTTAATAAATTGATATCCTTGGAAGATCAAACCTTGCTTTCTCAACCATTTCAACTTTTACCACCCATAACATGTGGTTGTTTATTTTTTGTAAAGATGGCAGACATTTGAGAAATATTTATGCACCTTTTAATTCTGTTTTACCAATTTTCACAGATTTATCATACCTAAATTTTCTAAAATTCTATTGAGGTCCTTCCTGTTTTATTTATCTTTTTATTAGATTTGCTTAGGTCTGAAAAGAGGGCATGGTAAGATCTTCAACTGTTATAGTTTTATTTTCTGTTTTTTTCTATAATATGATATTATTTTTTTTTTTGCAATTTTTTTCCTTTTATTTAATATGTTTAGTTTTCAGCATTGCTTTTCATAGGAGTTTGAATTACAAATTTTCTCCCCATTTTTACCCCCCCACTCCAAAATGGCATATATTCTCGTTGCTCTGTTCCCCAGTCAGCCCTCCCTTCTGTCACCCCACTCCCCTCCCATCCCCTTTTCCCTTGCTTTCTTGTAGGGCAAGATAAATTTCTATGCCCCATTGCCTGTGCATCTTATTTTCTAGTTGCATGAAAAAAAAAACTTTTTTTACTTTTGAACATCTTTTTTTTTAAAAAACTTTGAGTTCCAAATTC
>CM053623.1:303610609-303636458 GCA_028646595.1 Phalanger gymnotis
ATGAGATATTTCACATTGTCTTCCACTTTTTCATTTTTTTGGTTCTGTTTGATAATATCTTGATTTCTCATCACATCACTAGCTTCCACTTGCTCCAATCTAATTTTTAAAGTAGTATTTTCTTCAGTGGTCTTTTGGACCTCCTTTTCCATTTGGCTAATTCTGCCTTTCAAGGCATTCTTCTCCTCATTGGCTTTTTGGAGCTCTTTTGCCATTTGAGTTAGTCTATTTTTTAAGGTGCTGTTTTCTTCAATATTTTTTTCATGGTTTTCTCTCATCCTCATTTCTCTTCCCAGTTTTTCCTCTATTTCTCTAACTTTCTTTTCCAAATCCTTTTTGAGCTCTTCCATGGCCTGAGACCAGTTCATGTGTTTCCAGGAGGCTTTTGTTGTAGGCTCTTTGACTTTGTTGATTTCTTCTGGCTGTATGTTCTGGTCTTCTTTGTCACCAAAGAAAGATTCCAAGGTCTGAGACAGAATCTGGGTGTGTTTTCGCTGCCTGGCCATATTCCTGGCAAACTTACTTGACCTTTGAGTTTTTCAGCAGGGTATGACTGCTTGTAGTGTAAAGAGTACTTTGTTCTAAGTTTGAGGGGATGCACTGTTGATTTCAGAGCAATTTCTACCCAGCCAGCTCTGCCACTCCAGTACTCCTCCTTCCTCAAGAACCACCAACCTGGACCTGACGAAAATCTTAAGCAGGCTCTGCAGTCCTGCTCTGATCCTCCACTTAATTCCTCCCAGCAGGTGGGCCTGGGTCTGGAAGTAACTGCCACTGTAATTCTATAGCTGCACCTCCCCCACCACCACCACCACGCTGCCCCCGGGGCAGTGGCCGAACTGCAAACTCTTTTCACTCTTTCCTAGCAGCTTTTCCCACTAACCTTCTCTGTTGTCTTTGGTGTTTGTGGGTTGAGAAGCCCGGTAACTGCCACAGCTCACTGATTCAGGGTTCTAGGACTTGTTCCGCCTGGCTCCTGGTCTAGTTGGTCCTGCTGCTGCTGGCGCTGGGCTCCACTCCCCTCTGCTCAGTGAGTGATAGACCTCATCCAGTGACCATCCAGGCTGCCCTGGTCTGGATCCCTGCTTCCATCTGCTATTTTGTGGGTTCTACAGTTCTAGAATTTGTTCAGAGCCAATTTTATAGGTTTTTGGAGGGACCTGGCAGGGAGCTCACGCAAGTCCCTGCTTTCCAGCTGCCATCTTGGCTCCACCCACCCAATCCATAGGTACTTAAGGTGGAAAACTCTTAGTGGATGAAAAAATGTATTCACCCTTTTGAGAAGTTGAAATCCTCTGAATCAAGTTGATTTCCTTATCTGTAGCATGAGGAGTTTGAACTGGAATATCCCTAGGATTTTCTTGTAGTTTTAAAATTCTATTATCCTAATAGGGAAGAGTCATCACTGGTGAAAGCAACATAGAGTCCACAATTTTAACTTAAAGAAGATAAGATTTAGGGGAGACATCTTGGAACTCTTCTAGTATTTAAAGTCTGTCATATGACTGAGGGGCTAGGTTTATTTTATTCGGTTCCCAAGACTAGAACTGGGACCAGCATATGCAAGTTATACACAAGAAGATTCTTACTAAATGCAAGGAAAAACTGCCCTAAAACTCCGGTGGTTCAAAGGAAAAATGGGCTGATTTGGGAGATAATGAGTCACCTGCCCTCATAGGCTATCAAGTGGATACTGAATGACCACCTGTTCGTGCTGTCATGGAGGGGATTTCAGTTGGTGTAGAGTGTTCACAGGTTCCTTCCAGCTCTGGTTCTAAGTTTCTTGATCATAAATGCTGAATCATTTTCTTTTATAAAACCATAAAAAATTAAGCATTTCAACATCTGTCCTTTGGCCAAGTAACCAGCATTAGTCACTGCATTAAATTTGGGCTTGGGGGCCTTTAAATTGTTAAATTTGGCCTTTTGCTATTGCTTTCCTCTACCTTATTGTATCATTGAATATATTATTTTCCTGTTTCTGCTTTCTTTACCCTGCTTCAGTTCATACAATAGTTAGAGTCTTGTCCATGTGAAGTGATTTGTAGGTAGATGGGATACCAGGAAAACTCCCTCCTTTGATATCCATAGATAAAATTGAAATTCTCCAATTCATAATCATAATTCATTCCTTTATATTAAGATTATTTTGTTCAGTAGCTTCTTTCCATTGGCTGTGTAGCACCTTTAAAACTACCAGACTGGTATAATCTTTCTCACTCTTTTCTGTCAGCATCCTAGGGGTAAAGGTCCACTTCACCCATAGCAGGGGTGTCATGAACTAACCTGGGTTGGTGAAGGGGTCATAGCCTTCTTCCCCACTTAGATCCTATGGTCCTACAAAATTGGCTTAGCATTTTGGTCTGTTTCATTTTCTTTTAAATTTTTCATTTCTAGTCATAAGCAATGAGGTACGTGGACCCAGATACCTTGAAGGCATGATCTCAGGATAGATGTTGCTGCCAGCCCAGCAGGGTAGCCTTGAGTAGCCATGACGCTGGAACAAAGCTCCTTGGCTTGGTGGGATTGTGCTATATAGAAACAGTTAAACTGTGAATCTAATTCTCTTCACCTTTTTTCACACTAAGGTTTTATATGGGGAGGATAGTAGCTCCATATGTTGGGGAGATTTCCTCATATATTTGTTCCTATTATACCGCTGAAGTTAATATTTGTAAATATTTGAAATAAATACCTTTGAAGTGGTTACATGGAATTGGAGTGCATGGAACTCCTAAAATTGGTACAATATAGTCAGTGAGGGTCTGAGCCAAGGGGAAAGAAACTAGATGACCACAAACCCCCTTATGGGTATGAAAGAATCCTACATTTTGCTGGAAGGCTGAAAAATCACAGAAGCAGCCTTTTGGTAGTGGAGGTCAGAGTAATCACTGTTACATGTAGGCCCTTGTCTAGGATAAAATTGGACCAACATTTATGGGGACCCCTGGAAAGATTCTCTGCCTGGAATTGTTACTTTTAGATATCCTATTCTTCAAGATCTATGGAAATTGGCAAAATCAAATTTTTAGGTCATAATTATGCAGTCACTTCTTTTCTCATATGTGTTCCCTTACTAGTCAGTTCCATTGAGATAATATTGCAAACTTTTTGTTGATTTGATTGTTTAAATCAAATTGTGCATTACTGTAATCCTGATCTTTGATATTGAGTTTTGATGTGAGAAAGATGAAATTTACATCATCATGTAGAAATGATCATATTGATTCTTTTTGCATTTAAACAGTGGTGCTTGCTAGACTGCTTACCATTTTTTGTGAGAGTAAAATGTCCTGCCAATTCTTAGGATACGAATTTCTGTGCCAAAAATCTACCAATATTGACCCTCATTGCTATTTCTCTAACTGAGCTTACTCATCTTGGTCTGTGCAGTGAATTAATGATTCCATTTGTTCTACCCTTATAGTGTTGGAGATCCATGGGAAGGAATTCTGGTTGCTCTTTGGAATAAGGACCCACAGAAAATTACCTGGTCATCTTTAGGGATCACCAATGGTACCAGAGACTCTCAAGAGTATGGGTGTGCTCTGTGTAGAAAAATACACTTTTTGTTAAGACTCCAGTTGGAGGGCTTTATGTTTTCATCTGAAAGAAGGGTAGTACCTACTTGATCCCAGGTTCCAAATTCCTTTGGAGAGAGCTACATGTGGTCTGGAAAGTACAGTGTAGACCAGATTTCTATCTGAGACAGGAAGACAGTTTTTTTTTTGCCTGTGACTTTTCTTTTGCTTGTGGGTTGAAAAGACCCTATAAGGCACCTAATAATGTTGTCCCACAACTCTGGA
The DNA here is from genome assembly GCA_028646595.1 of Phalanger gymnotis. Taxonomy (NCBI): domain Eukaryota; kingdom Metazoa; phylum Chordata; class Mammalia; order Diprotodontia; family Phalangeridae; genus Phalanger; species Phalanger gymnotis. The sequence continues at coordinate 303,614,416 of CM053623.1, forward strand.
ATGCATTATTTTCTCAGAGCTGTTCTTGGAATCCCTGACTTTCTACAAAGCTTAGCTTAAGCTCTATGTCCTAGGGGAAGCCTCTCCTGATTCATTCAGTGGTTTATTGCTCTCATTCATTCTCAATTTATTACCTATATATTTAAATGTTTACATGCTGAATTTCACCAGTTTGGAATATAAGCTATTTGAGAGCAGGGATTACTTTTTCATTTGTGTCATGGTTAAGAGATTCATCAAGGGAGTTCTCTGGTCTACTGGATGAACTTATAAGTTGGTAAGCCTTTGTTTGAAACTTTGATTGTATCTTCCTCTGCTGGACATACCTTAGTACTTTCTGGTAGATGTTTTTCACTGATACTGGACAAATTATTTGACTTGGACTCTGTTGCGATGGGCCTGTAGGAGGAGCTGTCTTTTGTACCTGCTTATAAAGGTGGGCTTCCGATGTGTTTTGGGTCCCCTAGGCCCTTTGTCCTTTTACCTTTCAATATATACTGAATAGGGACTTTTGGAGAGTCCATCAACTCAGGCTTTATTAAATGAAGCTTTACAGCAAAGCACGTGGGAAACATTCACGCCCTCTTAACCACGTGGCAATCATAAAATGAGAAACCATATGGCCCATGGATCAGCAAGGGACTTGGATTTTGGAGTGTACCATTAGTCAAGTTATTCAGCCAGTATGTGTCCTTTGGGAAGTACAGTAGCTTGTTTGGCAACCCTAAATTTATTTTACTTCTGGTGATCTCAAAGTGTACAGAAGAGGATTACAAGATGAGATTCTTGTTAATTCTCTATGGAGTGAAAATAAAACCTTTTGTAATATCAGGATACTGTTTGTCTAGAGAGAAAGAGTTCCTTTCCCTTTCAAGGGGAGAACAAGCCATGGGGTGATTCTATATGTCTAGAGGATTGGCCCGTATCCTCATGCAAAATATGTCACCAGATTTCAAGAGGTTACTTCAGTAGCCACTTCTCTTCATTCGCCTTCTGAGGGGAGTACAAACCACAGGGTGATGCCATGAGTCTAGAGTACTTTCCTCCTTCAGGACCCTGTGGGACATGGGATTCATCGGAGACAGAAAGGTATTATGATCACTGATTGTTTTGTTTTCAAGTCTCTTGAATCTGGTCCTCTTTAGAAGCCATTTGGTTTGTTTATGATTTAAGGAAATCTATAAATAGGAAGATCAATTTAAATGAAACCAAATAACTTCACCTCTACTCCACATCTAATCAATCTTCAGAGTTTGCTCTGCCTTCACAGTATTTCACACCAATCCCTTGCTTTCTACTCCTACAGGCACTACCTTTTGTTTAGGCCCTTCTTGGTGAAAAGCTTCTGCAATAGTTTCATAGCAGGCCTTCCTATTTCCTGTCCCTTCACCTTCTGATCTTGTTACTATGTTCTTATGATACTAATTTTCCTAAAACACGAATTTCATGTTATTTCTTTGCTCTTATTCTTTTCATATCTCCCTTTCATCTATAGGGTAGGTGACATTCAAGGTCCTCCATAAGCTGGTTCCAATGTTATTTTCTAGCCCTATTTCTCGCTATTCCCCACAGTGAATCCTTCATTTAGTCAAATAGGCCTGCTTCCCCATTCCCTGAAGACATTAAGTAGTCATTCCTTTGAATTGGGAAATTCTTCTTTGTTAAAGTGTAAATTTAATTGTACAATTTAATCGTACAATTTAAGTACAATTTAATTGTACTTAACAATTTTTTTGATTTAGCTTCTCATATCTCTTTCCAAAGTGATAGTTAGGTGAGAACTGATTTTAATCTCTTCTATAACAAGAGTCCTACTCTTGGAGCATTATATGTTAGGAAAGAAGTATGGTTTTGGAGGACCTGGGCCCAAATCCTAGACTCTGCTCCTTTCTAGCAGTGTAACTTTGGGCAAATGATTCAAATTTTCTGGGCTTTAGTTTTTGAATTTGAAAAATAAGGGTATTATAGTAGACCCCTGCATTTTTTTAACAAGTCTATTGTAGCCTGGGCCTTACTCAGTCTGGTTCACTCATAGTTTAAGTCCAATATTGAAGTGATATGAGGTAGTCATTCAGCACTTAACAAAAAGAGATTTACTTAGCCATAGTAGGGTAGGGCTATTCACCAAGGATGCCAGCTGAACGAAGCTCCCTGCCTCTGAATTGCCCATTGTGGTCAGCATGAGAGAGAGGCTAGAGTTCTTCATTGTCTTTTTGTACTTAGGTGACCAAGAACTGCTGTCAATAGGTCAAGGCCCTTGGCCGATTAAGTCTCTTGGATTATTTAAGGAAAACCTAACTTGCGTGGGAGAGAAGGGTCTAGGTTGACTCCCACCCATATCAAAATCTATAATGTTTGATTCTGCCTTCTGTCTCTCATCCCACAGCCAGCCAGTTGACAAGCATTATTGCTTCTGCCTTCACAATATCATAATTTTACCTCCTTCACAGTTTGTCGTGAAGTTAAAGTGAGATACTATTTGTAAAGCACTTTCTTAACCTTAAAGAACTATAAAAATGTTAGCTATTATTATATTATTATTATTCTCCAATTCCTGCTTTTATCTCATATCTTCCCATCTTTGCAATTTCTCTCATGCTGTTCTCCATGCATTTTCCCCTTGCCACGTCATGATTTCAATCCCTTGAAGCCTCTCTCTTCCTTTGAGACCCAACTTATTCATCAAAATGTGACTAATAATAGAACTTACTTCCTAGGATTTTTGTGAAAATAAAATGAAATATTAGCAAAGTCCTTTGCAAACCTTAAATAACTAAGTGAATGCTACACATTTATGTATGCATTATGTTTATACAATATGCATATGTATATGTAATAATCACAATACAATAAAAACAACTTTGAAAGACTTTAGAACTCTCATCTATATAGTCACCAATAAAGGCTTCATAGGATTACAGATTTAGAACTAGTAGGCACTTCAGAGGCCATTGAATCCAACTCCTTTTATTTTACAGATGAGGAAACTGAGTCACAATGAAGCAAAACATAGGTAAGTCATGAAACTTGAAACATGGGCAACATGAAGACCTGAGCCCATGACTTGCCCAGAGTTTCATGGCTGGTAAGTGTCTGAGGTGGAATTTGAACACAGATATTTCAGATTCCAAGTCCAGCATCAAATTCACACTGCCTCCTTCTAAATGATAGAGACAGAATTTGAACCCAGGTCTTCTAACTATAAAGCCTGCACACTGATAAAACATTCCTAGCACCTCTTGGCAGAGAGTGATGGACAAGAGGTTTAGAATGAGATGTTCATTTTTAGATAGGACAAATATTTTTTTGTCATTGCTTGGCCATACTTATTAGTTAAATGGGAGGGCTTCTATTTGGGGGAAAGGGGAGAGTGAGCAGAGAGTTAGTGGGAAGTGACAGAGTTGCCAAAAGAAATGAACATGAATAAAACATTTTTAAAAAGACATAGAAAACAACTAAGAAAACTTCAGAAGGGGACATTTGAAATAAGAAATGACAATTTATTATTTTTACCACTTCATTAAATTTACTATATGCTTAAAAATATGTAACAGAAATTCATAGTTCATATATAATTTTTATTCTTTGGATATTGAAATGTATGTTTGTCAAATGTTTATATTTTCAAATATGTTTGTTTTATCATGACAAAAAAGAAATTTCAAAAAAGGAAACCTAAGCCTGGTTTTGTTTAGGTTAAATTCAATCATTAACCAATTGTACAGCCCTGAAAAAATGATTTCATTAATAATAGCTAACATTTATATAGTGCCAGGCACATTGCTAAGTGCTTCACATATATTATCTCATTTGATCCATAGAGCAAATCTGGAGGTAGGTGCTGTCATTATCTTCATTTTACAGATGAGAAAATTGAGGCAAACAGAGCTTAAGTGACTTGCCCAGGGTCACACAGCTAGTAAGTATCAGGAGTTGAATTTGAACTTAGGTCTTCCTGGCTCCAGGACCAACACTCTATCCGTTGTGCTACCTTTGTGAACCTATTATTATTGTTTTTTCCTCTGGACAATAAGGAGGTTGGTATTAGTTATTTCTATGACTCCTCCCAAATCTAAGATCCTAGCAATATGAGCATCTGAGGATAACTTCTATTTAAAAAAAAATTGTTGCTGTATTGTGACATCATTTTTTTCTTTGCTTTGTATGCTTGAAAAAAAATCAAATTTCAAAAATAACATCCATGTGAATGGCCATCTTCAGAAACTCTCAAGCAAACCAAATGTGTATTTCATTGACTTAACACAACAATGAATTGCCCATCTGAAACAAGTTGCGTGTGTGGCTTAGCAAAACAAAATTAAGAGTCATCCTAGAGAAGGACATTGCCACAGCTTTGGCGTAATTAGGAATCATCATAATCAAATCCAGGAAATTGGCACATCTGCTTTTCAGGCTGTTGATCCAACTGTGTTGCTGAATGTGCCGTACTGGCAAGAACAGTTCTGATGCAGCTTGATGTGTTCTGCAAAGCTGTCTTTGCATAAATATTTACATAATTTTCTCCAAATACCGTTATAAGCAGTTGTTTTTTTACCACTTTTTCTCCCTTGGGTTATTATTTCTTTCCATCTCTCATCCTGAGGATGGAGTGCTCACTTGTTATTATAAGAGCTTATCTCTTTTTAAAGGTCATATGTGGAGGAGGGAGATGCAAAATAAAAACATCCCATTTTTTTAAAAAAAGCACCCATTGATATTTTTCTTAAAAACACACAAAAAAAAATCCAACCTCTCGCTGGTATTAACTCAGCTTTGTTGTACTCCAGATATGTTTATTAAGAGAAAGGCATGTAGTGGCAATCATGAGACTTTGATATTTGTCTTAAATCTGCTATTAAGTAGCTCCTTGACATTGGACATCACAGACTCTTTGGGTATGTTTTCTCTTTTATAATATGAGGAATATCATTCTTTATGACCTTTTCAAGCCTAAAATTCCATGGACTCATTTATGAATACTTTATTTCTTTTTATCATTTTCATTAAGAATATTTAAATCCACATAAATAATCTGGCAACATATGTTAATACTTGTTATGGACCAATAGGTCAATAGACCTTTGGTCTATCTTAAGAAATATATTAAATATGGTCTTCACGACACCTTTTTCTTTAATCTATGGACCAGAAATTGGGGTGAGAATATAAAACCACATAGAGAAGATTGAGGATTGACTGAGGATTGACACTGAGGACTGACAATCTGAGGACTGACACAGAGATAAGCAAATACATCTTCGTTTCAACAGATAGAGCAGAGGAAGAATTTTCTACTCTATGTGATTTATGAATTTTGAAAAAAAATATAAAAAACTTAAGATCTAAGAAAGAACTAAATATACAACAGACTGACTAGAAAGAAGATTGAAGATGTTCAATCAATAGAGATTTAAAACCACACCCTTTCATAATAGCCTTTCATTTAGACTACATGAATTTTCTGCTCTTTGCTAAAGACCTCAGCAAAGTCCCTTGAAGTTGTGGGAGAATCGTGGTTTATTGCTGTTAGATATTCCTTCATTTCTACCCTTGCAACTTGAGAAATGACCGCTAATGATTACTAAACTCAATATTTTAAATTATTTATTTTTAACTACAATGATATCACATTGAAAAGAATCATGCAGCCATGTATGGGATAATAACGAGCTGATATATTATATAGCACTTTACGTGAAAGTTTGATTTGTACATTAGCCCTCTAAGACACATATTCAAGGCACATTGTCTGCGTTTTACCAAATGAGCAAACTGGGGCTCAGAGTAGCATAATTTTTACTGATGTGTTTACTCATATATAAAGGATACTTAGAATGGTCTATCTTCTGAAGTTATTTAAATGACCTGAACTTGGTTTTTAAATTTTGCATCTTCTTCCTAAATATTTATTTCATTCGCAAAACATGTTCTGCCCCCTAATTTCTATGTACTTTGCAGATTTGATTACCCAGGTATTAAAGTTGTGTTTCACTGGTCAGCTTCTGGGAAAATGTTTGAGTGCCCAATATGCTCAAAGAAGTGCAATGAATGACTAGGAAGAAACAAACAAACAAACAAACAAACTATGAACTCACTGAGTCTTTTTGATTAATTGAGCTGAAAATCAGGTAGTTAGGGGCTACTATTATCTTTATCTTGCAGATGAATATATTAAGGCCCAGAAAACTTAAGTGATCAGAAAGCATAGTCAGAACCAGAAGTTAATAGTACTGAAGATTTCCCTTCCCGTTTCCTTCCTATTAGCCTTCCTTCCTTCCTTGCTTCCTTCTTTCCTTCCTTTCTTCTTTCCTCCTTCTTTCCCTCCCTCTCTTCCTTCTTTCTTGAACATTCATTATTAATGTTTTTATCATTATATCACAGTCATTTTGGGATGTGTCAAGCCCTCCTCCTTTCCCCAAAATGGAAACCACTCTTGTAATGAAGAGAAACAATTGAGCAAAAACACAGGATTCAGTGACTGTATAAAGCAATGCAAACAGCAATTTTGGTCTTTTCCTCAGCTTTAGAACCTTAGAGCTTGTCAAGAGAGAAAATGGTTGTCTCAGCCACACACACACCAATGAATAACAATTTTAAAAAAATTCTGTAGTGCAAATGATCTTTTTGTACATCTGTATCTCTATTAGTTACTTAAATTGCTATATTTTTATTTTCCCTTTTCCTAATAGTTCTGACAGCCATCAAGTTTCTCAAGTGCTTATAATTTCTTTGGAAATAGATACCTATGTTGTGTCTTTAATTGGTAACAGTTATGATCTGATTCAAAGGCTGAACGTCTGTCAGTGAGTTTTATATTCATATTTATATCCTAAAATCAGAGTTGTTTTTTTTACTTGTTCTGCCTTCAATTATCTTGGACAAAAAGAATTTTTTAAAATGCCACATATGTCTTAGCACATTTTGTAGTTTCTAATCTAACCAGGATTTTTAAAAAATCTCCTTCTGAACTCATCTTTGGAATGCATTTACTTTACCTATAATTTGTTCGACTTTTTTAAAAAAAATTAAGCCTTTTACTCTGTACAACTATGAAATGCATATTATTTTTTCTTTGTGGTGTTGCAAAATCTGCCAAAGTTTCCTGAAACTGCATGTTTGAATTGGTTAGAAGGAATACGATGGAAGGAAGGAAAGAAGGAAGAAAGAAAGAAAAAGGAAAAGGAAGAAGGAAGAAGGAAGGAAGGAAGGAAGGAAGGAAGGAAGGAAGGAAGGAAGGAAGGAAGGAAGGAAGGAAAATACAGTGGAGTTTAAGCCCATGAGGAAAGGAGGCATCAGTTACCTTAAAACATGGGAGGTGACTGTGAGATAACCTGAAGGAACCCATTTTTATCAGGACAATTGTTCCTTTTGCTAATAAAATTTAGGACAATTAATCAATTGATATCACACTGTATTTAGTTATTTTGCAATTTAATTCACAAATATTGCAAAAAATGTGTATAAAATGTGTGCCTTGTGCAGGTCCAAATCGCCTAGTATGGAAGCAACCTGCATCCTGCATTTTCTTACCATGCAGGTGAAAGCCTCCTTTGATTCACTGCATAGCCAGAACAGGCTGAGCTTTTAAAATTGGCCAGCTGAGATAATCCCATTCTTTCTTTCTGTGTCCAGAGAGTGAAAATCACTGGTCATCCACAGTGCAAGTGCCGTTAACTGACCTTGGAGAAAATAATTTCACTTCCTTTTTATTCTGGCTCTTAAGAAATGAGTGGGATTTCTGTTCTCATTTTTCATTCTCATTTTCAGGTCCCAGTGGTGATCTCCATCTGACCTGAGAAAGCAAGCCATAAAGACCTTGTAACTAGGACTCCATGTGCAATGCTGCATCCAACTGGCAGAGAGGCCCAGAGAAGCCAGGGTACATGGGACTGGGACAAGGGAGGTAGGGATAGTGTGTGTGTGGGTGTGCGGGAGCAGGATTTGGAATTTATGATCGTACTCTAGAAACTGATCTAAGCTATGAACCTAGCCCACTCACCCCCCTTCATCATAGAGATAGATTTCATGGTGGGATGGGGTGAGGGTAGGTGGTGGAGGAAATCATGTGTTCCATATACGGGGGAAAGTAAGTTTGTATATTTGTGATTGTATCTTTTGAAGTTAATATTACTTTGTAAAATCTAATCTAATTGTTAGTGGCTAAATGGAACCAGGGTTCAGGTGACCACCCTTATAATCCAAGGAAACATCATCATTTGGGGCTGTAGCCGTTGGCGGAGAACCTAGACACCATACACTCCCTTAAGGGTACCGGACAACCTGGAGTAGGGATGAGATATAACACACCAGGATTTCAGGGAGTGAGGACCAGAGTACTCAGTGTTACATGTGTAGCCAAAGTATGCTACTGTATCAAACAGAATATATCCAATTGTCCTTTAAGGGCAAAATCCAATTAAAATTTATTGATATTTATTTGGTTTTTCCAAGTGCAGGAGGCACGAATCAGGCATTTTCTAAAGAAGGTCCTGTGTCACTGAAAGAGACCTGTTCTTTGTAGGAGCATTAGTCAGAACTTTGGGCCCACAATATATTTGGTTCCAGACCTATCTCCTATTCCCAGCTGTTCCATTCCCCGCCCCAATGATTTAGAAAAGAAACCCTCCCTATCGTCATCCTCCACTTCCCATACACCCTGGTGGGGGCTAGAGAAATCCGGGAAGAAATCTGCATAGAACAAATCTCTTCCAAAGTTACCTGTGTCTCTAGTAAGAATAAAAGTCTCGTCAAACCCAAGTTCCTAGGGGCCCAACATAGGTCTGTTCTGCATACAAACAGCCTTTGAGGACAATTCAAAATTTCAGATATTTTTTCCCTGCCAAAAGTTGAAATATTTTCCCCCAATAAGTGAGACTCTATCTAATATCCCAATAACTATCAAAATGAAAGCTTTAGATCATTAGAAACAACAGTCAGAACACATACACATATATGTGTATATATGTGTGTATGTGTATACACATATATTTATATACACATGCATATACATATACGCATATACATATGTAATACAAATACATATACAACTTTGGGTAATAAACAGCTATCTTTAGATTATGAATATCAAATTAATTTGTCATGATGTTTCTTCACTCTGACATAAATTTTGAGTGATACTTAAATGAAGCCACATTTCAAAATACTTTTAAGTTTTAATAGTGGTATAGTTCCCACATGGAGCTGCAACCTGGATTTCAGCTGGTATTCCCCTTAAATAAAATTGGACATAGTGCAGGAAGAAAGGAGAAGGCTCAGTTTTAATCTACTCTTGCTGCAAAGTAGGGTGACTCCATTACTATGCACAACATTCCTGGATTTCCCCTACTATTATGTTTCTAGAGTGTTCTTACTCAGGTTGTCAGAATTTCAATAACTCTTTGAAACATAGTATTAGCCTTTCATTTTGTAACTAAATAGACTACCTTAAAGGGTAGGCATGTCCCCATTAAAAAAAATCTTGTCTTCAAATGGTGAAAATGACTTGACTTTTTATGACTAGCCTTAAAAACCGTAATGGATGCTGTATTAATGGAATTTATTTTAGAGGGGAAACAGATGACACATTATACAGATTTGAATTATATTTGGAACACACTAACACATAATGCCCTAAAATGTCTCACAAAAAATATGAGGAAACAGTGATGAATTCTTTTGAAATAAAAAGGAAGACACCAAGGCTTCCCTGGCTGATTTAGCTTTTTGTACAGCTTACGGAACTTGAACCACTGAAGACTTGCCTTTTTTTGACTGTACACACTGCTTCTCCCTCAGGGACAGACTTTAAAACCCTATAGATTTTGCACGTACATTACATCTTTATTAGTTACTTCATTTAAAGGGTCCGATCTCAGTCCATATCGAGTCAATCCTTAGAAGTCTTGCTGTAGTTGGGGCTCAATGGGCTTCACTAGAACTACTCTTAGGACTAGAAAATGAATACCCAGTCGTGTTCAATCTCATGACTTCATGTGGATTTCTGGTTGTAATGAAAAGTGAGTTTACTGCTGCCTTTCCATATAAAGCGTCTTGTTGTCTATAGATGGATCTAAAACTTGGTCCTGGGGAAAATTTCAATTTTCTTCTCTTTTATTTCTCGTTCTTCAGTTTTTTTGCTTTTGACTTAAGAATGGGAGCAGAAAACTTCCCACTGAGAAGGCAGTGCTTGGTTTAATGCCCCAGGGACCTTGAACTTTTACAATTTAAGAACAGTGCTACTTTAGCCTTCCTGGAAAGGCTCAGCCTATAGGTTCTGAGAGGATACAATCAGTGAATATTTACAAAGCCAACAATATAGAAATTGTCTTAGAAGAGAGAGTCAAACTCTGGAATTTGAGAAGAATTAATGCTATGAGGAAAACAAATAGATTAAGTATAAATGAGAGAATAAAAGGTCAGAACAGGAAGAAAGAGAATTAATGAAGAGGACAAAGCAAAAACATTCTTTGAAAAGAATGCAGACAAAATGAACAAAGAAAGGAAGCTAGAGAGGAGAGCAGGAGGGATTTTGAAATATCCACTTAACTGATGAAAGAAAGAAAGGGGTCAAATTAGATAGATAAATGAGAGCATGGAAAAGAATCCAATAATGTAAGTGAAGTGTTAACAGAGCCAGCTGGCTTATTTGTCAAATAGGAAGTACATTCCTGAAAGCTTGTGACCTCCAGTGTACAATAATCAAGGACTAGATACCCACCAGAGTCATTCCTAAAACCATGAGAGAGAAGGTTGTGTCAACTACCACCCCTCATCAGAAACCCCAAACTCCCAATATGAGAGCAGGTTGTTTTTCATTATTTAGAAGAGTTAGTGATTTCAGACTTATTGTCCAAATTTTTAATTTTCTTGGAAATATATTTTATCACTTTCCTGACCTGCAGAATTGTCACCAGCAGATAGTTTCTCTTTCTCTAAGGTTTTTGCCCTGAAGATGAGTGAAATTGGAAGTGAAGGAAATTTCAGTGAATATCAGCAAATTTTTATCCACAGTGATGTCAGTCATTCAGTGGGATACTGTCTTATTGAGAAGTGTAGACTCAATCTCCCTTCCCAAAACTTGACTCAACAACCTTAAAAGGGTAAGATATGTCATGGCTTTGCAGATATCACTAGGGTAGGACCTGAAAGTAGCCACTGGCTTTTTGGACATGATTCTCCTGCACACCACTTACATGGTTCATCTCATTTTCTTCTTTATACGTTGACTTAACCTGAATTCTGGGCCAATATCCAAGGACAGCTTGCAGTAAAAGTCCTCCCAAGTTCAGTTTATCTGACCCAATAAAGCAGTTACTTTTTTCCAACCTAACTGTCAACATCTCAGTCTTGAAATCTACTTAGAACTTTTTATAATTTAAGAATGTGGCACTAAATATACTGGTACCTCCATTAATGACTTAATCATGCTATGTACAAAGTCGTAGCATAGGACTGTTATAGTCATTGTCAAAATTCTGAGTTGTTTTCAATGTATGAATTCTCTTCAGAGTCCATTTATTCACTGATAATTTTGTTGTTGCATCCAAAACTCTAGGAGAAGGATCAACTTCACATCGAGAACACAGTTTTGTTTTTTTTATTCACAAACCAAGATGGGGTATGTTGGAGTTTTTCAAGTTTGTAAAATAAAACATCTAGCTCTTTCCTGCAGGACGCACATGAGTAAGGGCCTCCAGAATACTCCTGATCAGTGCCTTTATTGCCTTGTGAGACCCATGCTCGTGCATCATATACCCATTACATAGAAATACAGCTCTGTTAGCCAAGGGACAAGAGTTAGACAATTCCATCAGAGCTTCTGGACAGGCACATTGTTCCATCTCTGTTTAGTAGTAAAACTCTTAAATTACCTGTATGCCTTTTAAGTTTCATTGCATCCCAAACCCTCAAAACCTAATACATCAAATAAAATGATTAATCCTAGCCAATTCATTGGAAGTCTATAAATAAAATCTTTGTGCCCACTTAGTGAAATTGCAAAGATATTGAGGCAGTCAGTGCTATTAGAATATTAACGTCTCAAAGAAAGACCTGTCCATCCAGCCCAGCTGATGATGATAGTTCCTTGTGCTTGGCATAGGCTAAGGCTTTCACATAATCCTTATACATCCTTGATGTTAACACACATGGATAAGTGGAATCAGCATAGTAAAATGATTGTTTTAATTACACAATTCCTAAATTCATTTTTTATTAAGCAGCACATAAATCAAGCCAAGAAAGAGCAAGAAAAAATATTTAAAAGTTAATCTGAAACAATTCTGAGGTACTACCTCATATCTATTAGATAAGATAATAGGACAGAAAAGGTAAATGACAAATGTTTGAGGGGATGTGGGAAAAATGAGACAATGATATACAGTTTTCAGAGATGCAATTTGATTAAACTATTCTATAGAGCAATTTGGAACTATGCCCAAAGGGCTGTAAAACTGTGAATGTCCTTTCACATAGCAATACCTCTACTAGGTCTGTATCCAAAAAGATATAAAAAGGACCTATATAACAGGACTCTAATAAAGGACCTTTATAGCAGCTCTTTTCTGGGGGCAAATAATTGGAAAGTGAGGGGATGCACATCAATCGGGGAATGGCTGAATAAGTGGTGGTATGTAATTGGTATGGAATACTGTTGTACTATAAGAAACAATGAGGGAGATGCTTCAGACAAACCCAGAGAGACTTATATGGATTAATGCAAAGTGAAATGTACTGGATACAAAATAACAGCAATATTGTAGGATGATCAGCTATGAGTGACATAGCTATTCTCAGCAATGCAATGATCCATGATAACTCTGAGAGACTTAGGATAAAAATGCTATCCGTCCCCAAAGAAAGAACTGATGGGGTCTGAATACAGATTGAAGCAACTTTTTTTGCTTTATTTTTCTTGAGTTCTTTTTAGTCTATGTTTTCTTTCATAACATGACTATTATGGATGTGTTTTGCAGGGCTATATACATGTATATATGTGTATGTACGTGTGTATGTGTGTGTACATATATATGTATATATATACATATATGTGTGTGTATATATATATATATATATATATATATGTATATAACCTATATGGAATTGCTTGCCTTCTCAATGAGGAGGGGGTGGGGAGGGAAGAAGGGAGAGTATTTGGAACTCAGAGTTTTAAAAACAAATGTTAAAAATTGTTGCTTACATCTAACTGGGGGAAAATGAAACATTAAATAGATACCAGAAAAAAGAAAAAAATAATCTGAAGGAACAAAAGATAAGGAATCCCAATCAATCAATCAATCAATAAACATTTATTAAGCACTTACTATGTGCCAGGTACTATGCTGAGTGCTGACGATACCAAGAGACAAAAATGGAAAAAAGTAAAAAAAAAATGGATCCAGAAGTAACAGATTTCAAACTATACAACAAAGTAGTAATCATTAAAATGATTTGGCTTTGGTTAAAAAAAATAAAGAGATTGATCAGTGGAACAGACTAGTTGTATAACATACAGATAGACAGAAGCAAATGAACACAGTTGTTTAGTATCCAGGGAACTTTACAGGGATAAGGACTGACTATTTGATCAAAACTGAGAAAACTGGAAAGCAGACTAGTCAAAACTGTGTATAGATGACCATCTAATGCTGTTAAACCAGAATAAACTCCATAAAAGTATAGGTATCCCTTTGGTAGTTTGAATAGAATAGCATTAAAATTCAAATTAACTTGGCACTAATCAGCAATAAGTACTGAATAGTCCTCCAGCTGAATATTTATTTCTTTTTTTTGAGGAGGGAAGGCAGGGAAATTGGGGTTAAGTGACTTGCCCAAGGTCACACCGCTAATAAGTGTGTCGTGTCTGATGCCGGATTTGAACTCAGGTCCTCCTGACTCCAGGGCTGGTGCTCTACTCACTGTGCTACCTAGCTGCCCCTGAATATTTATTTCTTAAATGACTCTAAGGAGCTCTTTGTAATTGAATCTATACAAGTCTATTGTGTGCTTTAGTAGGTCAATCTTCAGATACTTTATTAACTGTTTACTTATTTGGATTATAACATTCCTTTCTCATGTTATCCCTTGGATTTTTATTATTATGTGAAAATAGTATTGATTTTTGTAGATTTTGTAATGTGCAACGTTACTGAAACTGTCAATTATCTCAATTAGTATTTTTGCTTATTTACTATAATTTAAGGAATCATGTCATCGACAAATAGGGAAAATTCTATCTCTTTTTTATTTTTACTCTTTAATTTTTTCTTATTACAATACTAGAATTTCTAAAACTATGTCAAAAAGTAGTGGAGAGAATAAGCATCCCCACTTTGCCCCTATATTTATTAAGAAATCTCCTAGTGTATCCCCATTGCACATAATGTTTATTTTTGTCTTTAATCTTTTTATGATATTTTAAAAATGTTTCTCTCCATCTATATTTTTATGTTTTTTTTTTTTAGCATAAATGCATGTTCTATTATTCCAGAGGCCTTTTTCTGCATCTTTTAGATTAAATGTGTTTTGGCATATTCTTGTTTAAATAGATCAATTTTGTTGATTGTCTTTCTAATTTTGACCCATTCTTACATCCTTGATATAAAGTTGACTTGGTCATAATGAATAATTTCTAGAATAAATTGATTTATTCTAGATTTTTAAAATTTGAATTGATAGTCATTAATGATGTTGATTTATAGGTTTCCTTTAATCTATCCTTCCTTGGTTTAGTATTTGGTTCACAAAAAGAGTCTGATAGAATACTTTCTGTCTCAGTGTTTTAAAATAATTTGTAAAATATTGATAGTATTTTCTCTATAGCCACTTTCGTCTCTTTTTCTGAAATTGGATTACTTAGGATCCACATTTAGCTTTCTGTTCGCATAAATATTTTATATTGTGTTTATATGTTTTCTACTGTTTCAAAGTCTCCTTTCACTATCTCATCCACTCTCCTGTAGATTTTCTTGAGAAACTGCAGGAGTTGATTTCCCTTGACTTGATTGGGATATATCACATATTTCCTCTCTATCTTCTTCTGACCCTCCCTCCACTTTTTTTGCACTGTTCCATTCTATAATTTAGTTCCACAAAAAAATTTGGTTCACCTGTAGGCAGCATGTTATAAAGGTTCAAACCACAGTGTTTCATGCCTGCTTCTCTGCCATCATTTCTATACAAGTTTGGTTTTTTTAACACTTGGATTTTGTTATTCTCTTAGAAAGTCATCTCTTAATAGTTACTCTGTTGTTATTTTATTGTGTTACTATTGTTTTGAAGCCTGTAGATGTCTTTCTCTTTGTACTATTTTTTTCTCCTTTTCCCCTTTGTGGGTTGCTGTATTTGTTTACTTTTTTGTGTGTTTCTGTTATTCGAGGTGTTTGCAAAGCAAAGAATTTGCTCATATTTGCAGGTTGTTTTTGTTCTTTTGGTAGCAATTCTTCAATTACCTCTCTTTCATTGAATGTCTCTTTTTCATTGATTATTAGGCTCAGGTTTATAGAGCATACTACACTGAGTTGTATCTTAAACCCTTATGATCTTCATAATGTAACATAATATTCCCTTTTGTGATTTTTGATGGATGCAAAATAGACTTGTAATTTGAATTTTCTGTCCTTTATATTTGAAGGAATTTCTCCTGTTATATTGAAGAATATTTTGTTCATCACTGGAATACAAAATTAAATCACTGTGCCTTGGAATTTTGCAGTATTGGGGTGTGTGTGTGTGTGTGTGTGTGTGTGTGTGTGTGTGTGTGTCCTATAGGTTATCTATGAATTCTTTTGATTGACACTTTATTTTCTGTGTTTAGAAGTTATGAGTAGTTTTCTTGTATTATTTTCTTACTTTATAGTGTTCAGATTTTTGGGATTATGTTTTTTCTGGGAGAAAAAAATAATCCTTAAGTTGCCTTCTATGCACCCTTTCTTAGAAATGAATATTTTGTTTATTTAGAGATCACATGTTCTTTTAACTTCTCTTCTTCCAGGTTGCCTTCATTTATGTGTATTTGCATTCTTAAACAATTATTCTCATTTTCATTTCTTCGGGGAGACTTTCTACTGTAGATCCCAGTTTTTCCTTACTGCCAATTATTTCTGCTACTTAAGCCATAAATTAATCTTTCACACTTAGTATCTCTCTCTTGAATCATTATAGAAAATCCTGTTGCAATTCCATGCTCTCTTGGGAATATATAGCTTCCCCTGACTTATCAGGGATTGATTTATTATTCTTTGTCTTTCAGTTCAGATATTTTGACAGGTTTGGATGTCCTGAAGGTCATTGCCCTTTCTGTCACTAATATCTTCCCTATTAGTTTATCTGTTTATGGTCAAGATTCTAGACTAGATTTTCTTGTTCCCGATATCTTTAGCAGTTTTCATTCTTTTCACCTAGAATTCTCTTACCATTTACTTCTGACTTCTTTTCATTTGATGGAAGATTCCCTAAGGGATATTCCTCAAAGTAGTCTCAGCCTCTTCCTCAAGGGGGAATTCACTTTTCATTGGTCTTAGCCCTTGTGTTAAGTGACTTCTGGGGGAAAAGAACTGGCCTCACCTGGATGATAGTCACATTCCCTTATGTGTAATCCCCTCAATCTCAAATAATGGCTTGCCTCAGTTTCCCGTTCTTTAGTTCTCTGGCAGAACACTACTGTAGTTCACCACCAGGCAAGGGAGAAGGGTTGAATTGTGTTGCTGATTGATGCAGAATGATGGTGTGTGAGCAGGGGTAAGGATAGGGGTGGTAGCTGGCAGAGACCACAGCAGCAGCCAGGGAATGGCTGATGGGATACCAGAGCATATACCCCTGAGTCCTGCTGTGAAGTCTTGCCAGAGTCTGAGGGCTGGTAGGAGTGGGGGTACTGAGTGATCAAATTAGGAATCAAGCTTAGCCTCCCCTGCTGCCTATTCATCAGGTTGTTACTTTCTTCAGATTCTTGGGGGTCTTCATATGTGGAGACAGCTGCAATCATTTTACCTCTTGTATATAATTCTTATTATAGAAAGTTTTGAGTGGTCCTGAGTAGTGTAGAAAATATCAGCCCATCCCATTTCAGATTAATATGACCTGGAAGTCTCCTTTAAGTATTAAGAATGAATCTCTTTATTCCTTTTGACAGCACACTTTTATTTTATTTACTTCCGTATGAGGGCATCTTGTAAATTTCTTTATACTTTTGCTTCACAAAGCAATTGACTTTTTTTCCTTTGGCAATACACAGGAGCTATAGAAGTAGTGAATCAATGCAGTAGCTTGAATTAGTAGCAAGAAACCCAGCCATAAACTGCTTTCTTAACAGCAAATAACAAAATAAAATCTACATGTGTCCTGTATACGAGGACCAGTTGTGCTGTTGATTTTGCTGCTACTGCTGTTGCTGGAAACCAGAGCTAGACATTAACAGGTTTTGGCAGCCAGATGAATGAAGATGATTGAGAGCCAAAGTTATATAAGTAGCACCCATAGGATTCTTGATAGAATCAAGAATGGGAGGAGCACTCAATGTGTTTTACTGTTGCAAATTAAAAATTCTTTAGCAAAGTAACCCTTTCCTGTCAAGAGTCAGAGCATCTAGATAGCTGGAGGGAGTCTGTTCATGCCCCTCTGTGGAAGGAAGAACAGCTGTGAGACACGAATGAATAATATGAGTGGAGAGAAATGTCACTGGGGAAATGTGTGAGGGAATGTATAGACAGAAACATATATATATATATATACACACATATATATATGTATGTATGTATATGCATATGTATATGGAGAAAGAAAAGTAAGATCCAAGCAGAAGCTGGTTAAAGTATTTGGGTGGTGATCCAAATATTTTTCCAAAAGGAGCCCAACTTGAAAAGTTCAAAGGATGTAGAATCATTCAATTAAATCAAAACATTTACTTTGTGTCAGGCACTAAACTAGGGATTGGGGATACAGCTGGGTTGGGGGAATAGTCTTTGCCTTCAAGGAGTTTATATTCTAAATAGGGAGAGAATATGTATACACATAAATATAAAAAACTTCCTATAAATGTAAAAATCTCACAATTCTAACTTCTAGTCAGGGATAGAAATATGTGACTCATTGTCATCATCTACATAATCACATTCATCGTCAGTCATCGACATCTCCACTCCCATCAGCAACAACAATCATTTCCTTTGTTCCAGGTGCTAGGCTAAGTGCTGGGTATACAAAATAAAGACAAAAACATGATCCATGATCTCTGGGAGCTCACGTTCTAATGAGGAGTTGGTGAGTTGTTTTTCAGTCATGTCTGATTCTTTGTGACCCCATTTGGGGTTTTTTTTTGGCAGAGATACTGGAGTGGTTTGCCATTTCCTTCTCCAGCTCACTTTATGGATGAAGAACTGAGGTAAATAGGATTAAATCACTTGTCCAGGGTCACATAGCTAGTAACTTTCTAAGGCTGGATTTGAAATCAGGAAGAGGAGTTCATCACTCTGTACATTGGGCCATTTAGGTGCCCTATGAGAATGTTGTTGTTGTATGTCTTTTATTCTAGAAGACCATAACATCAGGGAGGTGATGGATGACAGGCAAGTAGATTAGATTTAAGTGAGGAAGGGCTGGGCAAAGTCACCAGCCTCACTTTCTCCTTCAGAGCCATCTGGACCCAGGGGCCAGGAATAGATCAGGACAACTGGAGGTGGCCCAGGATGCAATGGTGAACCTTTGTTTATTTATTTTTAAGTTTTTGACTAGGTAAAGAGGCCATTCTCTGCCTCAGTTCTTAATCATTGAATGGGTGTTGCCTCAGTCAAAATGAGCCCTATGGCGAAGACACTAAGCAAAGTACCATATACATACAAGATAGATACAATGTGAACGGGAAGTAATGTCAGTGCGGAGAAGCCTGGAAAAAAGTTTCCTGGAGAAAACATAATTTGAGCTGAATCTTGAACAAAACCAGGTGGAAGTGAGAAGGTATGGGGGAGGTGGAGTCAGTGAAAATTCATGGAATTGGAAGATGGAACATCATCAAGTCAAGTCAATAAGCATTTATTAAGCACCTGTGCTAAGTGCTTTGGATAAAAAGAAGGAAACAAACAAACACTGTCCTGCTGTCCATGCTTTCAAGGAGTTCACAGTCTAACAGGGAAAGGGATGGCGAGCAAAGAGCTGTAACCAACTGTGTGCAAACAAGATATCTAGCTGTATATGTATCTATGTATCTATCTATTTATCCATCCATCCATCCATACATCCATCCATCTATCCATCTACCCTTCTATCTATGTATCTATCCATCTATGTATCTATGTGTCTATCTATGTATTTGTCTGTGTATGTATCTATTTATCTGTGTATGTATATATGTATGTATGTATCTATCAACCTACCTACCTATATATCTTTTTTGTGTGCATATGTTTATATATACACATACATGTATATACACATACATATATACACATATATAGAATATATCAGAGACAATATTGGAGAGAAAAGTATTAAATGGAAGCAAGAAAGGTTTCTCACAGAAGGTGGGGTTTTAGCTGACTGTTGAAGAAAGGAAGGAGGTGGAAATAAGAAGGGATGGCATTGCAAGAATGGGGCACAGTCAATAAAAATGAATAGTTGAGAAACTGAGTATTGAGGAGGTCTTTTTCACTGGATCATAGGGTAGGGTATGTGGAGGGGAGTCAATTTTCAGAATACTGGAAAGATAGGAAGGGCCCAGGTTATATAGGACTTTAAATCCAAACAGATAATTTCAAAAGTGATCCTAGAGGTAACAGAGGAGTCAGAAGTATTTATTGAATAGGAGAGTGGCACAGTCTTCAGGAAGATTGCTTTGATAGGTGTGTGGAGGATGGAGGACCACTGGGAGAGAACTGAGGCAGGGTGGTGAACCTGAAGGCTGTTGGAGTGATTCAAGTATGAGGTGCTGAGGACCTGTACCAGGAAGGATGGTAGTGTTATTGATAGTAACAGAGACACTTGGAAAAGAGACAGGGGAAAGGATGACTTCTGTTTTGAACATTTTGATTATGAGATGACTATTGGAGGTACAGTTTGAAATGTCCAAGAGGCAGTTGGTGATGTGAGACTAGAGGTTAGGAGAGAAATCAGGGCTGAATAATAAATACAAGAACCATCTGCATAAAGATGATGATTGAATCCTTGGGAATCAATGAAATCACCAAGTGAAAAACAGAATGAAAAGGCAGTAATAGTGTAATATTTCTGCATTGGGCAGTTTCTTGAGAAAAATCTCTCTCCATATTTTTCACAATTATGATGCTTACCAAAGTATAATACTGTTCCAGTAGATGACATCAATTTGACCTTTTATATTCACAAATAAATTTTGATTAAAGTTACCTAATTATAGTCCCCCCAAAGAGAATTGGGTTTAATTTAATGTACTTCAACAACATTCTTCGTTCTAATACAGTGTGAACAAAAGCTGGGGCAATGAATTGTAGCTAGAGTTGAAACATATTAGGAAATAATTTGGATGACTTAATAGCTTACAATAGTAGCCAACATTAATATAACACTTGGGGCAGCTAGGTGGTGCAGTGGATGGAATGCCAGTCCAGAAGTCAGGAAGATTCATATTCTCGAGTTCGAGTTTGGCCTCAGAAACTTCCTAGTTGTGTGACCCTGGGCAAGTCACTTAACCCTGTTCGATTCAGTTTCCTCATCTGTAAAATGAGCTGGAGAAGGAAATAGCAAACCACTCCAATATCTTTGCCAAGAAAACCTCAAATGGTATCACAAAGAGGCAGATACAACTGAAATGACTGAATAGCAAAAATATAGCACTTACTATGTGCCAGGCACTGTATTAAGTGCTTTACAATTATGTATTACCTTCTTCTATGCTCACAACAACCCTGGGAGGTAAGTATTGTTATTATCCCTATTTTAAAGTGGAAGAAACTGAGGTAGGCAGAGTTTAAGTGACTTGCCCAGGGTCATACAACTAAGTAAGTGTCAGGCTAAATTTGAACTTAGGTCTTCCTGACTCTAGACCCCCATGTTCTATTCATTATGCCACCCAGCTGCTACAGCACAGTCTTGCTGGCTAGTAACTCAAATATTCTTTATTTTAATAAAAACAAAGGTAGCTTGGCTTCTCTCAAACAGCTAATTGGATGGATTCTAACCAGAATTTGCAAACCAAAGGAGAGAAGCAGCATAATGTACTAGAAATGAAAATATGAATTGAACACCTGAAGAGATAAGCCAGGTATTCTAGTTCCAATACTATCTCTAATGGTTGAATAACTTTAAACAATAACTCACAAATGTGAAAAAATACATAATGTTTTTTTAAATTTATTTTTAATATGTTTAGTATTCAGCATTGATTTTCACAGGCGTTTGAATTACAAATTTTCTCCCCATTTCCACCCCCCACTCCAAGATGGCGTACACTCTGGTTGCCCTGTTCCCCAGTCTTCCCTCCCCTCCATCACCCCATTCCCCTCCCATCCCCCTTTCCCTTCCTTTCTTGTAGGGCAAGATAAATCTCTATGCCCCATTGCCTGTGCTTCTTATTTTCTAGTTGCATGAAAAAAAAAACAACTTTTTTTTTTACTTTTGAAAGTCTATTTTTTTTAAAAACCTTGAGTTCCAAATTCTCTCCCCACTTCCCTTCCCATCTACTCTCCCTAAGAAGTCAAGCAATTCAACATGGGCCACATGCGTATCATTATGTATAACCCTTCCACAATACTCGTGTTGTGAAAGACTGACTATATTTTGCTTCTTCCTAACCTATCCCCCTTTATTGAATTTTCTCCCTTGACCCTGTCCCTTTTCGTAAGTGTTTATTTTTGATTGTCTTCATCCCCATCTGCCCTCCCTTCCATCATCCCCCCTTTTTTATCTTCCTCCTCCTTCTTTCCTGTGGGGTAAGATACACAACTGAGTATGTATGGTATTCCCTCTTCAGGTCACATCTGATGAGGGCAAGATTCACTCATTCCCCCCTCACCTGCCTTCTCTTCTCTTCTTACAGAACTGCTTTTTCTTGCCACTTTTATGCGAGATAATATACCCCA
>CM053623.1:303636958-303657184 GCA_028646595.1 Phalanger gymnotis
TTCATGGTTTTCTCTCATCCTTCTCATTTCTCTTCCCAATTTTTCCTCTACTTCTCTAACTTGCTTTTCTAAATCCTTTTTGAGTTCTTCCATGGCCTGAGACCAGTTCATGTTTTTCTTGGAGGTTTTTGTTGTAGGCTCTATGACTATGTCAACTTCTTCTGACTGTATGTTTTGGTCTTCTTTGTCACCAAAGAAGGATTCCAGAGTCTGAGACTGAATCTGGGTGTGTTTTTGCTGCCTGGCCACGTTCCCAGACAACTTACTTGACCCTTGAGTTTTTCAGCGGGGTATGACTGCTTGTGGCCTAAAGAGTTCTATGTTCCACGCTTCAGCGGATGTGCTGTCTCACCAGCACTCCTCCTTCCCCAAGAACCCCCTGCCCGGACTGGGCTTAAATCTTCAGCATGCTCTTCACTCTTGCTCTGATCAGCCACTTAATTCCTCCCACCAGGTGAGGGAGGTGGCATCTGGAGCCAGAAGCAACTGCAGCTGTAGTTCTGAAGCTGCCCCACCTCCGCTGCCACAGGGGCGGTGGCCAAACCGCAAAGTCAGTCTCCGCAGCTTTTCCCACTAACCTTCTTCGTTGTCTTTGCTGTTTGTGGGTTGTGAGGTCTGGTAAATGCCACAGCTCAGTAATTCAGGACTCTAGGGCACTCTCCGCTCGGCTCTTGGTCTGGTCGGTCCACGCTGCACATCCTGGGCTCTGCTCGGCTCAGCTCTGCTCCCCTCAGCTGGGAGCTGGTAGCTCAGTGAGGGACAGACCTTACCCAGAGACCATCCAGGCTGTCCTGGGCTGGAGCCCTGCTTCCCTCTGCCACTTTGTGGGTTCTGCAGCTCTAGAATTAATTCAGAGCCATTGTTTTATAGGTTTTGGAGGGACTTGGTGGGG
Organism: Phalanger gymnotis; assembly: GCA_028646595.1. Lineage (NCBI taxonomy): Eukaryota > Metazoa > Chordata > Mammalia > Diprotodontia > Phalangeridae > Phalanger > Phalanger gymnotis. The sequence continues at coordinate 303,637,851 of CM053623.1, forward strand.
AGCTCATGCCAGTCACTGCTTTCCAGTCGCCATCTTGGCTCCACCCCCCAATACATAATGTTTTAAGGTAGTGTTGAAACAATCTGCTAGTAGCTGCTGTAGGGGTGTAAGACCCACCAACATAGAAAGCTGCCAACATAGGTTCTTTTGATCTCCTTTACTAAGGAAAGCAATGTTAAGTGGTTAACAATCTCAGTTTAATCAAACATATAAATATCATTCACTTAGTTCAGGGTAAAAAGCCAGCATCCTGAACTTCAGAGAAAATACAAACAAATTACAAACATCAACAGACAGACCTTGTCTGATTCAAATCTCAATGCATAGTTACCAGGGTTTAACAAAGTACCAACATCTGGGTTTACAAGCTGGAGGGCTCTTAACTCCAGCTGCCCAGAGTCTCCACACCAACACACCTCCAAGAGTGAGAGCCCCAAGGGAGAACACCAACCTCTGGGTTTATATATTTTGTTCAGGGTCAAAGATGAGTCACACAGTGACTCACCAACATGACCTAAAAGTGTCACAAAAATGCGACTTAAACCCACGTGGTCTAAAAGCCTCTGATGCCAGAGACATGTCACTCAAATCCATGTTAACTAGGCTTTCCCTTGAGGCAAGGAGGTCATCAAGGACTCCTAATTTAATCAAGGAAATGAAGGCCAAACTCTTCAAGGGCACTTGATTGAATAAGTGCTAAAAGCCCTCCTTAATTACCAATACAGGTAGCAGTACACATGTAGTAGTTTCCAGACTCCCTGACAATAGTCCAAGGGGTTCATGATAAAAATTTTTCAGTGGTACTTTAAGCAGTAAAGATTTGAGCAATTGTCACAAATATATTTTTCCTTTGTGATAATGGACATGTGGGTGTTTAAATCATTATGAGGTTGTTGTTGTTTTTTTTTCTATAGTGATTTGAAACTATCATGATAATTTTATGATTTTGATTGTATCAAACTTTGATCAAGATATAACCAACATGTTCTTACAGTTTCTCAGTCTATCAGCATTTTTCCCAAACTGCTATTTGGGTAACAACATTCAAACTCAAACCAACTCCCAATGGATGGTCAAACAATTGCTCATAAATACCCTTCTTTGCATTCTGTACACTGTACCACAGCAAGTCCCTCATTCCATCCTATGTGATCAGGATGTTTGAAATGTTTGCATTCTAATGGCTCCATTTTCAAACCATTTTGGACCATCATAATCATCCTGTAAAAACAAACTCCAACAACAAACTGTATATTACCTCTCATTGCAATAACCGGGCTCTTTTCCCATTTAAATTTATCCTCTATTAATGCTATTTCTCTTCTATCTCATGGATTGTTAAGTGAGCTTATTGGTAGAACTGATTAGTCATTTGATAAAGTTTCTATGAGAATGTAGCCAATGTATACCAGTCATAGAAAAGAAGTCAAGTCTGAAGATATTCTTTCCTTACAAAGATTAATTTGCATATAAATATAGTTTTAAAATGAAGCAATATATGCAATGTGAATTTAAGTGCATTTATCACTTAATACAGCACTTGTCATTAGTCATCAGAAAAATAAAATTTTACACTGGAACTAGCTATTCATTTTCATGTATTGATTAGGTGGCTTAAAGTGAAAAGCGGTTTTCCATCTCTCAACAAGAAACATTGTTAAAATCTCCTAATATTTTACATTGCATTTCTGTTTTCTGTTGCATATTTTTGCTTGCAAGCATTTTCCTTAGATTCTTGATTTAAGTTAAAATATAGAAATTAACTATGCAGAACAAGATTTAAAAGTATGTTCGTTTGATGTTGAGTCAAATATTGCAAAACTTTGTTCAAATGAAATATTTTCAAATTGAATTAAGCTTTTAAATGATTATTATATTATGTTAAACTTATTCCAAGTTACCAAAATGTTATTTATATTCAGCAAAATTTATAAAATGAAGAAATTTAATATGAAGTCTTACAAATAATATTAAAAATATGAAATCTTGCTGAATTACTTTTAACTCTTACATAATGTCCCACATAAATAATTCATGATTATTTTATAATTAGGTTTACAATTCTGTACTGTTTTCATATTTGTAGGTAGAATAAATGTTATATTTTGTCATTGTGATTATATAATTTAAATTTTAATTTGAAGCTTTGGGGGCAAAAGTTGTCACTATAGTTACTGTGAGCACACATAATGAATAAATCTAAAAGAATATTATAAAAAAGTAAGTTAAGCTGGGATTTCACAGTACATTTTGATGCTATTGAAAAGGGTTGGTGGAACAAAAAAATATTAGGAACGACTACTTGAAGATTTATGAAATATTTTTTCCCCAGCAATCTGTGAGGCCAACAGCATAATTGTATCCAATTGGTAGATGAAGAAAGTAAAGTTTAAAGCTTTAAGATGACCAAGACCACATAGGCAGGCAGTAAAAACCAGAGCCAGAATTTTTACCTAGATCTCCTGACTTCAGGTTATACTGACTTCTAAGTCAAGAAGTTATTTGAAATTTCTCTGTGCTTTATCAATCTAATAGGGAGAAATCCTTCCCCTAGCTGGCTATGGTGAGGATGAAATGAGGTAACAGATTTTTAAAAATGAAAACATTTTTAAAGAGCTCTCATGCAAATTTAAGGTCTATGATGATGAAAGAGAATGAGGGAGTAATGAACTATGATGGGGAGAAGAATAAACAGATGTTCTTTAGCATATGCAGGGGGAGGGGAGAGGGAGAACAACAGCTTGCAATGGTTGATTACATGGAGCATTTGTGTCTTAGTCTAACAAGCTGATCAAAAGGAACAGTGCAAGTTATAGGATTAATGTGAAAGGGACATTGATTCAATAAATATTTGTTGCTGGGCATAGCACTCACTGGGTTTGATGCTGATAGTGCTGTCTCTGCATAATATTTTATATTTCTTGAAAGTCTTTTCATATTTATGATCGTCTTCACACAAAAAATCTGTGCATCATGTAGGATAGCCATTACTATATCTCTTTTGCAGACTGGGTTTCCTGAAGGTAGAAAATAGGGGATGGAGAAAGGCTATTTACCTTGAAAAGTAATAGAACATTGAGGTAGCTGGTGGTACACTGAGTGGATAGAGCACCAAGACTGACATCAAGAAGACTTGAGTTCAGATCTGGCCTCAGACACTTATCAGCTGTGTGACCCTCGGCAAGTCACTTAACCTCTGTTTGACTCATCTGTAAAATAGGAATGATAATAGCATTTACCTCCCAGAATTGTAAGGATAAAATGAAATAATAACTGTAAAGTTTTTAGCACAGTGCTTGGAACAAACTAAGTGATATATAAGTGTTAGCTATTATTATTATCCCAAAAAGGCAATATACTTGGAAAATGATTTGTCTATTTTCTAGTTGCCCAATAAAACTCAAAAATTTAAAATAATTGTCCCGAAGTCAATCATCCACTTATTCAATAGGATTTATATGCAAGGCATTACTTTACGTGATGAGGTTGAAAGCAGAACAAAACCAGACTGCCTTGAAGGAGCTTGTATTTTATTGTACGGTCACAATAGAAACAGATTAAATAAATGTCATATGATTTGAAGAGTCAAGAAGGTTTCCCTGAAAATATTCTTAGATGGCCAGGAATTTGTAGCATATGGTATTTTATGTTAGCTTCAATACAATACCACAATGTACAACACAATACACTATAGTACAAAAAGCATCACAATATACTATAAATTAATATAATGCAATGCCACACACAATAAATCATTAAACCATGCAATATTACTATAATAGAGTACAATATAATACAACACAGCACAACATGATATAGCAAACTTTCAATTAGCATCTACCGTGTGCATGTGCTCTTCACACAGTAGGTCTCGAAGTGAAGATCAGCATGAGTGTTGTGATAATGGGCTGTAAATGGAACAAACAGGGTATATATAATATATTGTATGATATTGTGTGTACATTTAAGATACTGTCAAATCCTCTTAATCACTACCCTTATGTTAGAATCTTTGTTTGTCTTAGCTAGTGAAATGTCACTTCAACAAAAGCTAAAGAATTCTTCAAGATCCACATGCTAAGATAGCAGAAAATAGCAAAGTGTGGGAAATAAGTCATCTCTACAAGGAAAAGTCAGTAGAAACATATGGATTCTCAAATGCAATTGAAATAAGGTTTCTTTACAGACCAGATATTGTGGCTGATAACGGTGCCACAGGCCAGACAGAAGGTTCCTAAGGCCCCAGGCTTCATTTTTACTTCGGCTCTGCTGAAGACTTATTTTCAACATTATTTTGGTGATAACACTTGTTATACATCCTCTGCATCCTCAGCTGCTAAATCATCCCGCAATATACTCCATCCAGGAAAGATAAAGGCCAGCCATATTTCATCATTTCTTAAATTTTAGTGATTGTAAAACAACCATCTGTACATGTCTGAAAGCATATTTTTGTTTTGGGGAATATTTGATAATGTACAGACAATTCAGTCCTTAATCCCCTTCCACACGTGTCTTCTTTTCCCTGTAGAAATGGATGTGGCCATTCACTTCTTACCTCGAACTTTATCTCCTTTGGATTGTCTCTAAAACATTGCTCACCTTAACTTTTCCTAAGTATGAAAAAGCAACAGAATAATTACATTAGACAGGATAGCAGAGTGTGGTTCTGATGGAAAATTAGAGTCTTCTATTATCTTATTACAAATACTATTTAAAGATCACCATAGGCTCTTAGAGAAATGTTTGGACATTCTAAAGATTAGCTTAATGAGTGACTCTTGCCCTTAGAACTTTCCACTCAAAATAACTCTCGTGAGTTCTTTGTAATATAAGCATCTGTTATATACTGGTCAATAGCAAGGGGTCCAACCCCCGTCAGTTGTAGAGGAAAGAATAGAATAATTACAAAGTGCTTACCATAATGCCTGGCACATGTTGTTCAGTCACATTCAGTCATGTCCGACTGTTTGCGGTGCCATATGGGGTTTTCTCAGCAAAGATACTGAAGTGGTTTGCCATTTCCTTCTCCTGCTCATTTTAAAGATGAGGAAACTGAAACAAACAGGGTTAAGTGACTTGCCCAGGATCACACAGCTGGAAAGCCAGATCTGAACTCAGGAAGATGAGTTAGATGCTAGTTATCATTGTCATTGTCATCATTGCTTTTTGTTATTGTTGTATCTTTGAACTCAGCTTTAGCTTGCTGATTCTATTGCTCATGTTCCGACCTTGCTCTTAAAGAAATAAATAACCTCAGAGATTGTGATAGGACCAATATGTACCAGGGTTCCATCTCTCTCCCCACTCCAGAAAGTGGGTTATGCCTTAAACAATGACAAAGCCAGGACTTAATTAGACTGGCCTAATGGGAGGTGGGGGGAAATGCAAGCTGTACCTCCCTAACTCAGCTTCCTGCTGGCCTCTTATTATGTTTCTGTGGCTTCCTAGTCACCAAAGGGTGTAAGAAGTCCTATGCACATGGAGCTGGACCTGTTAAGACTTGGTAGATGCTCCAGGATCACAGAATTCATCACAACCTTGCTTTGCAAACTAGATTCACTGTAAAAGGAGATGGTGGAGAGACAGGTAAATCAATTAGTCTTCTCATAGGGACTAACCTTTGTTCCTTCGGAGGTGACTGAGATAAGGACTCATTTACCACTGGCCCCAAGTAAGGCCAAACAGTAGGTGAAAGATCTTTCCAGCCCAATGAATAGGCCTCAGGTGGGGCCAACAAAGGGAGGCCTGATTAGAGGCATACGCATATCCTTTCCCTAGCTAGGTGTGAGGCCCCAGGCCCATGCCCTTTTGCTAGTTAAGCTGATGTGGATATGAAGCCAAGATCTGAGGTTGGTGTTTTGTTTTGGGGCTCTCACTCACTACAAGAATGTCATGTGATTTGACTAGACAAGACTCTGCGTAGCCACTGGAGACCCTGGCTTTGAAAACCCAAACATTGGTGCCTCTCTCTCTGGTAACTATGTAATCCTTTGGTCAGATAAAGGCCTCTCTGTTGATCTCTGTGTGGTATTTTCTCTGCTTATATAATATATGCTTGTAATTTCTGTTTGGACGGTGCTGGATTTTCCCCCAAGCTAAGTGAATGATATACGTATGTTTGAGCAAAGTGAGGCTGTTAACCCCTTAAAGTTGCTTTCCTTAGAAAAGCATATCAAAGAAACTGTGCTGGCAGCCTTCCTGCGTGCTAGTGTTGTTGATCTTACATAGCCACAGTAGCGGCAAGCAGCATTGTTGTTATACCCCTACAGATGAAGTTCCATTGCAGTTGATTCCCTCAAATAAGTCTGCAAAGGAGGGTATCAAATTTCTAAAGGAAATGACTTTTGACAAATTGGATATGTTGTTGTTCAGTTGCATGTGACTCTTTGTGAACCCATTTGAGGTTGTCTTGGCAAAGATACTGGAGTCGTTTGCCATTTCCTTCTCTGGCTCTTTTTACAGATGAGGAAACAGAGACACATGGGTGTCCTGCCCAGGGTCACACAGCTAGTAAGTATCTGAGGCTGGATTTGAACTCAGGGGCTCTAACCAGCGTAATATCTAGCTGCCCCTTTTGACCTCCTCCCCTTGCCACACCTTATGACAGGCCTACCTTCAGAGCTGTCAGATCTTCACTTTTTTGATAAAGCTTCAGCAGAATGGGTTCAGACTTGAGCTATGGATCTACCATGGTGTCATCTGTCAAACATAATTATTCAAGTGTGAGCTGATCAATGGGCAAAAGATTAGCTTTGGCTTGAGTAAATACTGCTACAATATCCCCCACTATGAAGGGGGAAGGATTTACAGTGCTAGGTGAGCAGAGGACAATAACAATAATATGCTTTGAATGTGGTTCCTGAAATATCAGCTGATAAGAAAGAAACTAGTGATCATCCAATGGAAGTGCTAGAGAATCTTTATAGTCAAATTCAGCACTGGGACAGGAGGGACCCTTGAGGAATAGGGTAGATAAGATTCCACCTACATTGATTCATGGGGTCTGGTGCCTGAAGAGCAAAAATAAAAGAAATCAAAATAAAATGTTTTCCCCTTGGGTGTCAGGATCAATGGAAAAATTTTGGTAATGCCTCCAACTGTATGAGGTTGTTTTTGGGACATGTCAACACCTAACAGAGATGTATTCTAAATAACCATGTTGAAGCCTTTATAAATACAGCAGAGATCGTAGAGTGGGACTAGTGTCAATATGGACACTGGGATAGTGATGTCATTTTGTGCTGGACACTAGAACATATGACACCCCCTAGCAAAATGCAAGGCAGCAATTTTTACCCAACTGAGCCTCTTGTGCTGGTTGGAGCACCTACTTAACCCACATGGCCCTCAACTTGTGCCTGACTAGAAAAATGGCACTCCCCCATTTCAGGGAAAGATGTCTGCCCCTGCTTATCAACAATTGTATCATCATGGAGCATTCAGATCAAGTGTCCAATCTGAATCCGTGTGTATGACAAATCAATCCTGTCCTAGGAAGAGGAAAGGCTCTCCCATTCATTGGTCTGGCATCTAGTCTCCAGAAGAATGTACCTGACAAGAATGGACTGTTTTTGTAGATAGTTCTAGTTGACTCTCCTGTCCTTCTGTATTACTTGCTAAGAGTTTCCTCAGCCTCAACAGCTTTGTTCCCTCAGAGGGCACCAAATTTCCTAGAAAAATAGTTGGCAGGCTTTCTTCCCCCTAGAATGGCTGTAACAACTCCTTCCCAGAAAGTACTCAGGCAAGTAAGGGATGTTATTGCTGGGAGGTACTTTGTTTTTTAATGCCACAGGGAAGTGAAAGTGTTGCTATGTAACTATAGTGAATAAGTATTTACTTGGAAGAAAGGGGATTCCCTAGCTGACTGGGTGGTAATTTTGTGTTCCTTAATGAGATCGACAGAAAGTCCTTGTTTAGTCCCTGTGAAAGAAGGCATAGCCCCTCTTCAGAAATTTTTGATGGGACAAAGATTTCATATCATTCCCTTGATGTGACTCAGGAAGAGGTTTTGGTCAGTGAGTCGGGGAATACTGAATGGGTGACACTATCGAGAGAGCTTTGGCATCAACTTAGAGCCTGCAGCAGGTTGCAACAGTAAAAGCTTATAACCTCCTAGCCACTTTGTTACAGATGGCTCCCAAGTGTGATGAAGAATTGCGGGCTGTGCTGGGAAGTGCCATCATCTGTACTTGGTCCAGATGTTCCTGGTCCTACTCTTGCTCCTCATCACTGCCTTCCATCAAGAGATGAATCCATGACTGGCCTTGAGATGGCATCAATTGCCACCCTTGTGAAATGCAAAGATTTGGCATCACCCACCACACAGATCAAATCATTGAGATCTGAGACTTAATCTTTCCAAATAGGGAAAAAGGCCATATGATTTCTAGCATTTATTCTCCTCTATGGTTTTCTTTCTTTTTTTTTTCTTTAGTGGATTTTTTTTCAGGTGGGCAGGACATTTTTTTTCCTGGTCTATGCCAGGAATATTTTCCAGTAAATGTCCTAAAATAATTTAAATGATGGGAGATTCTCTAATAGATTTTAGGGCCGTGCCACCATGGAGTGGTCTCATAGGCCCAATCTATCCGAATACTGCCTCTTACCTAAAATGTGGGTTGGATCCAGAAAAAGACAAAGCCAAGATTTTATTGGATTATATTGAGGGAGCAAAGTTCAAACTGCACTTCTCTTGACACAGTTTCCAGATAGCCTCTGGCTATGCTGACATGGCTTTCTGGTCACCTAAGGCATTAAAGTTTTTCACAATGGGGTTGGGGTTATCCAGACTTGATGGATGCCACAATACTACATGAGTCACCATAGCCCACCCTTCTGTGACAATTGAAAAACTCAAGAGACATGGTTTCTGGGTAATTAATAATCAATTTATTAGGTTAGCTAATAATAAATAAACTCTTCTTATTATTGTTATGTATTAATACATTAGTTATAAATACATTGATGGTTGTAGTTTCTCTCCATAACCAAAGACAAAAACACGTAGAGCCTGAAAGCCTTAAATGTTGTTTTGGAAGGAAATCCTCCCATGAAGTGAAAGTAAACCCTGATTGGTGGACATTTAATGAAGAGGTGAGCTAGGAGTTTTCATCTCCTTCTGCTGAGAATGTAGCTTGATCATGAGGCTCAGCCACCTCCAGCAATCTGGACAGGTGAATCCATGTCCACCCAGAACACTCTTGTTGCTTGCCTCCTCTGTGAGCTGAGTCACCCAAAATTCTAAGGAAGGCTTACAAGGACATGGCTGCTCTCTCTGGGGCAAGAATTTAGCTTCTATTTCTACTCCCCCCATCCTGGATGTGTGGGGTCCAGCCCAAGATTAAAGAGCATATTTCCTGAGGGTGAGGGTAATCTCATCAATCAGCCATGTCCTTCAGACACTGAGTGACCTACATGTGTTGGGCTCTAAATGAGGAAAGAAAGAAATAAAAAAAAAAACTTAAACTGCATTTAAAAATTGGTTGTTAATATTAATAGCAAAATGATAATTTCTTTTACTGTTGACTAGACTCAGTTTCATAAAGAGAAGGGGTGGGCCATGTCTATAGAATTTAAGACCTACTTTATCCTTGTTGCTTATGCTTGCCATGTTAGTGCTAAGTAAGTCTCCTTTTGTTAACTGTTCAAAGACATGTCTCATTGTGTTGCAGCATCAAAACTGGATTAAGAGTATCTGCTTTAGGCTTGCTCCCAACAGAGGTGCATCTCTGTAGGTTTTGATCTCTATGAGAAGAAATATCACTGGTTAAAGCCAAGAAAAAGAAGATAGACAGTGTCACACATTGGAGGAGTTGTTGGTTCTGTCTCTGATGTTGAAGTGTTTCCATCAAGGCCACATGTTCAAAGAATGACATATGATAGAAATGCTGGATTTGTACTCAGAGAACCTAGGCTCAAATCTTGTCTTTTCAACAAAATCATTTACTCTCTCTGAGTTTCCTCAGGTGTAAAATGAAGGAATTAGGATAGAGGACCTCTACAATCTCTTCTAATTCTATGATCCTGTTAAGATTCCCTCATCCATTCAGCTCAGATAACTTTTAATCCACAATTCAGCATTATTTGGGATTAGCCAGGTCCAGGAATTAAGTTTTAATATGAATGGCTGGCATACTTTTTATTTCATATTTTATTATTTAATATTTTAGTTTCCAACAGTGATTTCCACAACATTTTGAATTACAAATTTTCTCCCCATTTCTACCTTCCCTCCCACTCCAAGATGGCATATATTCTGGTTGTCCAATTCCCCAGTCAGCCCCACCTTCTGTCACCCCACTCCCCCCAACATACATTTTCCTCTTCTTGTAGGGCAGGATAGATTTCTATTCCTCATCCCCTATATATCCTATTTCCCAGTTGCATGTAAAAACAACTTTTTTTGAGCTTTTAAAAATTTGAGTTCCAAATTCTCTCCCCTCTTTTCACCGCACCCACTCTCCCTAAGAAGGCAAGCAATTCAACATAGGCTACACATGTATCATTATCCAAAACACTTCCACAATAATCATGTTGTGAAAGATGATATTTCCTTCCATCCTATCCTATTCCCTCTTTGTTCAATTTTTTCCCTTGACCCTGTCCCTTTTCAAAAGTGTTTGCTTTTGATTACCTTCTCCCCCTATCTGCCTTCCCTTCTATCATCCCCTCTTTTTTATCCTTTCCTCCCTACTTTCCTGTGGGGTAAGATACCCAATCGAGTGTGTATGTTATTCCCTCCTCAAGTCAAATCCTATGAGAGCAAGATTCACTCATTCCTCCTCTTCCCTTCCAAAAGAACTGCTTTTTCTTGCCACTTTTATGTCAGATAATTTACCCCATTCTGTCTCTCCCTTTCTCCTTCTCTCAATATATTCCTCTTTAGCTCCTTAATTTGATTTTATTTTTTTAGATATCATCTCTTCATATTCAACTTACCCTGTGCCTTCTGTCTATATATATTTATATATGTATGTATGTATGTATGTATGTATTGCCTTCAACTATCCTAATACTGACAAAGGTCTAATGAAATACACACATCATCTTTCCATGTAGGAATGTAAACAAAACCATTCAACTTTAGTAAGTCCCTTATGATTTCTCTTTCTTGTTTACCTTTCATGCTTCTCTTGATTGTTGTCTTTGAAAGTCAAATTTTCTATTCAGTTCTGGTCTTTTCATTGATAAAAATTGAAAATCCTCTATTTTATTGAAAATCCATATTTTGGCTTGGAGCATTATACTCAGTTTTGCTAGGTAGGTGATTCTTGGTTTTAATCCTAGCTCCATTGACCTCCGGAATATCATATTACAAGCCCTTCGATCCCTTAATGTTGAAGCTGCTAGATCTTGTGTTATCCTGATGGTGTTTCCACAAAACTCAAATTGCTTCTTTATGGCTGCTTGCAGTATTTTCTCCTTGACCTAGGAACTCTGGAATTTGGTGACAATATTCCTAGGAGATTTCTTTTTGGGATCTATCTGAGGAGGTGATCTGTGGATTCTTTCGATTTCTATTTTACACTCTGGTTCTAGAATATCAGGGCAGTTTTCCTTGATAATTTCTTGAAAGATGATGTCTAGCCTCTTTTTTTGATCATGGCTTTCAGGTAGTCCAATAATTTTTAAATTATCTCTCCTGGATCTAATCTCCAGGTCAGCAGTTTTTCCAATGAGAAGTTTCACATTGTCTTTCATTTTTTCATTCCTTTGGTTCTCTTTTATATTATCTTTATTTCTCATAAGGTCACTAGCATCCACTTGCTCCAATCTGATTTTTAAGTTGGCGTTTTTTTTTTCAGTGGTTTTTGGGACTTCCTTTACCATTTGGCCAATTCTGCTTTTCAAGGCATACTTCTCCTCTTTGGCTTTTAGGAGCTCTTTTGACATTTGGGTTAGTCTATTTTAAGGTGTTATTTTCTTCAGTATTTTTGGAGGTCTCCTTTAGCTAACTGTTGACTTGTTTTTCATGGTTTTCTTGCATCACTGTCATTTCTTTTCTCAATTTTTCCTCTACTTCTCTTACCTGCTTTTCCAAATCCTTTTTGAGCTCTTCCATTGCCTGAGACCAATTCATATTTTTCTTGGAGGCTTTTGATGTAGGCCCTTTTACTTTGTTGACTTCTGGCTGTATGTTTTGATATTCTTTGTCACCAAAAATATTCTAAAGTCTGAATCTGAGTCTGAGTTTGAGTCTGTTTTCACTGCCTGTTCATGTTTCCAGAGCACTACTTGACCCTTGAGGTTTTTATCAGGGTATGACTTTGTCCCAACTTTTAGGGGCTGTGCTGCTGTTTTCAGAGCTGTTTCTATTCCACTGTCACTGCAAGCTCTGCCACAGCAGCCCTCCTCCTCCCCCAAGAACTGCCAACTGGGACCATGACCCACATCCAAGCAGGGCACAGCAAGCAAACCTGCCTCTGCTCCAGCAAAGACGGCCTTGCCCTCCCAGTCTGATCTGCAGCTTGATTCCTTTTATTGTGTGATCCAGGGACTTCGGAAGCAGCTGAAGCTGGAGCTCTGGAAGCAGCCTCAGGAGCTTCCTGCTCCTGGTTCCGCCACCGCCATGCCACCTCTGCCATCCCCAGGGCTGGGGCCAGACTGTTCTTTAACATGATTCAGCAGTTTCCCCACTAAACTTCTCCATGGTCTTCGGCGTTTGTGGGTTGAGAAGTCTGGAAACTGCCACAGCTCAATGATTCAAGGCCCTCAGGCCTGCACCCCCTGACTCCCTGTCTGGTCTGTCCCAATGTGGCCCAAGCTGGGCTGTGCTCCTCTCCTAGGTTCTGCTCCCAGCACCATGCAACAAACCCTTCCCAGCTACCCCCCAGGCTGCCCTGGGCTACAGACCAGATTCCTTCTGTTATTTCATGGGTTCTGCAGCTCTAGAATTTGATCAGAGCCATATTTTACAGGTGTTTGGAGGGATATGGGGGAGAGCTTAAGCAAGTCCCTGCTTTCCAGCCGCCATCTTGGCTCAGCCAATGACTGATGTACTTAATGCATTAAGCTATCATCAGACTTTCTAATACAAATTAGCAATTGACTTACTTTCTTGACAGCTGAGGAAGACTTTTAGTGGAGGGAACAGGATAAAATAATTTTGGACCATGAAGTAGTGCCTTAAGAAGACAAAGTTGGAGTAATGTAATTCAGTGTGAATAGAATAAGTTTTTGGCAACCAGAAATACTATGAGGATTCTCAGTGCTTGCAGGGCAGGAGTCCTGGGGAGAATAAAAGCACAGAAATGCAAAGCACATGGCAGACTTTATTTTTTTTAAAAAAAGCTTTCTTTTGCTGAAAGAAAAGAAGTAATGGAAAGTCATATGGATTGATAAACCCAAGGCACTCAGATTATCAGTCACTGGTTCCCTGTTGCTATTCTTTACAGAGGACCACCAGATAAGTTGCTACTTCTGACATGGAAGCAAAAGTTGTTCCTATGATGCATTATTCTGATCACCTCCTCATGAGCATTATCTCCACAAAGAGATCCATGGAAAGGGAAGCACTCTTCAGTCACCAAGGTCACTGGCACATCTCATTTTGGTGAGGTGTTTCCTTGTTCTTTTTCTCGCACTCTGCTTTGGCAAGATCATGGGATTGGTTTTAGGAAAAAAGTACAGCAAATTTTATAACTGCTCACAGATTTTGAGCTGTTTGTGGTTCTCTTGAATGCCGAGGCACCAATATAACTCTTGCCATAGTTCCTGCACCTGCTCCATCTCCTTCCTTTTGGGTCAGCTACACTGTGTACCCTGTTGTACTAACACATTTTCTCCTTCACAATTTTGTCTAGGCAGAGTAGGTGGAGTAATCTTTTCTCATCCTTCCAACACTCAAAAATATCATTTATGAATACACACACAGACACAGAAAGTTTGGAAGCTTACATGTCTAAAGACGACATTGTTACAGTATGTAGACAAAGTAAGGAATTGACATAATGGCTCATGCTTCTCTGGAAGAAACAAATTAAAAATATTTCCTCATGCCTTGTCCTAAAAAATCCAGTTCTCCTGTGTTATCTGGCCCTCCTTTGCCATATTTCCTTATATATCTTTTGCATATACTTCTATATGTGTACACATTGCCTACTTCAAGAATGTAAAGTCCTGGAGAACAAGGAGTATTCAATTTTTGCTGTCAAGTCCACACTACATAGCCAAATACCATATACATTATTGTTTTTCAGTCATGTCTGACTCATTTCAACCTAAATGGGGTTTTCTTGGCAAAGATACTGGCTAATTTGCCATTTCCTTCTCCAGCTCATTTCACAGATGAGGAAAGTGAGGCAAATAGGAGTAAGTGTCTTGCTTAGGATCACACAGCTAGTACATATCTGAGGTCAAATTTCAACTCAGCTCTCCTCGACTCCAGACCTAGCACTCTTATCCACTGAGCCATCTAGCCTCCCCACGTTACAAGTTGTAGGTACTTGACATAAAAGGTTTCTTGGATAGTAGCTTCAAATACTTGTCACTTAGCAGAACCATGAGAACATTGTGTGATGATCAACTTTGATAGACTTAGCTCTTCTCAGCAACACATTTATCTAAGATAATCCCGAAAGATTCATGATGGAAAATGCTATCCACATCCAGAGAAAGAACTATGGAGTCTGAATGCAGATCAAAACCTACTCTTTTCTCTCTTTTTTTACTTTCTGAGGGTTTTTCCCTTTTGTTCTGATTCTTCTTTCACAGCAAGATTTATGGGGAAATATGTATAATATGATTGTACATGTATAGCCTATATCAAATTGCTTGCCATCTTGGGGAGGGGGGAGGAGTGGGAGGGAGAGACAGAAAAAAATTGGAACTCAAAATCCTATAAAAGTGAATGATGAAAACTATTTTTACATGTAATTGGAAAAAATAAAATACAATTAAGTGGAAAACAACACATACCTGCCACCTGTCAGAGGACACTTGATTAAAAGAGACTTAACTACCATGATTTTAAATGTCTACTGTATATAGGGACTGGAATATCCAGTAATTCTTGATAATGTTGTTGTTCATTGTTTCTCCTTCGCCATTGAAGAGGACTTGATATATGGGTGTTTACACAGCTGTTTGCATGATTCTTTGAAATTCTTCTCTTAGAAGTCACATATGTGACATTCTGGTGCATTAGAGAGAACAATGTACCCAGAGTCAGGAAGATTTGGGTTTGACTCTCACTTGTGACACTATCAGAATCTCCATGGACAAGTCACTTAACCCCTCTGAGCTTCAGGCAGCTTTCTAAAATTATGATTTATAGATGTGTTGTGATCTCTCTTGGTGGAGGGAATTCCTACACTGAATGAAAACGCAGGTCCTTGATGTATTCACGCATCAATTTTTTGGTCTATGCCTTTGTGTATCTTACTGTACTTTAAAAACAACACCTTTTAAGATATTGTGGGTTTGTGCCTTTTATCCTTTGGAACTACCTTTCAATTTAAACTGTAACATAGAGTAATGGATGAGGAATATTAAGGCACTTCATGTTTTCAAGTTGTTTCTGTAGGAAAAATCACCTGTTCAAAAGGATAATATACTTCATAAATCTGCATTAGAGAAAAAAGCAATTGTTTGTTTGACTACACAAAAATATGGTTTAAAATTCTGTGTGAATGTCCCTTCTGAAGTGTCATGTCTATATGCAAAACCATTAGGTTGGAAGTGTCAAGAATACAATGACTACTGAAGATATCAGCTTTGCTTGCTTATCATTGGCATAGCTGCCACAGATACTTTATTACATATGAATAAAAAAATGGAAAAAAAAATTAAAGTTTAGGGACAGATACAAATATCAGCCAGTAGCTCAGCTGTTTTCTAATAACCATCCTTTAGATAGTGATGTTTATATTGACTCAGCTTGATAAACCGCAGTAGTCTGCAGAATATTAACTTAAAGTTTGGTAAGTACCTTAGGGTGGGGTGGTGATCAGTCATGTACTACTGGGCTGTGATGCAGGTTGAGACAGGAAGTAATCAGTGAATCCTGGAATGACAGCTGGAATATTTTTTTCCTCTTTAATCATATTGTGTATTAATAGCTTCTTTCTATGTCTTCACATGTATGTGCTCATGCTATGCTACAATTAGTTTCTATATCTCCTTACCTTTCTCTTTTAATATGTTATATATAGCTAATTAGACATTCCATGTGTTGTTCCCATACTCTTTTGTGCTTATTCAAACATATGTATGAACATTCCTGTTCTGTACATATACATATTGTTATTCTGTACTAGAATAATGTAGTGACTTAATGGGATACAGACCTAGTAATGGTTATGCTGGATCAAAGAGTATGCACAGTTTTTTAGCCCTTTGGGCTTTGTTCCAAATTGTGCTCCAGAATGGTTGGACCAGTTCACTACTTCACCAACAATTCATTAGTGCACCTATTTTCCCCTTCTCCCCTCTAGCTTTTGTCATTTCTAATAGTTGTGAGGTGGTAGCTCAGAGTAGTTTTAATTTTCTTTTCTCTAATCAACAGTGATTTAGATCATCATTTCATATAACTCTGGAGACCTCTGATTTTTTTCTTCTTAAAATTGCCTGTTTATATCCTTTGACCATTTATCAGTTGGCAAATGGCTCTTATTTTTATACATTTGACTCAATTCTTTACTCAGTTTATATCTGACAAATGAGGTTTTTATCAGAGAAACTTTACCGCAAACATTTTTTATATTAATTCATTGTCTATGGTACCTTTTAGCAAAATGCAGTTTCCCTGGTTATCTCTTAATTAGGTCTATTTTTGCTTTTGCTTCATCTGACATCATGATTGCTACTCCTGCCTTTTTTATTTAAGGCGAAGCGTATTAGATTCTGCTGCAACCCTTTACTTTAACTCTGTGTATGTCTTTCTGTTTCAAATGTGTCTCTTATAAACAACATACTATTGAATTCTTGTTTCTAATCTATTCTGCTATCTACTTCTGTTTTATGGATAAGCTCATCCCATTCACATCACAGTTACGATTACCAACTCTGAATTTCCCTCCATGCTGCTTTCTTCTGTTTCTTCTTTTCTCTATTTTCATCCTGTCCCTCCTCAAAAGTCTCTTTTGCTTCTAACCACTACCTCCTTTCATCTATTACTTTCTCCAAAACCCCTCTCCATATCTCTTATCCTCTTCACCTTCTATT
Source organism: Phalanger gymnotis (assembly GCA_028646595.1). Classification (NCBI taxonomy): domain Eukaryota; kingdom Metazoa; phylum Chordata; class Mammalia; order Diprotodontia; family Phalangeridae; genus Phalanger; species Phalanger gymnotis. Next base: position 303,655,017 of record CM053623.1, read on the forward strand.
TCCTAATTGGTTAAGATAGATTTCTATAACCAGCTGTGTGTATTATACATACATACATACATATACACACAAATATACATACGTTTGTGTGTATACACACAAACACACAAACATATATATGTGTGTGTATGCATACATACATACATTCTTCCCTCTTAGAACCAATTCTTACTGTGAATAAGGTTTAAACATCGCCCACTAACCCCCTCCCCCATTTTTTCCTCCATGATAAAACTCTCCCTTATATACCTCTATTATGTGAGAAAAATTTCCCTGTTCTATCTTTCCCTTCCCCTTTATCCCAGTGAATCCTTCTTTCTCAGCCCTTCATTTTTACTGAAGATCATTCTAACAAAATTGCCTCATATTCATATCTATGTAAATACACACTGTATATCTATGTAAACTCCCTTTAACTGTCCTTCTAATGATAAAGTTCTTAGGCGCTACCTATATCATCTTCCCATGTAAGCAGTTTAACTTCATTGACGTCTTATAATTAATCTTTCACGTTTACTTTTTTGTGCTTCTCTTGAGTTGTGCGTGAATGTCAAATTTTCTATTGAGTTTTGGTCTTTTAATCAGGAATACTTGAAAGTCCTCTATTTTATTAAATGTCCGCTTTCCACCCCTGAAGGATTATACTTAGTTTTGTCTTCGGTCCTTTGCCTTCTAGAATATCACATCCCAAGCCTTTCATTCCTTTAATGTGGAAGCTACTAAATCTTATGTGATTGTGACTGTGGCTCCACAATATTTGAATTGTTTCTTTATATCTACTTTAAGTATTTTTGTTCTTTTAACCTGCGAGCACTCGAATTTAAATATAAAATTCCTGATAGTTATATTGCTGAGAGTTTTTATTTTGTGATCTCTTTCAGGAGTTGATTGGCGGATTCTTTCCATTTCAATTCTACCCTGTGTGTCTAACATATTGGGCAATTTCCTTTTATAATTTCCTGGAATATGATGTCTAGGCTCTTTCTTTGATCATGATTTTCTGGTAGTCCAGTAATTCTTAAATTATCTCTCCTCAGTCTAGTTTTTCAGGTCTTTCCATGTTTTTCCAATGAGATATTTCACATTTTCTGTTGGAGTAACTAGGTGGTTCAGTGGATAGAGCACTGGGTTTGGAATCAAGAAGACTTACATTCATGAGTTCAAATCTAGTCTCAGATACTTACTATCTATGTAGCCCTGGGCAAGTCATTTAGACCTGTTTTCCTGTTTCTTCACCTGTAAAATGAGCTGAAAAAGGAAATGGCAAACCAGTCCAGTATCTTTGTCAAGAAAACTCCAAATGGGGGGGGGCGGGGCCAAGATGGCGGCTGGGAAGCAGTGACTGGCATGAGCTCCCCACCAAGTCCCTCCAAAAACCTATTAAAAGTGGCTCTGAACCAATTCTAGAGCTGCAGAACCCACAAAGTGGCAGAGGGAAGCAGGGCTCCAGCCCAGGACAGCCTGGATAGTCTCTGGGTAAGGTCTGTCACTCGCGGAGCTCCCAGCCCCCAGCTGAGGGGAGCAGAGCTGAGCCCAGCGCCCACGGCACCAACAGACCAGATGCGGACCTACCAGACCACAAGCCAAGCAGAGAGTGCTCTAGCATCCTGAATTACTGAGCTGCAGCATCCACCAGACCTCTCAATCCACAAACAGCAAAGACAACAGAGAAGGTTAGTGGGAAAGGCTGCAGGGACTGAGTTTGTGGTTCAGCCACCGCCCCTGGGGCAGCTTTAGAACTAAGGCTGCAGTTGCTTCTGGCCCCAGGACCATCTGGTGGGAGGAATTAAGCAGCTGATCAGAGCAGGAGTGAAGAGCCTGCTGAAGATTTAAGCCCAGAGTTTCCAGGTGAAGGAGAAAATACTACAAGCAGCCAGAAAGTAACAATTTGAGTATTGTGGAAACACAATCAGAATAACCCAAAATCTAGCAGCTTCTACACTAAGAGATTGAAGGCCTTGGAATTCAATATTCCGGAGGTCAATGGAGCTAGGATTAAAACCAAGAATCACTTACCCAGCAAAACTGAGTATCATGCTCCAAGGCAAAATATGGATTTTCAATAAAATAGAGGACTTTCAAGCTTTCTCAGTGAAAAGACCAGACCTAAATAGAAAATTTGACTTTCAAACACAAGAATCAAGAGAAGCATGAAAAGGTAATCAAGA